>JAOTIZ010000008.1:606110-634093 GCA_027123425.1 Erythroxylum panamense | reverse complement strand
ATAAATCTTAAAGTCATTTGTCAAAATTTTCATTGCCATTGGACAGTAATTTCTACTACCATTTAACAATTGTTTTGTCACTTGGCAATTTTCCTAACTAAAATACCCAACAATTTTCAAATATTTATCCAAAAATTTTCAAAAATTCTAAATCTATTTATACATTCCCCAAATCAATTTTTAACATATAGAAAACCACATTTCCTAATATACTCACATATATAAACAATTATACCCGAAATTTGTCAATGAATGCGTGTACAATTATTTTTATGTGTAAAGATCACTATTCACATGTATGTGCATATCATGTAATGTATGAGCATGAGATGTGTTTCCTAATTTCTTAGTAATTTCTCACATTTACTATTTTAGCCTTAATGTGGGTAATGGGATGTCACACTAAGCATCCTGCATGATCAGAGTCAGTGTATCCAACGATTTCCAATCGCTCTGACCTTCTATATGTGAGCATATATTCCTTTGTTCTTTGTAAATATCTATAACTCATTTTGCTGCTTTCCAATGATTCAATCCCGTGTTACTCAAATATCTGCCCAACATCCCCGTTATGAATGCTATATCTGGGTGCGTACATACTTGTGCATACATGAGACTCCCTACAACCGAAGCATAAGGGATTTTATCCATCTCATCTTTCTGTATGTCTAATTTAGGACATTGGAGCAAACTAAACTTATCACCCTTTGAAACAGGAGTGTCTCCCGGTGCACAATTCTACTTGCTATATCGGCTTATCACCTTATCAATATAGGTCTTCTGAGATAAACCAAGTATACCTTCCTTACGGTCCCTATAGATCTGTATACCCAAGACAAAAAATGCATCACCAAGATCTTTCATTTCAAAATTCTTTGATAGAAATTTCTTGTTTTCATGCAATAAACCTATATCGTTGATTGCTAGTAGAATATCATCTACATATAGCACCAGGATAATAAATTTGCTCCCACTAAACTTAATATATATGCACTGATTAACGATGTTTTCCTTAAAACCAAACGAGGTTATCACTTGATCAAATTTTCGATACCATTGGCGAGGTGCCTGCTTTAAACCATAAATGGACTTCTTAAGTTTGCAAACAAGGTGCTTTGAATCATTAGATTCAAAGTGCTCTAATCGCACCATGTATATTGTTTCATCAATGTCTCCATTGAGAAACGCTGTCTTTACGTCCATTTGATGTAGCTCGAGATCACAATGAGCTACAAGTGCCATAATGATTCTAAAAGAGTCATTTGTTGAAATTGGAGAAAAGGTCTCTTTATAATCAATGCCTTCCTTCTGAGTGAAGCTTTTAGCGACTAAGCGTGCCTTTTATCTTTCAATGTTACCACGCGAGTCCCATTTGGTTTTAAATATCCATTTGTAACTAATCGGTTTCGCTATTTTACGCAACTCGACAAGATCCCAAACGCCATTGTCTGCCATTGAATTCATCTCCTCCTTCATAGCTTCAATCCACTTATTAGAGTGTGAACATGATTTGGCTTGACTTACAGATGTCAGATCATCCTCCACCCTAACGTCAAATTCATATTCATTAAGATATACAATGTAGTCATCTGATATTGCACTTCTTCGTTCTCTAGTGGATCGCCTAATAGGCACTTCTAATTGAGATTGTTGATTTTCATTGCCTTGAACAGACAATGTTTCTTGATCAACGGTAGGAGTTATGATAGGTAAAATTGTGTTTTCAACATTATCCTGATTTACAATTTGAATAGTGTCAAGTATGGCTAACCCATCACTTTCAATTGTTACTGTAGTGGGAATGTTATCACACTCCTTTGCAAACACAATATCTTTATTTTGATTACTCCCACTGTAATCAACATCCTCAATAAATTTGGCATTCCCTATTTCGGAAAAGGATCTGGTTGAGGGATTATAGAACTTGAAACCCCTAGATTTTTCCAGGTAACCTATAAAGTAGCAACTAATAATTCTTGAGTCCAATGTCTTTTCATTTGGTCTATAAGGCCTAGCCTCAGCTGGGCAATCTCAGACATGCAAGTGCCTAATACTAGGCTTCTTACCTATCCATAACTCGTATGGGATTTTAGTTACTGCTTTGCTAGGAACTCGGTTTAGGATGTAAACTGCAGTTTTAAGTGCTTCACCCCAAAGTGATTATAGTAAAGAAGAATGACTAATCATACTTCTCACCATGTCCTTAAGAGTTCGGTTTCATCTTTCAGCTACACCGTTTTGACTAAGAGTCCCAGGCATGGTGTACTGAGCAACTATACCACACTCAGTCAAATATTTGACGAAAGGTTCTTGACGTTGTTCACCTGATCCTTCATATCTGTCATAGTATTCACCACCACGGTCAGACCTAACAATCTTTATTTTCTGGCTTAATTGATTTTCAACTTCAGCTTTGAAATTCTTGAACACATCTAAGGACTATGACTTCTCATGAATTAAGTACAAATAATCATAGCGAGAGTAATCGTCTATGAAACTAATAAAGTATTGTTGTCTGTTCCATGAAGCCGTAGGGAACGGACCACATATATCATTATGAATTAGTTCCAATAGTTCATTACTCCTATTTGCATTTGTTTTCCTTATGTTTGTTTGTTTTTCCTTTACACATTCTATGCAGATCTCGAGATCTGATAACAGACACAAGTCTTTGTATTCTCTATTTAGAGATGTGACCTAATCGCTTACGCCACAACATTAATGAATTCTCATTAGTTATGTTTCTTTTAATACCAATGTTACTTGAGTGCAGGTTTTCATAATGATTAATTATCTTAGAATCCAGTTTGTATAGTTTGTCAACATGAGTGCCAGTGGCTACAACTTGAGAATTTAGAGAAACAACATATTTACCATTTCCAAATAGACAAAAGTAACCAGAGTTATCCAAATTAGAAACAAAAATTAAGTTTCATCTAAATGACGGCACAACAAAAGTTTCATCTAAATCCAAATAAACACCAGACTCTAACTGAATTATAAAATAGCCAATAGCTTCAATAGTAGCTGTGTTGCCATTTCCAACATAGATGTATTTTTCACCATCAGTTGGCTTTTGGCTCCTGAGGCAATTCTGCATAGTGACACTTATGTTAGTGATAGCACCGGTATCCATCCACCAAGGGTCAATTGGTACTAAAGCCAAATTAACTTTAGAACAAACAAAATTGAGAAACATACCTTTCTTAACACGCCAGGTGGCGTACTTGGTACATTCTTTCTTTACGTGACCCAGTTTCTTACAAAAGAAACAGAGAATAGGCGGATTCTATTTCTTTTGTGCACCTTGCACTGTTCAAGAGTTTGTAGTTTCTTTACCTTTCTTCCTTTTCCTCTTATTGGAATTTCTCTGAGAAGTTGTTGTTAAATGGGCGCTTTTAGTCTTCTCTTGTTTCAGCCTCTCCTCTTCTTGCACACATTGAGCTATAAGCCCATTTAGGGTCCACTTCTCCTTTCGAGTATTGTAGGAGACTTTGAATTGACTGAATTATGCAGGAAGGGAAATCAAAACCAAATGCACAAGTATGTCATCAGACAACTCTAACTTAAGTGCCCTCAGCTTTGTGACAAGATTACACATTTCCATTATGTACTCCCTGATATTTCCTTTTCCCTTCTAACACATTGAAACAAGCTTGGTTAGTACAGTGCTTGTTTCGACCTTTTCGTTTGCAGTGAATCGGTCCAAAATTTGCTTAAGGAAACTCTTAGCATTAGCCTTATTAGGAATTCCACCTCTTATGGAGTTCGGAATGGAATGCTTCATGATCATCAGACTTATGTGGTTTACACGTTCTCACTTCTCGTATGCAGCTATCTAATCAGCGGTACTGATGCTGGTCAGAGCTGCAGGACATTCAAATCTAAATGCAACATTTAGATCTATGCAGTCAAGCACAATCATTAAGTGCTCCTTCCATTTTTTAAAGTTTGTGTCGTTAAACACGAAAATATTATTCGTGTTGGCATATATTGATGACACTTTAAGAAAGAAAAACAAAATAAAATGCTCACGATTAGTTAAGAAGTTAAGAAGTCAAAAGAGCAAAATTTGTAAATGGGTTGATTACAAGATCCCTAGCACAACATTATTATTCAGTCTTTGGACAAAAATAATAATTTATAAGTGGTCCTCTTGGTCATAGTAAAAATATTGAAACTAAAACAGCCTAACAATGTGCCTTTCTTTGGACCGACGCATTGTCAGCACGTTATGCCAAATACTTCACATAATTTAATACTACCCATCGTGCCAAAATAACCTTCCGTTGGGCTGATTATTTCACAGTGATGTTATAAAAATTTATTTACTATCTGGCCAAAATAACCTTCCTTTGGGCCGATTATTTCACGTAGATAAAATTAAATTACTAGTCATCTAGTCAAAATAACATTCCTTTAGGCCGATTATTCTGTATATATGAAACATGCATTCTCATTCTAAATTAATAAAATTTACCCAATAGAAGTTACTTTTGCAACATATCGGTTCAATCTATTTAATTAAAAATGATAAACATAAAAAATTTAGATAAATTGAGGTAATTTAATTAAAAATTAAAAATGGACAATCTATAAACCCCAAATTTTGACTTCAATTAATTATTATGAAATTATAACCATAGTCCATAATAATATTATATAACAATCGAAGACTATAGTTTATATGCGCGTATAAAGCTAGCATAAACACGCAGGCCAAAATAAAACTGCAGGATCAGAATAACTCCTGACCAAAAGAACTGCAGAAACGGTCTTGTCTCACGCCAAAACAAAACTGCAGAAACGGTCAGCATAACTCCTAACTAAAAATGAAACGGTCTCGTCCCTGACTTTTGTCAGGTTATGAAACCCAATAAATGACTCGAATAAGAAAAAAGGGTCAGCAAAAATTTATACATATTTTTAATGATTATTAGTGATATTTCATCACTTTTGAGGGGAAAATTTCGTTTCTAAACTGAATGAAATAATTTTTTCGACAAAAACAACAACATTTACTTGTTTTCTAATTCATTGTAGATTAAGATAATTAAGAAATCAAAACATTTCTACCCAAAAAGTTCTATCTTAATTGATTATAATTAAGAAAACAATAAACAATCTAAACTAAATGAAATCTCAAGTGATACATTTGTAATTTATTTTTACTACCATAAACATACGGAACGGAGTGAAAAATGAAATTGAATATCATGTTGAAACAATCTATGTGATGTGGCTCTGATATCACTTGTTATTAATTCAGCCTTATGATTATTATAATCAAATTTTTAAACATTTAATCAACCAGAATCACACGCAGATCGAATAAACAATGATATATGTACAAATAAGAACACTAAGCTTGATCCATTGTACAACGGAAGTGTAAACAACAAAACTTGATGGATTTGTATTCTTACAAGTCAAGATTCAAAAACCGAATGAATTCTCCTTATGGAACAGAGAAAATTAACAAAAATTCTTTTTAAAAAATGTCAAGAGAGAGTCTGACTTGGGAATCACAACTCTATTTATAGTCATCTTTTGACTTACAGGTCATTGTAGGCCCATTAACTAAAATGACTTGTAATGGGCTTCTACACATCAGGCTCATACTAATAATTAATTAATATTTCTGTAAGCCCAATTAATTTACTAAAATTAGATCACATTTTATTAGGCATATATATAACCGAGATAGAAATTTACGTGCATATATTTATACACGTGGCCCATAAAATTCTAACAGACCCGACCCAGAAAAATAACACAACTTACCAATAACAACCTATATATACATTTTCCAAAAGCAATAACCACAGATTCTAGAATGAAGAAAAGTCAGTGTAAGCTAAGCTTCAGTCCAGTGTTTGAGAGAGTATCAACGAATTTATTATGTTCATAAAATTTTTTGGATGAAGAATGACTATGAATTCTACAAAATGGAATTATAGAATACAAAGATCTTTGTTACTTTGTGTGTTACATGTGCCAAACTGGCTACGAGTAAAAGTGGTCTTAACGTGCGTTCATTAGCTAAGAATGGTTTGAACAACTCAACTTTGACGGGCTAATGTTTCGGTTAATTACTCATACTAAAAGAAGTTTGTATATTTGTGATAGTAATAGTTTGATTAAAATTTTGACATTTATGTGTTGCAATTTAATTCCCAAGTTAGCTTAAGACTAGCATGCAAAATTAATTTCTCCCATTTTAACCCCATATCAAAAGAAAATTTAGGTTTTGACATAGTTTCTTTTTCGCTTGTTTTATCTTCGACAGAAAAAGGTTGACGATTCACTTAATCTACAACTTCTTCAACTGGTAAACTACTTCGCATGTTTAAAATATATCGAATATGCCCAATTTAACTATTTACTAGGAAAAATAAGCCTCTGCTTACAGCCTAAAATTTGGAATATTTAAACTTCTAAGTGTTAGGCGCGACTTCTGTGTAAAGTCTTTGCAAAATAGGCAACTCCCCAATACATTTATTGTTGGAAGTTCAGCATAATTTTTAATGCATTGATCAAAGACAGCTACGACGAGCTACACATTTTCGAAGGCAATAACTACAGTTTCTGGAATGAAGAAAAGTCAGCCTAATTTGAGGGACCAATAATCTCTTTATCAAAGAAATTATTATTTTCATCAGTTTCTTAGGTCAAAAGATGTCGCCGATGGATGATCAAGAATCGGTATGCAGTGCATTTTTTTTTTCTTTTGGGTTAACTACCGTTAATGGCTTTTGGGATCCCAGGGTAGGGGCGGCTCAGCACTACGCATTTTAATGCTACTAAAAGATAACACGAAACCACCGTTTCGTGGTCCCGAGAGATTGGCCTATATAACAGAGGTTACCCTTCGGCAACAAAACGCAGAGATAAAACTTTACAGTTGTTATGGCTAACAGGATCGTGGTTTTGATTGTTGGCATTCTTGCGATTTGCTGCCTTGCGTCAGTCGTTAATGCAGCGCAGGGGACTGCCACTTTCTACACTCCACCTTACGTCCGTAAGTACATACATAAATGTTTTACACACCTGTAATACTATTACTATCCTGCAAACCTATGAATATTAAGTTATTTATTGTTTTGACATGCAGCATCTTCATGCTATGGTTATGAAAACAAGGGAGTGATGATCGCAGCTGCAAGCGATGCGGTGTGGGAAAATCGCAGAGCATGTGGTAGGAGATATAGGGTAACGTGTATCGGTGGTACTAACGCCACTCCTAATCCATGCAAGGGTGGCAGTGTTGATGTTACAATCGTCGACTACTGTCCACCTGCAGGCTGCGCTGCAACCATTGATCTCTCCCAAGAAGCTTTCGCAAGAATTGCTAATCCTAATGCTGGCAAAGTTCGGATTCAATATAATCAGTAAGCCTGAAATCTATTAATTTAATCTACTTGTTTAATTGTAGACCCCCCAAGTTCCTATTTGACATCTTCTTCGTTATTGTTTGATTTTCTTGTTTTCAGGATATAGAGTGAAGGCATGCAAGTGACAGAGATCAAAACAATAAGACATCAGATGGTGCGAGCCAGCGTGAAATAAAAATCTAAAACAACTATTTACGGCCTTTGTAGTAGGGTCTATTTATGCAATTAATATGATCCTTTCCTAAGTAATAATAAAAGAAGAATGAACGCATCTATTGCTCTTCATTCCAAGGAAGTCATCATTACCCGAATAAAAACAAATTTGTGTGTTATTTTTTTTACTAATTTACACTTTTAACTTATATTTTTATTGTTCTGTCATATTATATGCGAGTCTACTATAAAGAACTTTTTTTATTATATAAGAATAAGTTTGAGTATTATCAGACTTTTCTAAACTCCGCATCACTGCGAAATTTCAGGCTGAATAAGATGATGATGATGATAATGATGTAACACATTACATGTTGGAACGAAATACAAACCTCTTTATGGTAAACTTACTCCCAGCAACAAAGCACTATAATTAAGTTTAATAAGATAATATCAATGAAAAAGTAAAAATTTTAATAAATAAATAAATACAGAAGTTGATAAGAAAAACTCTCCAAAATAGAAAGAAAAATATAGATTAAAAACACAAGTAAATTCACTAATCATAAATAAGAATTTACAAAATTTAATCTCTCATCCTACAACAATTAACAAAGATTTAAGATTGAAATTAAAGCTAATATGAAAATCAACAAACTTACCACTCAATTTCAAAATCAATCAAACAAGGTGGATATCATAAACTACTTACTTTCTCCTTGTTTTTTTTTTTTTTGTATTTTTGCACTTCCTAATAAACAAACTTGTGTCTTCTTCTCTTTTATATTCCAAATCAAGTTTCCTACAACGTATGTAATCACATACACGACCGTGTAAGTAATCGTCTATCTTTCAGTTTCACTTGAGTCGTGAACTTAGACGATTATGGAGATCTATACAATTATTACGCAGGACCATGTATGTCATCCACACGTGTGTGTGTGTGTATGTACACGATCTTATATGTCATCACTCTTCACACATTTCTTCACACTATTCTAGAGATTTATACAATTAATCCACAAATGTGTAATTCACGGACACCCTACACTACCGTGTATCTTTCTAGAAGAGCATTTTCATCTTGCCTTTATGTGTTTGTCATTTCTGTAAATTATAAAGGCGTAAGTCTCAAAATCTAACATATAATACATTTAATTGTTAATGAAAAAATTCAAATAACACTAACATGCCTTGCTTTGAAAAGGGGCTTGATGTGTCGATCATAACAGAAGAAATTAAATAGCATCAAAATTCACAAACATGAATTACAAGCTTATTGAATTCTGTCAAGAAAATCAAAAAGGAAGAAACAAAAAGAGTAATTACACTCTCAAGTAGTGAATAACAAAATGTTTAATTTAACTTGATGAAATGCAAACGAGCACGGAACATGTGGCTAAGGACAAAGACATCAATTGAATGCCCAACCCCAACAAGAAGAAAACGACGAATCCAGGCTCACAATGTTAGTTCGCCGACGACTTGCATGCTTAGGCGGACGTACTCAATCTCGACAAAATTAACGTGTAGTATGCACATTAATTAGTGGAAATTTCAAAACTTGAAAAAAAAATCTTTTATATAAGAAATTCAATTGTAGAATTATACTATACCTTTGACATATGTACAAAAGAAATTTTCAATATTTCTTTAAAAATTAAACGAAAATGTACAAATGTGACCAACTCTAGGATTAAATTGTACCGTAATGTCTGGCTCTATCAGGGAATAGCCATCGATACAACTTGGCAGCTATGGAGTCGGCAAAATCTTTCCCTATAAAAGGGAAGAGATGTATAAGTCTCCCATCATCAACCAGCAAAGATCGAACATATATAGTAGTAGCAGAAAAGAAACAACATCAAGGAGGAGAAGAGAATAGTCATGGGAATGCTTATGCAAATCTTGATTTCCTTGAACTTGGCATTGTGCCTTGTTTCAGTCGCATATGCTGCTCGAGGAACTGCTACTTTCTATACTCCACCTTATGTTCGCAAGTATAGATGATTATCTAAATCTGTTAACTAATAAAATTCCCTTATTGTGGTCACCTAGTATCTGATAATTTTTAACCAAGAATGATTAGCTATTGTCTTTTCACAGCATCTTCGTGTTACGGATTTCAGAATGAGGGAGTGATGATAGCTGCAGCTAGCAATGCACTGTGGGACAATAAGGAGGCCTGTGGCAAGAGTTATAGGGTCAGATGCGTCGGAGCCAAGAACAATAATGGCATTCAAGCTTGCAAACGTGGCAGCGTAGTGGTGACAATAGTCGACTATTGTCCATCAGGCCATTGCCGTGCGACCATCGACCTTTCCCAGGAGGCTTTTGCGAGGATTGCTAATCCTGATGTTGGCAAGATTACCATCCAATACACTTCGTAAGACACAAGTTCCTCTGTTATTCGTATGCTTATGCAAGCTGAAGAATTAGGAGAGGCTCAAAAAGCAATTATCTAGAATTCATTTAGTCTGAGAAATTAAAATTAAAGCAATTCAATTATATTAAACTTACAATAATATTGTGAAAGTTAAACTATTTAAAACTGACTTTTTAATTTAAAAATAAAATTGTCAGAAGTAACTATGTATAAGATTTTTTAAAATTGATAATATTGACTCTAACTCTAAATTCTAATCTTGAAGAGATTAGATATAACCCTATAGAATTTTGGACACAGTATAACATGAGATACATTATGCTGTTATTTTATAATATTTATTTTCAGCATAAATATGTTTTATATATCAATATTTATCTTTAAACTTTTAGCAACTGCTTGTCTGTTTTTAGAATTTATTAAAGATATATTATTTAACATTTGTAATGCATATTTAATTTACAATATATTCTGAATTTGAACGATCTTGGTTTTTCGTGATATGCAGGGTATAGAAGACAGAGATAATGCAAAGCACAAATAGGCTGCTAATCGTGGAAGATGTCGAGTTTATTATGGAATTGAAGAATAAAGAAATGGCTCCAATTAAGTGTCTTTGGATTGTTACTAAATCTTAGTAAATAGGGAATTGGTGAAAGACATTTATGAATCAATTGATTTTTGCGTACCTATATTTATGATTGTTTTGTTTTCGTAAGATGTTGACGTTACTTGATACAAGTTTATTTCCCCTCTTCTTTGTGAACTTTTTAGTAGTTCCTCCGATGATTCATAATTTTAATTCATAAGTTTTCTAAAACTTATATATCCTTTCATCAACCATCATATTGGTTCACCAATTATCATGTTAGTTCATTGTTGGAAGAGAGAGAGAAAGAGACTTTGACCCATTTGAGATTTATTCTATAATACCCAAATCAATATCTTGAGTGCTTTTCATGAGACTCAAATCTATAAGTCACATGGGATATTAAATAATCTAACAATTTCCCACTTAGCCCATGTTACGACTTAGTGATCCAATAATAAAACTTTAACAGCACACAATACATAAAATCGATCAAGTCATCCTTAATTGAATTAAGCTGATGGGATTATGACAGTCACAAGTTATATAACCTGATTCTTTCCATGTATCACATAATCAACTCAACTCAACAAACTGTAAGTGGGTAATTCGGTAATTTTTATTTTACAAATAATAATTATTGTATACAACATAATATGGAAAACCAGTAAGTGAGAAAAAACATACGATTGTAATTGAATTCACAAGTGTCATAACAATTCGAGCAAGACAATGATATTTATATATACATGTCAGAATACTATGCTAACAAGGACTTATCTATAAGACCCATCCGTTCAACAAGACCAATAAATGTTTTGAGCGGTAAGCCTTTCATTAACGGATATGCTATCATGAGATTAGTACCAATATGCTCAATTGATACTTTGTGTTGTTGCACTTCTTCTTTCACAGACAAATACTTCAAATCCATGTATTTCGCACTCTTTGAATATTTGTCATTCTTAGAAAATAATACAGTTGCAGAATTATCACAATAAATTCTTAACAGTCTGGTAATACTGTTGACAAGACCAAGACCTAAGATAAAGTTACGCAACCACAATCTATGAACCATGGCTTCAAAGCACGCAACAAATTCAGCCTCCATAGTGGAAATAGCAATGACGGACTGCTTTCTACTTTTTCACAAAATTGCTCCTCCAACTAGTAGAAACATGTAACTGAATATAGAGTTATGTGAGTGTACACAACCAGTGTAGTCTGAATCCGAGTAACCTATCACTTCGAGATGGGTTGATTTTCTATATGTGAGCATATAATCCTTGGTGCCTTATAAGTATCTAAAGACTTTCTTTGCAGCTTTCCAGTGGTTTATTTCAGGATTGCTTTGATATCGTTCTAGCATTCCAACAGTAAAACTAATATTTGACCTAGTACATGTTTGAGCATACATTAAGCTCCCAACTACTAACGCATAAGGAATAGACTCCATGTCTTGACGTTCCAAATCGTTTCGTAAATATTGTATTAGACTAAATTTGTCCCCTTTCTGAATTGAAATTATCCCTGTGGAGCATTTTTTCAATTGAAATCTTTCTAATACTTTCTCGATATAACCTTTCTAAGACAATCCTACCACTCCTTGTGATCTATTCAAGAATATTTCTATTTCTATCACATAGGATGCCTCACTCATATCTTTCATTTTGGAATTATTAGAAAGAAAATTCTTTACATCATGTAACAAAACAATATTATTCACAGCAAGAAGAATATCGTCAACATATAGAATTAATATAATGAACTTGCTCCCACTAACCTTCATATAGATACACCGATCAATGGTATTTTTTACAAAACCATAAGACGTAATGATATCATTAAACTTAAAATACCATTGTCGGGAAGCTTACTTCAGTCCGTATATTGACTTCTTTAATTTACATACTAATCGTTCCTTTCTTGTGGTCATGAAACTTTCCGGTTGATCCATGTATACTTCTTCCAAGTCACTATTTAGAAAGATGGTCTTTACGTCCAGTGAACCTCTAAATCATAATGAGCTACCGGTGCCATAACAATTCTTAAGGAGTCTTTCTTTGATATTGAAGAGAAGGTCTCTTTATAGTTAACACCATCCTTTTAAGTGTAACCTTTGATAACAAGTATGGCTTTATACCTGTCAATGTTGCCTTGTAAGTCTCGTTTGGTCTTAAAGACCCATTTACAACCGACTTATTTTGCACCTTCTAGCAACTTAACTAATTCTCAGACATTATTATCATCCATTGATTTAAACTCTTCTTTCATAGCATTGAACTATTTTTCAGAATTATTACATTCCATGGCTTGTTTGAACGAACATGGATCTTTATCAATGCTCAAATCACATTCATGTTCAAGTGAGTACATTTCAAGCCACTTGAAATAGCCGGTCTTCTTTGCCTTACAGACTTCGTAATGTTACGTCTTGTGACATTACTTAATCATTTGTAATTTGATCACCATTAGTTTGTTCGTCATTAATATATTCCATTAGTGGAATTTGAACATTAATTTGTTGTTTCGATATGTTGCGTATTCGTGATACAACAAGAGGAATAACAACCGGTGGAATCACATCTGATGTGGTAGTGTCTACTCATCTTAGAGTAGTTTCTACTGGATTTTCATGAATATCCACTTTTCGTGATTCTCCACACCCACTGATTTGACATTCTCAATGAACCGAGCATTACCAGATTAAACTATTCTTGTACTATGATTAGGACAATAAAATCTATACCCCTTTAACTTTTAGGGACAGCTGATGAAATAACCACTAATGGTTCTCGCATCAAGCTTCTTTTCATGTGGATTATACAATCTTATTTCTATCGGACAACCCCAAATGTGAAAATGTCATAAACTAGGTTTCCTTCCTATTCATAGTTCAAAGGTGTCTTAGGAACTGCCTTACTAGGAATTCTATTTAGCATATACGCAATGGTCTTCAATGCATGCATCCATAATGATAAAAGGTATAGTACTATTACTTAACATGCGCCTAACCATTTCTATAAGAGTACAATTTCGCCTTTCAGTCACACTATTTTGTTGTGGTGTACCAGGCATTGTGTATTGTGCACATATGTCTCGACTGGTAAGAAACTTTCTAAATTGACCTAGACATTGTCCACTTTCATCAAAATTTTCATAATATTCACAACCTATGTCAGACCTCACTATCTTTATTTTTTTATCTAACTGTCTTTCTATCTCACTAATGAACACCTCTAGGATGTCCACAGATTGAAACTTCTTATGTAGCAGATAAATATATCCATATCGTGAGAAGTCATCAATAAAGGTAATGAAATATTTTTCGTCGCTCCAAGAAGGACCGTCGAAAGGACCACAGATGTCAGTATGTATTAATTCTAGTAATGGGCTACGGAGTGTTCCTTTATTTTCTTCAATCTCCCTTCTTCTTGAACCAACATGACCTTTATTTCTTGAAGGTTCCATTTTTTCTTAATGATGTTATAATTCACCTGGAACTGGCCAAACTCTAGAGGAAGGAAGTTAATAATGAACTGTACCAAAAAGGACTTACTCACATCTATACCTGTGGATTTAAGTTTTGTAGCTAGGTTTGACATATGAGTTACATGATCGTGAATGGGCTGTGACCAATTAAACTTTTTGATCGTCAGCTCACTCATTAAAGTCCCTACTATAGACTTTTCAGCTATATCAGATTGGGAGTATTCTTTAAGATTCAACATAAACTCTTTTGCATTGTCCATTTTAGGCATTGATGGCTTTACATTTTCTTTTATTGTCATTCGCATCAAATTCAAACCCAGCCTATTAGACCGTTCTCAAGCCTTATAATAAGACTTATCAGCTTCAGAACTAGTTTCAATTATGGCTGCATGCCTTACGTCTAAAATTATAGCTAAATCCAAATCCATTACACCTAATTGAAATTGGATTTGTTAGGACCAATTAGTATAATTAAGATCATTGAACTTGAAAAGCCCATTTTCTAAAGCAAATAAATTAGTTGATGTTGCAAACATAACATATATCTCACGCGTTAATGCTTTGAGTAAACCTAAATGGATTCAAACTAACTAATACACTTTGATTATGCATTTAAATTCTCCTTTTGGTGAAATTTAAATACATAGTGATAACCTATTCTGATACATATATATAATTTACTATAATGAACAATTAATCATATTCTAATCAACATGCATGTTATATTTGGATATATAATCATATTAACCAAATATGTTGATAAAGTCTCTTTAATGTCATTAATTATAAGCAATGGTCCACCTTTGAGTGACCTCCTAGCGTTATAATTAATAATCTCAATTGTTCAGTTCAACCTTTATATCATTTTAGTATTATATCATATTGAGCAATTGAACAAATCACAATTAAATGCTTAATTTTTTCAAGCTAGGTCGCTTTGGTGACTAACAAGCTTTCCATACAATAAACATTTAATTGGATAATTATCATACATGACAAAATTTAATTTAATTAGTTTGATCACTTTGGTGACTAACAAACTATTCTAAATTTCCTTAATATCATGTATTACATTCAACATATAATAGGAAAAGTTAATTCCAAATATTGCATAATATAAAATATTCAAAGTATTAAATAAAACATATAATATGGCACTGATTTTCAAAATTATATTATACATAGAAAATAAATCAATTATGAATTAAATAATCCATTATGACCTATCACAAAATTATTTTACTTATGATTAAAGTCCATAATTTAATTACTTAATAATCAAAGTTGCATAATATAACCCAAATTTAAAATCTATAAAGTTAGGTCATAACCATTTAAGAACCCAATCTTAATTCTCTAATAGCCTAAAGGTCCAAACAAACACACCATTAATGTATGCTCAAACATTAAGTAGTTGGCCCACAGGAGCAAGCCATTAGTTGGCCCAAAGGAGCCAAGACAATTGCCTGCAGTCCTCCCTGTTGGACATGTGATGCTCGTCTTCCTCGTCTTCCTCGTCTTCCTCAAGAACGTTGCTTTTGGATTTTTGCTATTCCTTTCTAGAATCCTCTCTTGGTTTAAAGTTAGCAATCTTCACATCCACTATGTACATATTCGGTGGTTAACCAACGAAAACAAACTCATGGATTTTTTTAGTCTAAACCTTCCCTTTATGTGTCCCTCTATGCGTTGTTTCGGTCCATAGATATTATGTTTCGGTTAAGCAGAGAGAATGGGTTTGCAAAACATTAGAACATTGATTCTATTAACATTCGAAAATCATTTGTCATTCCATTCATACCAACACCAAAGGTTTGTTTCATTTTTTATGTTCTCTTATGCATTGTTATATCAACATTGAAGGTTAGTCAACACATATATTTTCGTTACTTTTGAACAACCATAAACACATTTCAAAGATGACATCATTCCAGTTCTTCGACACATCACATTGGTTTTCATTTTCATTTCCACCGTTAATACTAAAAATCAGTTTCGGAAATGCATGGGAATTAAAGAACAAAACCAAAACCAAAATAAATGTGCATCGTATGAAAGCGAGCAATACAGAAAATAATACGAAAATCATATTCTAGAAATGCAACAAACAATACCACACTCTGATACCAATTGAAAGATATTTATGGATCGATTGATTTTTGCGTACCTATATATCCATGATTGTTTTGTTTTCGTAACATGTTGACGTTACTTGATACAAGTTTATTTCCTCTCTTCTTCATGAACTTTTTAGAGATTTCTCCAATGGTTCAGAATCCTAATTCATAAGTATTCTAAAACTTATATATCCTTTCACCAACTATCATATTGGTTCATCAACCTTCATGTTGGTTCATTGTTGGAAGAGAGAGGGAAATGATCTTTGACCCATTTGAAATCTATTTTGTAATATTCAATAACCATTATCTTGAATGCTTTTTATGAGACTCAAATCTATAATCCCATGGGATATTAAATAGTCTAACAATTGGTTCACTTCGATTTTTTTGTTGTGTTTTCAATTTTTAATTTTTAGTTTTCAGTTTTCAGTTTTCAATTTTCTGATTTTGGTTTTTAGTTTTTGTTTTTATTTTAAATAAAAGCAAAAACTTGATTGTTAATTTCAATATAATTATATTTTTATGACTAATAATAATTAAATATTAGATAAAACTTAAAGATAAATGATTTTAAATAAATAAATTTATTTAATCTCTTATACAATATTTATTAAACAATTATTAATAAAAGTATTATTTTATTAAATAATTAATTTAAAAATTAAAATTTTAGTTATTTTTACATATATTCTAATTATTAAATAAAATTGTATTTGAAATATATATTTTTTTAAAATATTTTAAATTTAATTATATTAATTAATAATTATTAAATTTAATTTATTTAGTTTAATTACAATTTTAAGTAAAATTAAATTATTCACAAATATAAATTATTTGTAAGTCTTATTAAAGATTAATATATTAAATAATTAAATAAGTACATATTTCGTCAAATATTTTCGGACTAACCAGAAAGACAAGTAAACTTACCGTTTTCCTTTCTTTCAAATTTATAGACCTAATTAATTTAATGAATTTAAAGTCAATGGACATAGTTTATGAAAACCGTAGATTGATATAATTAATTACATAGAATTACCTAATGGAATCACGAAACCTTATTTCACGTGTCAAGAAGACCCTTGATTCTCCATCTGCTTCTTTTATGCATGTGGTTGTTTTTTTTTCCAATAATTATGGTAATTATCTTGCTATTTATACACAAATAACTCAATATAATCCTAACTCTAGCCAATAGCTTGATTGTTTAAGGTTAAAATTGGATTTTGCAAAAAGACAAAAATGAAGCTTCTTAGTCATTGAAAGAATCCTAAACTGCAAAAATAATAACAACAACAACATTTAATAAAAATTATGCTAAGACGTAAAATTTATAAAAGTCTAATAGTACGCAACTTTACTCTTAATTAATAGAAAGGTTGTTCTATGCACCTACATAATCATTTATATCTTAATGGCTAACGAAAATGTAGTATCTTTTGTTTATGCATAATTTTTTAGTTTGATTCTAAACTAAATTGTAAGTGAGTCTGGGATTGTCAATGACTAAACTTGAACTAAAATTAAACTCACCAAAACTAATAAATGTGTTGTAAAATTTTCCCACCCTAAGAAATGATACAATATCATCAAAATAGAAAATAACCAATGTTTAGGTCAAAGTGTTTAACAATAAAATCATAAACTATTCAATTTTTTTAATTTAATTTTTAACTTTTCAGTTCGATTTAATTTTATAATCTTTGTCGTTAAAAATCAGTCAGTTTATTAATTAATCGGTCAATTTTTTAAATAAATTAATTTTATAAATCAAAATAAATTGATTAATTTACATTTAATAATCTTTTTTAATTATACTTTAGTTTTTTTTTATAACTAAAGATAGCTTTCTTCAATTATTTTTCAATCTTTTTAATTTTATTCAATTTAAACCAATTTTATGACAGTTTTATATATATTAAACCTTTTATACTTTAAACATCTTACTACTTTTAACTTCTGGTTGGATTTTTAAAACATTGAACAATGTTTATGTTTATGAGATTGAACAATAAAGAAATGACTCAAATAAGTTTAATTAGTCAACGAATGATGGTTCAAGTTAGTATGAACTAAAATCCAAGCTTAGTCAATCTCCAAAACAACCATCTTTGTACTATGAGTCTATTTATGTAATATGATCTTTTGCTTTGTAATATGAGTCCATTAATGTAAAATGATGCTTTCTTTAGTAATAATATATGGAAAAATAAGTAATCCATTGCTTACCAAAAGGTTCATCAAAACTTACCATTTTATTGTGTAATATTGTAATATTGAACCTTTTCAATTTTCAGACCCACATTTCAGCGAAATTTATACCGAATGTTTCTTGCTGTTGCTGTTGTAGCCTTTACTTTTTTATAATTGTCTATCAAACTTTATATCCTTCAACTAACTCAAAATTTTCAATTTTAGGTTTATGTTTCATTCACATCTCGAATGGTGATATTATAAATAATTGGTACTTTAATCAAAATCAATTCTTGCCACCAAAATTGCATTAACACACCAACTATAGGTGAGGGCATTTACTAAGGAATTTAAACATTATGGATGACCTGTTTTAACTACCTGTAGGTTCAAAATACGAATTTAATCAACCACTGACTGCATATTTAACGGTAAACAGTTCTATAAAAGGCTATAATTACGAAAAATGTACTTGAAATACTATTAACATGGACTATTTTACAATTACAACAATGTATTTCTTGTAGTATAGTGTTGACTATTGTACTATTGTGTAATTTTGCGTACCAGGTAGACCAAACCATAATAACAGCCTTCGTGGACGATCAAGGAACCTTGCTTGCCATGCAGGTTCATCATTTTCGTATATGAAACCACTCTTCATGTACAACTTCTTTGCTGGTTCATTGTTGATGGCAACATGAACATACAAGTCACTTATGCCTGTGAAAATGTCAGCAGCTAAACTTGTCGAAGATTGTTACGAAATATAAAAATTGTTCAAGCTTAAAGAACACTAAACCACAATCAATAAATTTATGCAGCAGATCATCAAAGTTACAGGTAATGAACTTTGGTTTAGTCTTTAGCAAGATAATAATGAATACTTGAGGAAAGCTCCACTTAGCACAAACTACAGACCACTTAATATTTTCATATTGATACTTCGATTGTTGATCATCGCTGAAAATTCTGCTCTTTAAACCACAACAGAGCATTAAGTTGCAAATTCAACGAGTAATGAAGGTATGAAAGAAAATGGAAGTCAAACTGAGTTCTCACCCCAGTCTTGTGCCACTATTTTGGACTTTGAGATGAGTTCATAACCCAATCCATTCCTTTGCAGTTCCTTTGCCACACATACGTTGCTCAGGTATGCCCTTGCAAAGTCTGCCCCAATTCCCTATCAATGCAATGCAAACTCAGATAGCATGTAACTGCTTACCTTAAAACTTGAAACAGTTGAAAAGAAACTCTGATAAAGAAATTAACACATTATTTCTTGATGACTGATCAATCAAAATGTGGGGATATTTCAATTCGTTAGTGTTCTTCATCCTTTTCTGTTTGTCCTTTTTTGTTGATCGATGGTAAGAAAAAGCACGCAGGTCATCAATGGGGTGAATAGAGATCTCTATAACAATCAACAATAAGACAATTTGAAACTTATGTACACATTGCAGCTTGTACCTCTGGCCTCATTCCAGTTATTTCTTCTGGAAGTTTTAGGCACTGATTAATATCAAGGCTGCCTACTACTACTCGAAGTTCTCCATCATCTGTGAACTAAAAAAGATATAGAGAAGGGAAAAGATAATATGTAAACGTTGGCCTTGAGTTGAAACACTAAGAAATGATTTATACACGAACACTTCCAGATTAGTTTTGCAATGTGGCCAGAAACATCAGTCAATGAGAAAATATTGACAAGAAAAATACAGCAAATGGCAGTCTGAGATCAAAATAGCAGCAAATCAGAAATTTGGCATTAGAGGTTGGCCCATGAAAGACAAGAAGACGCATACTAGGAGTAAAGACAACCTCAGGCATGGCAAATGATTCTTGCTAACCAAACTCATATATCTTTTATGCTGATATCACACAACTCTAAGGCAGGCTATCTTCAGATGCATTTCTGGGATACTGCAATGGCTACTACACCTTCAACAGATTTATCTTACACAACTCAAGTCGGGCTATCTTCAGATGTATTTCGGGTTTACCGCAATGGCTACTACACCTTGAACAGATTTATCCTAGTTCCACTTAAATTTCACAGCACGATGTGAATCACAATATTGCCACCTCACCCTACAAAGTCAGAGACTCCAAGAGGCACTCACAATCAGACCATAGCCAAGAACATCCTAATAGCTACAAAGTTTTGGTTTTTTCCTTCACAGACCACAACATGATCCGAGAAATGAACATTCTAATGGCATCCAAATGAAAGAAATTTCACACACACACACACACACGTTAACAAAAAAAAGTCAACAGACCTTACATTCCGTGCATAAATCATCGAACAAGCTGGATAGCTGCGATAAGGGAAGAGTAGCATTTATGCAAGAAACCCTTCTGAACCCTGTCCTCTTACCAGCCGTACGTTCCTTGAGCGCTTCAAATTCGCGCTCTGCCAAGTACATTTTGTGATCCTAATAATACTTGACACAACATCAATACCATCAATTCCACTCACTCGATCAAATCCTTTAACACAGTCAACTTTTGCATAAATTTTTCTAGAAGATCAAATATTTCGCACTGGCAATGTAATTACAGTTAACGAATATAACATTCCCATCCAAAATTTTGACTTAATTTTGGCAGTAGCAACAAACTTGAAGTGTTAACAAACAAGAAACGCAAAGAATTATGAGAATGAGAATGAGAATGAAGCCGACTGACTTGGATACCAAAAGAAGAAGGATCAAAGTCGTAAAAGGACCGTACGCGGAGCCGGGCAGCCGCCCAGAGCTCGTCTTCCGACACCGTTTCTGCTACCAAAAGAGCCGACTTGTCGATACGACACGGTGCATACACGTCGGACGCTGACCCGACAGGTCGGAGGAGGCGAAAGCCGCGAGAGGAAGGTTGGTGAAATATATTGGGGCAATTCTGGTAAGAGTTGGGAAGATGTGAAGAAGAAGGACAAGAAGACAGAAGTACCATCGCTACGGTCTCCTTTCCTCGTCCTCGTATCTCTGTTTTCTGTTTTCTGTTTCTGGTTTATTTTGGTTTTCCTTACGAATTATCCTTTCCTTTTTTTTTTTTCTGTTGGCTCTGAAAATACTATTGTCATGAATATACATTCTAATTCTTAATTTCCTGTTTTCTCTACAAACTTTTTACAATTCTCAATTAACACGAGTTTCAATTAAAAAGTAAAATCACAATATTTTGTATTTTATAATTAGATAATTCATTTTCTCATATTTTCACTCGGACTTTGATGTTGTATAAGCTGCGTTTGGTGAAGTTTCACTTTTCAGGTTTCAGCATATGTTCTTGCATGTACGGCACTAATTGAGACAAAATGTACCGAGTATAATTTGAAGAAAGCAATAAATTTGAAACAGTCGGTACCTAATAAAGAAGCACTGCAATGCACTGCAACTATCATTATCCCCAATCCCTTGCACCCAAATCCATGGCTGTGCTTCGTCATTAATCTAATTTGACCCACAACGAGGGGTAGAAAAACAGGGAAGAAAGAAGTGGAAGCATTTATTTGGCAGAAGCAATAAACTCCAGGTCCAGGCACACAATTGCCCCTCTGCAGGAAAGTCTGGTCGTACAGAAGCAAGCAGTCGTCATTTTTTTTTCTTTTAATCTCATATCGACCGTTTGCATGCAAAAACATGTACTGAGAGGATGAGAAGACGGAAACGAAGGAATCCATTTTACTTTTCACGATCTTTCAGCCTGCAATAAAACTGAAAAAGGGCGAGCCTTTCTGATGGAGGAGGGCCTGACTGACAAGGCTTTGCCAATGAGTGGTCACATCACAAAGGTTGTGATGATTATGAAGATTTAAAAGGTGACCAGTGTAACATCCCAAGTGGTCTTCCATGTTCCTCACGCGTTAACTCTAAATTTGTTCCTCACTCCATCCAAATTCAAGCTCGCGCTTTGCTATGCACTATGCAGGCATATGCAGTGTGAGTCACTTCTTGTGATGGAACTGGAGATCAAAGTTTATCTCTTTGTTCAAGTATCTTCAGTTCTGTCACCACTGGAATAATTGCTGACTGCTGTTTTCCTTTTTTCTTCTCTATTACACCCGAAAACTGGCTGCTAATAATCTTATACCACGGTCTTAACTATACATAGAGTTGTATTTCACGAAAAAAGAAGATTTAAAATTTAAAGGAAAAGGATTTTCCAGGAAAAGAACAGAAGGTGCAAAGACAAATCCAAATCTCTGTTCTGAGCCAGCTTTCCATAGCAAAGCTGTTCTATGTTTTCTTATGACTCGCAATAGCATCAAAAGATATCGTTTGGCAGTCTATCCGATCTTGGAGATTGTGTGAGTTCACAAGTCATTAGGTCCCTTACTAGCAACAAAACTTGCTAATTAATACCCAAACCACGAGACAAATTTCTCAGATAATTGAGCATGCCCTAACAAGGTAAACTCGTAGTGAAGTGACCATGGTTACACGGCCCTTCGTTACATGCCTTATCTTGGCAATTTTTACAATGTTGAACCTTGATACGTTCTTCCCAATGCTCTTTATCTACTCATTAGTTTTGCAGGTTGAAATGTCAATATGACACCACATGAGAGTTCGTTGGGTGCAATGAATGCTGCAAGGTCTTCGTTATTATTACCCCAGTAAATGCTTCCCTATTTCTCGATTGCCCCTGCAGAAAAGCTTGTTATACATTTCAAGTAAAACTTAACAAAACAAGCTCAAGTATTGCATTACTGAATTAGGCATTGAAAAGCATGGTTCTTGACAGTGTCATGCAACAAGAAACTGTAAGAAAGAAAGATCAATAAATTTGATTGCATAGGAACCTTTGTACAGAAAAGGGAGCTGATGTAGAAATTGACACAACAGTGCATAATGTTTTACCCTTTCATATTGTTCATCCCTTTTCTCTCTCTCTCTCAAGAGCTTGAAAAATCGAGTCTTCATGCTTCATATTCTTCCTATTTTACGTAACTGAGGGGGTAAAAGATACTAGGCAGATGAGTGAGAGAGAGAAAGCCTTGCACAGTTTTGTGGGGATGGTTAAGTCACATTGCTTACAACTCTGTACTTCCCCTATTCTTCTCTCAAATCAGTCACCATTTTTATCTGTTAACTGATAATCCTACTTCTTACTACTCAGAGATGGTACACTATATGCCCTTGGTTCATGTATTTTGGGTCCATTTATTGGATACTTTCTTTAACTCCTGGTTGGGACCAAACATGTTTTTGGAATGTCAGCATCTTCTGTGTCACATTTATTTCCATCACCTTTTTCACTATATAAACTGCATCCATCTCTTCACCAAGTATCTCTTGTTAGTTACCCTTTTATATCACTTCACAGCTCTCTTGGTTATAATACCATAGCTACCCAGAGTCCCTGTCTTTTCTTACTCATGCTCTTTGTTCGTTGCTGGCCAAAATGCTTCTTTCATTGGTGCAAAACCAAGTTTCTGAACTTGCATGTGAAGAATTGCAATGGAGTTGGAGAGTTCCACAACCATGTTCTCTCATGTTGGAGCAGAATAAAGCCTAAATCAGAGTTTTGACGGTGCTGTCCTGCCTGAGCTTCTTTCTTCTTTCTTCCTTCTTCTTTTTTTCTTGACCTTGCAAGGCTTTAATCGTCTTGTTTTTAGGTTATGGCCACATTTTCTCTTCTTAATATTTAAATTTTTTTATTTTCTTTTGGCCAACTATCCCACCATTTCAATTTCTTTCTATTCCTCCTGAGCTTTGAAATCGCATGAAGCGTGTATATCTATGGCTTCTGTGGAATGGCACGGCTTGTAACTTTTATTACAACTGAAGTAAGCATTTTGATTCAGATGGATCTTCCTTTTCTTGCAAGTTATTTTCCTTTCACGTTTCACAGATGATCAAGCAGAAACGAGCATAAAGCAATACGATAATATAACTTGTTTAGGTTTTCCAAAAGTCATCTCATGTTATATTTTCTGAGGAACTTTGGCTTTTATCTCATGAAAATGACCAAATATAGTGAACGATTTGCCTTATGACCATCTTCTTTGTTGTGTATGATATCAAATTAATGCAGAAATTTTCAGGTTTGTTGCACTAGGGCACTTCAAAGTTCCTACCAGGAAAAGCTAGCTTCAGCTGCTAAAAGTAACTTAAATGAAAAGCCTGTAACATTTAACTGCTTTAGCTTAAGTTTCATGCAACTTCTGGGGTATAATCAACCCGTAGTTTAGTGATACACAGCCTTTGATTACTTCATGGAGCCATGTCCACCATCAACGTAACTTATGTCTGCTTCAATTATGTTGTTGATGCTCAGTGAAATATTTTCCAGATTTGGAACGAATCTGGATTCTTGACAGGAATGACCCATTTTCCTGCTAAATGTCACTTGATCCGTATAATAGAAAAAGAAATGTGATTTGATAAGACTTAATATTCCACAGATATGTACTTGGAGCTACAGCTAACTTACAAATGTTGAATTATAACGTGCAATGGCTTCGTAACTTGGAATTGATTCCACTAGTTACATGAAGTCAGTAGCTTTAATCTGTTTTAACTTTGATGATTCTTTGGTGCTAACTCATTAGTCACAAATAATCACAAGGTCCTTGACGGTAATTTATGATGCGTTTCATCTTTTATCATACCTCAAGCTTAAACATCTTTAACCATTTTAAAGAAAATATAAACCGTTTGCCAAATGTATGTGATGATCGCAAGCAATGTGGTATCTCAATCTGGGTAGGTACTTGTAAAGGCAAAAAGAGTATTTTATTATTAAGTGTGAGTTCATCCTTTTAATTAAATCTTAAATCTAACTTAACTAGACAATTAATTTACCAGGTAAACAAACTTATCCCACCTTCTGCTTTTTGTTTACCCTTTCTCTGAAATCCATCCAACCCTCCCTCGTCCCTCCAGCCCTCCCTCGCAGTATTCCAAACGGCTTTCCAGTGAAAAGCAAGAAACACCACCCTTTCCTAAAGCTGGAATCAAAGAACAGATTTGTTAGTGAATGACAAGATAATTAGCAAATGCCTACAAACCTCGACTTTCCTTTGCCTTCAGCCGCTTGTTATTAGCTTTTTCAGTTTCACCTACTAATTTCGGCATCGGTTTTACTAATAGTTTGTTAATGGATATTCAGGGGTGAATGAACATGATCTGGGCCAAAAAGGGTTCTTTAGTTCTTAGAATTTAGCTAGTCCATGGTACACGTGGTTGCTTTTTCGATGAAGGCTTGTATTTGTTTTTCTATAACATGCCATCTCATTCTGATTAACTCTAATTTTAAGGTGCGAGACTGGTATCTGGAGTCTTTCCGTGATCTGAGATCCTTTCCTGAAATCCACGATACAAGTGATGAGAGGGAATTTACAAAAATGATAAAAGCAATCAAGGTTAGACACAACACTGTGGTCCCGACAATGGCTTTAGGCATTCAACAGTTGAAGAGCTAGATAAATGGATCCAAGAATGTATGAGGATCTGGCTGAGATTCATCAGTTTCTGGATCGGTTTTACATGTCAAGAATTGGGATTAGAATGCTTATTGGTTGGTTTTAGCTTCTTAATAACTTCTGAATATGAACTGCTTGCTTTCCATTTTCAGCATCGTGTAGTTCTGTGGACTTCTACATATAAACTCTCTGTATATGCTCTTGGATTTTGGATGGTACTCAGGGCAGCATGTTGAGTTGCACAATCCAAATCCTCCTCCTCAATGTGTGGGTTGTATTAATACAAAAAAGTCTCCGGTTGAGGTTGCACAAAATGCTAGTGAGGATGCCGTGCTATTTGTAAGGGAGTATGGAACTGCACCTTATTTTACTTTCTACGGGGATTCTAACTTTACATTCCCGTAAGTTGATTAATTTCTGTGTGTTTTTCCTTGTACAGTTGGCTCTTCTCATTTTGCCTTCGTTGAACATGTAACTTTAACAGTCGAATTCTGTTAGAAGTTAAGATTTTGTTATTAGCAGATTTTATGCTCATTTATTTGAGATGTTATCTGATTTTTAAATTTTAGTTAGAGAAAGACTGTATAAATTGACAAGCTCTCTTGATCTTAAGGGACCTCTAAACTTACAAACCTATAACTTATAACTTATTCTACGCCTTCCCACACTATAAATCAAAAATCACACATTAATGAATTCAGAATCATCGTTCACTGCCTTCGTCACACTTATGAGATCGGATAGAATGGCCTGCAGAGTCAAGGGGCTTCACTAATCTGTAAGTAATCCCTACAGAAATTGAGTTTCTTTTGCGTTAATACCTTAGTCCCGAAATCTGATGGATTTTTGTCTCCTGTTATTTTCTCTAGGTTGAAGGCCCCCTTTGCAATTCGGTCTCTGACAAAGTGGAGACGCACATCTATATGCTTGAATCTTTCATTGAGGGCTGGATCTCTACTTAAGTACTGAGCACTTTGACTGTCCATAATTATAACTGGCTTTGTAATGTTTGCGTTGATTTTCTTTAGTATACCTAATAGTCATGTTAGCTCCTTTACACCTTCAATGATTGCATAATATTCTGCTTCTGTGGTTGATAAAGTCACTACTAATTACTGTTGTGATTTTCAACTAATTGTGTTTGCTGATAATGCGAAGATGTATGCTGAAAGACTTTCTTGTGTTCTTATCTACTGCATAATTTGCATTCATATAACCATATAAAGACAAGTAATTGCAATTAGTTAGTTCTGCTTTAGAGAAACATAATCCGTAGTTAATTGTTCCATATAAGTATTTGAGAACACCCTTGAGCCATTGCCATTGTTCTAAACCTGGATTGGCCATGGTTTGCTTAGGATATTAATGGCATAGGCTAGGTCAGGCCTTGTGCATAACATAAGGTACATTATATTTCCAACACCTACATCTTAGGAATAGTGAGTCATATCCCTCTGTTCGTCGTCAGTCTTAGGAATCTTGTCAAATATCATTTGTAGGTGAGATCCTAAGGGAACAGAACTAGGTTTAGCTTGTTTCATATTGAATTGAGCTAAGATCTTCTTTATATAATTCCTTTAAACAAGCCAAAGCTTTCCTTCCCTCCTCTCTCTGATTATTTGCATTCCTAGAAGCTTCTGAGCTTCTCCCAAATCTTTCATTTCAAAATGAATGCATAAATCAGACTTGATTTCTTGAATTCTATTCAGATCCCTTCCTGTTATTATTAGGTCATCTACATAGACTAACATAAATACTGCTTTAGTCATTCCTAGATTGTTGGGCCCGAGCCCCGTAACCCGAATCCCGAGGCGGCCCCTCAGGCTGCGTCGCGAAGGCGACCCGAACCGTCGGACCCAATCTCAACATTTACACAACAAATTGATTCGAACATGCAATAGCTAATAAAATCATACGCATTAATCATTCAAAATAAATACCCCAAAAGCCCGGGGCTACATATCATAATCATCCAAAATGAAATCCAGCAATTATTGTCATAACACAATGCTAAATCAAATGAAAATCTAAAATACGTGAAGTATGCTCCATGCTAACATGCTCAGTGGGCCAGCTAAAATACTAACTTAATGAAATAGTCTTTAATTTCTACGGAGTTCTTCGAAGTCTGGCAAGGATCACCTGAGGTCTTGAGTTGCACCTGAGGAGGGAAAATAATGGGTTGAGCTACACAGCTCAGTGGCTAATATAATTATAGCCA
>JAOTIZ010000008.1:577204-588096 GCA_027123425.1 Erythroxylum panamense | reverse complement strand
CAACAAGCATAACAATATTCATCCCTTTTCCTTTTTGCCACTCCTCGTATATATCTTGTGCTAATGTTGTGCAAAACGAGCCCTATGGGCTCATTCATAATGGGCTCATTCATAACACATGTTCTGGGATTGGCGTTGGGACTTGGGTCATCGATTCAGTGTTATGACTGGAAAAGAGCCACCGACGAGAAGCTCGACATGACTGAGGGTGAGGGAATTACCATGCCTATGGTCGTTCCGATTGAGGTTATGTGCCGACCCCGACCACTCCTGAGTAAAGTGCTAGCTCAAGCTGAGCAGTGATTGGTTCGTTTGTTTGTAGTTTTCGTTCCAAAACTATCAATTAGATGATATTTCAGAATTAATGTAGTTCAACTGCGGAAGCACTTTATGCTAGGCAAAAATGCATTTTAGACTTGGCTTTATCAATAAAATACAACATTTAAATTAAATCTAAATGCAATCAAAACAATTCAAACATACCTTAAATAGATAAAAAATTTTAACCACCCACTTTAATAAAATTTGAATTGTAAAATCCTTCTTTTAATAGATTTTTAACTTAACCCTACTTGTCACGTAATAGTAAGATCTATTTTTTAATTAAAACATAAAAATAATATTACGTTAATATTATCTTAACATTTAGCTAACAGAGAATTAATTCTGTTAAAATTTTCATTTAATTAAGATTTGTTTTGAACGTTTCAATTTGAACATTTCAAAACGTTAAGAAATTTTTAATATTTTGTTATAAATTAATGTTGGATTTCAAAATGCAATTTTAACTTTAAACTATATCAAAACTATAAATGAGAAAATAACCCTGCAAATAAAACATTTTATAATCATATTGCAAATCACGCCAGCTATTTTATACGAGTCTATTGAGGAATCTATTTTAAATAAACTATTATCTATAGAATAATGTAATTAACCTAATAGTATTGAATTTGATTCACTTTTAACTTTTATTTGAAACATAAGTTGGTTTGTATATATTAAGATAGTCTAAACTCTTAAAATTATTGATTAGTCCAAGCATCTCCATAGATTCAAGATTTTGAATTTAATCAATACATTTAGTCATTAAAACATAATTAATTAATCACTTTTATTTTACTCGTGTGAATTATGACTTTTTATGAATGTCTCTGTGTTAAATTAAGGAACTTGCAAAGTAAATTTTTTGAAAATATTAAAAATTTAGGATATAGATTATATTTTATATAAGCTATATATTTAATAAATCATCATCCATTATTTTGATTTAAGAATTTAATTTATAAATTAAGAACTTTGAAAACTTCCACTAGTTCGAGATTTTAAGGAACTCTTACAATGACTTGGTCCAATCCTAAAAAGTTTGATGGAAATGTTCTTTAACTCTTAAAAAGTTTATATTGATCGAGTTTTACATCACATATTTTTGGTCAGTAAGATCTAGCCTTTGACGATCCTGCTATATGGGACCAAGGAGTAGTTAATTAGCAGGAGACGAGTGCTGGATTAGTTGAGCCGAGAAAGAAGACTAAGATCTTCTCCTTTTACAAATCTCAATGGCTTAACTGGCACCAAACACATGCATTTTTACTTAGTTTGACTTCTCTTTTTTTTTTTAACAAGGTGTGAATCTTATGTTTGTATGAGAAATTTTGTGTCATTTCGCTTCAGGTCCTTTTCAGAGGTAGAAATATCACAACAAGATGAGGGTTGACAGGTATCCACCTGAAAGTTATGATCTTTATTTGCTCGCCTCTCGACTAATCAAAGAGTATAAACTAGTTATAGTTTGAGAGGTTTTGTCATAGAAGAAGGTATATCCGCGTGACAATAAGAAAGTAAAGTTGTGATCTTTATCTTTAATTTAACAGACATATGGAGTAACACGAGGTGGGATTTGAGGTCATCGAATCCTCAAATTTATGGAAGCGTGGAAAGTTCATTAGATACATGAAGCTTTAGACTTTTTCTTCCATGCGGGTGTTTGGTTCTCATTGACTTTCACTTTAGACAACATAGAAAAGCCTAGTAACAAAATCCATGATTGTCGGAAAGCAAAAGGTGTCACTTCTCGGGCATATTTGGTCCAGCCACGAACAACTTCTCCAACTCGGGAATGTTAATTCCATCTGCAAACAGGAAAAGTATCCTATGCTCTATGTTACCCTTTCTCGATTATCTTCTTTTCTTGTCTTGTCCTAAACCAGGAGAAAAGAGAAACTGGTACTACGTATCAGGGGAGTTTGGAATAGAAGACCAAAGAAGAATATGATCAGGACAAGTACAAACACACAGAATACTGTGGAACTAAAAGAAAAAGGATTAAAATAAAAGATGAAATGTGGAAAAAGAAGCAGACCCTTTTGAGTTACACGTTTCCAGATGGCGTAGAATGCTTTTGTTTTGTTGCGAGGAAATAAATGGCCATTGAAGTTGATGCATGGGGCTCAATTTCTTACGTCAAACTTAGGTGTCAAAGTCATCTTTCCAAGACAGTTCTTAGATGAAAGTGACTGTTTTACTTTACTTTTTTTATTTCTTACCATAACTAAGACTCAACTCGATGTAGTAGCTAATGAGATCCCAATTCATTTTGTTGTGGATTGCTGGTGGTAGATTTATTGCTCCGCTTTTCAAAACTCACCTTCTGGCACCGGGCATGCCATTTACTTGCATATTTGCCCTACACTGAATTCCCCTCTCCATCTTCTCTATCTATCTCCAGTTGACTGGCAGGTTCTTGTTATAGTAAGCAGAAATTTTCTCAGGATTCTTGGTTGGAGCTTGAATTGTTTTTCCTATCACATGAGATTCTTGAGGTCTCATTTTTCAAGCTTAAAGCTTCAATCTTGGTGAGTTCTTTTCATTTTTTTTTCACTTAGCAAGCAAAGCAAAATATGGACTTGTTTTTCCTTCAAATCAAAGAGAACACCTTTCTTTCTCCATCTCAGCAACCATACTTACTTTCTATGTCACCCCCTCAAGAAAAACTTGATTCTGATCGTTTCAGCTTGGACGATAAGGTTAGTCCTAATGTATTGATTGTAATCATAATCCTTGCTGTTTTTTTCTTCGCTGCTGGTTTGCTTCACCTCTTGATCAGATTTCTTCTAAGACCACCTATTAGGGACCCTGATGATGTGGACAATGTGACTGCTCTTCAGGGGCAGTTGCAGCAACTTTTCCACCTCCATGATGCTGGTGTAGATCAATCATTTATAGATACTCTACCAGTTTTTCAGTACAAAGCTATTATAGGATTGAAGAACCCTTTTGACTGTGCTGTTTGTTTGTGTGAGTTTGAGACTGAGGACAAGCTTAGATTGTTGCCAAAATGTAGTCATGCCTTTCACATGGAGTGCATAGACACATGGCTACTGTCGCACTCCACTTGCCCTCTTTGTAGAGATAGCTTACTTACTGATTTCTCTCCAAACAATGGCTGTTCTCCCATCCTTCTTGTTCTTGAATCTGGCAGTGAGAGCTCAAGAGAGATTGTAAATGATTCACATCTGGCGTGTCATGGAGATGGTGAATTGGGATCGTCGCGAATAGAAAGTACACGCAAATCATGTGAAATCTTGGCAAAAGATGATCCTGTTCCAATAACAGCAGTGAATTCAGGAGAGCAAGTTGTTCCTGTTAAGCTAGGAAAATTTAAGACTCTGGATACCGGAGAAGGGAGTAGCAACAGCAATGTTGACTCAAGAAGGTGCTATTCAATGGGGTCTTTTGAGTATGTGCTGGATGAAAGTTCCTCATTGCAAGTACCTATAGGGACTCCATTGAAGAAACAGTCAAGCAAGAAGCCTTCTTTGCCACTAATTCCTGGTCACAGACAAGCAATGTCTGAATGTGACTACGAAACAAGGCGAGAATTCCCTGCTTTCGAAGGCATTAGAAGCACTGAACCCAAAGACACTGCTAGGATTGTTACTGGCAGTGGAAGCAGTGCCATTGGTACAAGCAAAAGAGAGAGCTTTTCAATATCAAAGATTTGGCTAAGAGGGAAAAAGGAGAAGCGGAATTCAACGGAGGACAATTCCAGGAGGGCATTGTCGTCTAGGTTTCCAGAGAATAAGAACATTGTCGGTGATGATTCAAAGGTAATTTATGGAACAAGTAGGACTATATCTGAAATGGGCATTGGAAGGTGGGACAACAGAATCAGCGAGTTGGGTTCTGATGAGGAAAATCAGAGTTGCAACAGCTTGGAGTATCAAGCCAAAACACCATCATTTGCGAGGAGAACTCTGCTTTGGCTGGTTGGAAGACAAAACAAGGTTGTTCAGTCGCCCTTTACACCTAAAGCTTAGGTTCTTTTAGTTTTCTAGATTCTTTTTATTTTTCTGAAAACCATGTCTGTTATTTCCATTATGTAAGACAAAATTGTAGTATCTTAAGGCAGATGTGAATACATGTAGTTCAGTAGAGACAACAAGAAGAGAAGCAACAAAAAGCATCTAAAACACTCGAGTGCTTGAACTTGAACCGCATTATCACACTTTGATTCGTTTCTTTTTGTCCTTTCAAGTCCTGCAAATATTGAATTTCATAATTTCTCATCTGACTAATTGAAGGCGTCGATTAGCAAGTTCAAAACTTTCTGGATTGTGGCTTTTGCTGGGGTAAGATGTTGATGGAGTTCACTTTCCAATTATATATTTCTAATTTGATCTGATTTTCAGTGGAGACCATTGAATTTTTAACCTGATAATGCGGTAGGACACGTTAGAACAAATCCCTTCAAGAGAATCAGATCAGGTAAGTCATCGAACTCGGAGAAGATACGGATAAAATATGGAAAGTGCAACAACTTGTCCATTCCGGCGACCAAAGGAAGGACATTTTGGTTTTTCCTTATCATCTTTAACCTAGCAGGCGAATGCTTCTGTAAGCACAAACTTTGTGAATCATCAGTGATGCAATTTCCATGTGGGTACTTTTCATAGGGACACTCGACTCCAAGTCTATGGTTAATTTGATATTTCGACAGTCACTTAGATGATGATTAAAGATATGAATTTGATCATGAACAGGATTTTCTATATATAAATAAACAAAGAACCATAAGTTATGAGTACCTTGCAGCTTTGTATCAGAAACATTTCACAGAAACAGCGTCTCTTTCGGTGGCTGATGTCCCGTTTTTAGTAGGTTGTTGATATAATAAATGCAAGTGTAAGAATCCAATTCAAGTTTTGCATAGCCAGCTGCTGCTCATTATCACAAGGCTGGGTTTGCAGTTAATGAGACAAGTAATGCGAGGACCTATAACATTTAATGTGATGATGTCTTTAAGTGTCACGGAAACCGTTGGATTGGAGGACCATCGTACAGTTTCATTTCATATTTCAGAGTGACACATAACCCATTTTAACTCAAGTCCAGTCCAATTTCATTACATACCCAAGAATCAGCTGCTTCTCCAATTACATGTCAAGTCCATTCCATTCTTGGGGTAGTTTTGATCTTTTGTTCCGTTAAAATAAACAATACTTATATTTACAATGAAAAGATCAAATAAATTTCATTAAAAGGTTCTTTGAATATCTGTATCAAGGACACACATCGCATATGGACAAATTGAGACTTCGTCACTAATGTAACGAGTGTTTTCGCACAACCAAGACAGAACATGAACCATGCATGTCATTTGACAGAAGAAGGTCTCCTAGTAATCCCAGTTCTCGGAACTCACACCATTCTCTTAAACCATCAGTTTGTGTGGTCTCTAAATCCAATTTGTCCCTTCTTCCAACTATAATCATATCATATTCAGCAGCCATCGGCTTCACAATGGAAGTTGTCGTCATTGCATCGTTAGCGGCCTCTTCTCTATATGCAGCAGACATGTTATCCTTAACCTTCGATAGGACCATGTTATCGTATGCCAGTTCCAGCCCATTCACGGACACGCGGTTCGCTGCAACCAGACGTACTACGGTCAACTTGATTCTAGAGTCCAGTGTCATGCGAATTGCGAACGTTAATGCCTCCCTATCATCTTCACCTCCAATGAAGATCATGGCAACCTTGTAAGTTGAAGAAGAGATGGACGAATTTGCTTCGTGAGATACTCGAATTTTGGACTGCTTGTGGTGACGATCAACGAGAATTCCTACACTGCAAGGTGCCCTCTCAAGAATTCTAAGATTCAATTCCTTTATCTTATCGTCCTCTGATTCAATAGACCCATCTCTAGTAGACCACCTAATGTGAAATGGTAGTATGACCAAAGCAGTATGCTTGTCGAATGCAACGTAGCAAACATCATCGTACATGAAATCTGGTGAAGAGACGGCTGTAATGGCATTAACAGATGCAGCAGATGGATTATTGTACTCGAATCCGTTGAAAAATTTGATGACGTTCTCTGATTTCGGGTACCCGCAAAGGACAATGTTAGTTTTCCTGTGGGGAATGAACAGTGGATTGGATTGTCCGGTGAGTTTAATGAGGTGAAGGACGGTAACGGAAATGGGGCTATCCCTGGTACATGAGACGTTAAGAAGTTTGATCATTGCATGTACATCTCCAGGAACATGGACGCAAGACACAATTTTCAGCTCAGAATCAGAATTTGTATCCATAATGCTCCTTCTCTGATATCCAACGAATTTCTTTGATGGATCGTATAACATTTTCACTCCAATTGTTGAAATGATCTCCAGGACAGCAACCAGAAAGAGCATGAAGCAAAACAAATCAGGCTTTATCATCTGCAGGTTCATTGGTGAAAATGATTAGAAAAGTAGAGGCAATTATTGTGTTACGTAGATGGAAGGAGAGAATTAGATCGTTTTCTTACCATGTTATCGCTGAGGAACGAAATGTAAGCCAAATCAACAGCTCCTTTCGTGCACATAATGAGAGCAAAAGCACCGGCATCTCTTTTTGGCATGTGCCAACGATAGATTTGTGGCAAGAAACATACAAAAAATTTGACAAAAAGAATCACAGAAGCCATAGACAAATGCCTTAGTATCTTGTTTATGTCTACGTCTCTGTGTTGAAGGTTCACCCTCATGCCACAAGTTGTTAGAAAGAGTTGGAAGAACAATTCTGAAACGAATTCAAACTTCTCCACCAGGGCAGTACCTATCGGTGGTCCTGCTGGAACAGCCAGACCAAAAACAAAAGCCCCGAAAACACTGAATATTCCATAAAGACGAGTTATGTAAGCACAGGCTAGGAACAAGGCAATGATGACGTAAATGTGTGATTCCACAAGAATCATGCCACCATCTCGTACCCTTTTGGCCAAAAAGTTCAACACTGGCCTGAGCACCAACGCAGTAAAAGCAATAAATGCCAAATTGACAATTATCTCAACGCCTCTGAGCAAGTTATAATTCCGAAAGTTTGGATCAACAGTTATGTTCGATAAGTAAGAAGCAAGGACGAACTGTAGGCTCAAAAGATCACTGATTAGAGCCGTCGATAGTCCTAATCGGCCAAGTTCTGTGTTAAGAAGCTTAAGCTCATTGAGGTGGCGAATTACCACAGGGAATGCAGTCAAAGAATATAATGACGCATAGAAGAAGCAATCTTTGATACTATTTTGGCGGATTAATGATGGAATCGCCAGAGTACCAATTAGTGTCGGTAATGTCACAGACAGAAAGCCAAGAACCAAAGTCTTTCTTCCAACATTTTTAAGCACCCCAATGTCCATTTTAACTCCACTGAGGAACATGAAAAAATGGTAGCCTAATGTTGCTGCTGTGCCAATATCATTTATACTGTCTTCCGTGAATAAGTTGCCTGATTTGAACAGTGTTGGATTGAAAACTATGCCCACCTGAGATCATATAATCAAGAACATAACTTTTCATTCCAGGAAGATAAGAGATGATACAAACGTTTTATACAAACATTAGGAAAGAAAAAAAGAAATCAGAAGTAGTAAAAGGACGTATGTACCAGGATATTTGCGACTAAAGTTGGCAGTCCCAAACATTTAAGCAACGAACTCAAGCATTGGGTGGCAAAAAGCATGACGCCCATCTGAAACTCTAAATTTGGCAATGCAAAGCCGAGAAATGGCTCTTCCAAATTCTCAGCAAATACACCACGAGAATCTACCTTGGGTGGTATTTCAAAGCAAAAGGTACCGTTTGTAAATTGTCCATCAAAATCCGGGAAGTTCATTTTTGACGCAAGCTCTATCAGTCGCTCGAAGGCCTGCTTCTGTATAGAGCTGCGTCTATGAATTTGCTATGGACAAAACAAGAAGATGGTTGATGAATGAGGAATTGCTCCAAATAGAAAACTGAGATGATTGGTGATGAAGAATGCTAATTGGAAGATATTTTATAGTAACTTGAAGGTAGGGGAGAACTCTTAAAGCTGGTAAAGACTGTTTCCTTTTGTTAGGTGGCACGTTGATGCTATGCAATTGTTAATTGTAACAAATGTTTGTTAATCTTTTATCGTTGGGACTATATTGAGGATTAACTCCCATCTTCTTAACAATTTGAAAGATGTTTTCTTTAGTTATACTAAGAGGAGAAGTTTCTATTGTTAACCCTTCCTAAATATAAGACAAGTTGAAACAAATAGGGGGAAGTTCTGGTTATTCCCACTGATATAAGATTTCGTCTGTTGCCTGGCAGAGTGTCTGCTGATGTAATGACAGACACTGATGCTGTGCGATTGCTGTTAATTGTTATTTTTATTAAGTACACACATGTCAAGTTCTCTGAATCAAAATTTTATAGGCAACTCTCAATTATATTTGAGCACTCCCAAGTTTTGGCATGGCTAGCTATTGATATATAACTATCTTTTTATATCCACCGTGAGCTCCACTATAAGAAAACTGTATAGCGGTGACGGAAATTTAGTGACAAAAGCAAAACCGTTAGACATTAGTTCGTCGTTAATGGTGACTAATTTATCGACGGTAAAAATATTCGTTGTTAAATATGAAGAGAAAGAGTGGCGGCAAAATTTGCGTCGGAATTAGCGACGGAAAAATACGAACTTGTTATATCGATCGGTAATATTGTCGTGAGAGAGGCAAGATTTTGCCGACAGAAATATAGGTCATCGGTAATAGTGTCGATAAAAGTGTCGTCCTCCCGAAGGTCAGTAATTGTCACAAAATAATGTCACTTTTGATTGGAAAAAAAGTGACGTCGTTTTGTTACAATAAGAGAACGTTTTCCTAGCAACCAAAATGACGTTGTTTCTAACAAAGACGTCGTCATATGGTTGAGACGTAAATGACGTCGTCTCATATAATAAGAGATGCTTTAATGCTAGCCAAAACGACGATGTTTTGGATAGTTTAAATTGAAGTTATTGAAGTTAACCAAAACGACGTCGTTTTGGTTAAATGGAGAACGCTATTTAACCCTACCAACTTCAAAAACGTTATTTGAGCTAATCAAAATGACGACGTTTTGGCTAGCTTGAAGAGCGTCCTTCATATGAACAAAACGATGTCGTTTTGGTAAGCTTAAAAACCAGCCCTTCTTTCCCCCTTCCCCGACCTGGCGAGCGCGATCTCCTTCTTCCTCCTTCGACTGTGGCTCCCGCAACTTGATGTCAACTCGCCTTTACCCTTTGTTCAACTGCTGCATCTTCGGCCGGCGTTAGGGGTTGTCTTCTCTGGCGGTTTTAGTGAAGGTAAGGTTGTCTTCTCCGGTGGTTTTGGTGAAGGAAAGGTCGTCGTCTATGGATGAAATTTTTTCTTCTTTTTGGACTTAGTTGTTGACGATGGGTTAACTTAATTGGGTTTCGTTGTTATTGTTTTAAGGCTTGCCGTGTAAATAATGAAAAAAGTTGTCAATTTGTGTTTAGTTAGGGATGAAAATTTTCTACATACCATGTATTCGATGAAATGTTTGCTAGTATTTGGTATTAAAAAATGAGATATCCTTGTTATTTTTGTTATGAAAAGATTTAGGGTATTGACCTATACCATTTTCACTAATTGATAAACTAATGAAGATGTTGAAAGTAGTTTATCCGATAGTTTGGATTTTAATTTCACAACCTTGACTCCAAGTCTATTTTTCTCTTTTATGGTTTCCCAAAATAATAAGAGTATAACTTTTCTTCAATAAGGAAATATCAAAACTCATTTCTAAAAGCATATCAAAGATTGATGTCTCTCTAGTTTTTCAAGTAATTAGAATAGGACAAAGTGAAGAGAGTGGAAATGGAGGCAAGATAAGCACTACTTCTACAATCGAACTACTAAGTATTTGTAACACTAATGCAAATGTTGATGTTTCTCGATTGTGACCTTACTTAACAACTTATTGGATATTTATGATTTATGCTCTATCTCACTCTAACGACATCTTTGGTCTTTGATTCTTCTTCTGTAAAAGATAGTGATATATATGGTCTTTAATTATTTAACCAAAAATAAAATAACCATTTTCTCTAATATAGGTATTTGTATCACTTGAAAAAAAATATAAAAAACAAAGCCAGAGTTGAAGGCTTGATATGTAATGCTTATTTAGTGGAGGAAGCTAATACATTTTGTGCACATTATTTTGAGCCGTATGTTCACACAAAAGAAAGAAAAGTTTCTCGTAATGACGATGGGGGAGTTACTAGTGGTTCTGATGAAAACTTGTCCATTTTCACATATCCTGGACGAACATAAGGACGTGCAACAAAAAGAATGCTAATAGAGGAAGAAATTGAGGTTGTACATAGTTATATTTTATTGAACTGTCAAGAGGTTCTTCTTTTCATGTAGTAAGTTGAACATGATTATTTCTTCATTTAAAATTGTGTGTTGCTCATTATTGAAAAATGTCATTATGTTTTTAGATTATACGAGGCTTTGTTACGCGAGATAATGCCGGGTATCATACATGATGATATAAATACAGAAGCTGGAAAACACTTTCCTCGATGGT
>JAOTIZ010000008.1:552067-565419 GCA_027123425.1 Erythroxylum panamense | reverse complement strand
CTAAACTGATTCCTAAAATCAAACTCTAAATATCATAATCTAATTTATCTAAGACCTAATCTTTGATCAATTATTTCATAAGAATCTGCAAGCCTAAGGGATTTTCCAACAAAGGAGGCTCCAGTACAAGGAAAGATACGCACACATGACATTATTGACATTTCAGTAATTCCCTGTTTCTTCAATACGTAGAGGCCATCAACTTTTGTTTACTAATTATTAGCTTATTTTGTAGGTAATACTCAAACTACCTAATATTTGTTCTCAATAAATCATACAATATATGTACCTCTAGTGCTAGTTGCAAATGTAGGTTGATCACATTCATTTAGCAAACTTATCTTCCATGAAATTTAGTTGATTTTCTAATGAAGTAACTTACACATATTGAAGTTGATGTTAAAGTTTATGCAAATTTCATTAGAACTCAATTAAGTTGATAAGTCACGAGATTGAAAAAGATGGAAATGTAATATACAATCAAAGCGGTAATGAAAAAGAAAAACAAAAGAAAGAAAACAAGGTAATTGGGAAATTTTAAGTTGGGCAAGTGTGATGGTGAGAAAGAAGAATTGGCAGGATCCGGAAAACATGGGGAAGCACACAAGAGGAGCTAAAAGGGACCTACAGAGAAGAGGAATTCTAGGGCATGAGATTTGGCTTTGTAGAGTAGAGAAGAAAAAAGAAGTCCCCCCACATGGTCTCCACATGGAGGTTTTAAAAGTTGTGTACTACACTGCTCTCTCCCAAACTTGCACATCTTCCTCAATCATTTTTGCTTCTATACGTCTCTAAACATAATATCACCCCTCTTTATATACATTTTCCCATGTCTTCTCGATTTGTTAAAGCTTCTTTTTCTTCTTCTTTCATGTTCATTTATGTTTTTGATGCTTTATATACATAAACCTATCATTAATTAACCACAAATCCATGTCTTGAAAATACACAAATTTCTTGGCTACTCTAATCCTTGATAAAAACTACTCATTAAGGTTGCTTACATTTACTCGCTTTTTTTTTCCCCCTCTTATCAGCTAGCTACAAGAGTACGATATCCTTCGGTTTCACATTATCATACGCGCAATGAACACATACAAGCACAAGGAATGGTGCGAAATTGATCAAGAAGCACGATTTCAGGGATTGCTTCATCATTCCGGTTGATTTATGCTTTAATTAGTCATGCTTGCAATATTTTACCTGTCAATGCGCACCATTAAGAACATATAATCATGTACGTTACATAACACAAACTGTCCAATTCATTTTTTGCTTTGACCAACATAAAATAATGAATGTAATTATTGATTTGAGCAACATTTTCTCCCAAGTATAGGGTTATGGAAGTGAATACAAAGAGCTCATCCAATCCAACCTCCAATTTGCTACAATTTAAAGTGAGAAATATCTCAACATATCGAAAGATTAAATAAAGCAGACGCTTGGACAAAGAGCTAGAGGGACCATGCAAGCTCTCTACTTTTTTTTTGTAAAATATTTATAGAAAGAAACACCATATGCATGAGATATGATATAGACAGAGAGGGCTCCGCCTTTCAATTAATCTGGCCGTATAATACGTGAAGCTGAAGCTGAGGTGTCAATCCCCCGTGATTCACGCCAACCTTTTACTTTTTTTTTTGACTTATTTGCCACTGACTTAGGGAGAGTTATTACTCCAATAAATTACATATATATATATATATATAATTTAATCAAAATAGGAATTTAGTTAGTCCAAAGGGAATTTTATATTTTGTTATTAATTGGTAAATTATTTTAATTATTATAACGTAAAAATTCGAGGCATGAAAAAAAATGGAAGAATGAATCGGGGAAAATGAAAATGGAAAAGTAACAAATGGAAAAGCCAAAGACCACGCTCTACGGCACGCCGTAGAAGTTGGGCGGGGAATGTGTAATCGAGTGCAAACGGGTCTATTAAAAGGTAGCTGGAAGGGATTAAAGTGGGAATGATCGTGCACTCACAAACACAAACCAATGTGTACATGTGGATAGGGTCCACAGATGTCTTCTTAAAGGTTTACATGGCTACATGATTCGATGATGGAGATTGTTCCTGCTACAGTGTAGTCAGCCCAAGCAACCCTCGCTATTGGCTCTTTACGCCTACATCCATGGATACATGTGACACCAAATATCGGCCATTCTACTATATTTCTGTTTTTTTTAATATCTATAAATCTTTAACTTAATTTATTGGGGTGTATATAATAATTATTAAATTATATAGTTTAGAGAAATTATTTAATGAATTTACTGTTTTTAAATAATTAATTTAATTTAATTAATATCAGCTTTTAAGTCATTTAAATAAATATGATTAACTTTTAATTACAACTCAAGTCTAATCAAGATTAACCCCCTCTTTTGGGTCTTGCATGACCTTCTTCTATTCCAGTTTAATTGCTGAAATAAGAAAGTTAATACAAACTAAATTTAAAGAATAAATTATATACTTCAAGCATTGTCTTTAAGGGAAATAATAGTGAAAGTAAGCTAGATGACATTGGTCACATCTTTACAGCTATGAGTCCGTTTTAATAATTTATGTCCTTTTATTGGTGATAATGACCCTCCAATCAAGGATTTGGTGGCTTCTAGCTCACCCTAATACAGATTAGAGACACCCTTTTCGTCTTCAAGAGATACAATTGAAATCTGTGGCCTATATTATTTTAAGCATTATCTAAAGACTCCATCGAAGATAGAGCAGCGGCTACAGTGTATAAAAAGGGATGCATTTGGACTGTACTGAATAGGGTTGCACTGTTCTATTGGCATTAGAAAGGAAAAATAATTAATTTAATCTTTGAAGTACTTTTGTTAAAAATACATTTCATGCTTCAAATTATAAGTAAATGTACGAACTTAATGGTCTCCGTGTGAATGAATAAAGACTGGTTAAGATGATAAATTCAATGAAATTTGCTGGTATATCGCTTTGATGGTGGAAGTTTATTGAAACAGAGGCTCAATCAAATCAAAATCCCATGTGTACGGCATGTGCAAGAAAGTTGGTGATGAATTGATTTGATCGAGCGTGGTTACCTTAGCTAGAAAGTGTGTTTGACCTTCAATATAGTGGACAAGAACATCTTTTGGCTTGTCAATTTCACACCGAACTTTGATGCTTCCGAAAGAAAAAAAATAAAGTATTATTGAAAACAGCCAATCTGGGTCGACCAAATAATTATCCTAAGCAATGAGTAATTTCATATATCATGTAATATTGGCTTCATAACTATATAGATAAATTAAAAGGCGTAAAGAGACACTGGGGTCCAATTTGGTTAAAGAGGTATCGTTTATACTTTATATGATGAGAGGTCTTTTCTAGAATAGGTTAAAACTTACTATTTGTGCGAGGAATGGTCATTGACCATCAAATCTTCATGATCTTATCTATATATTGTTTTATTGGTGTCTTCCAAACATTTTATTATGGTTAAATCTCCAGTGAGATTAAAATAACTACGTAATTGATGAAGTCAAATTAATAAATTTAATTGGCAAATTAAGTAACTTTGTAAAGGCATATAAATTGATAAATGTGGACCTACAAATACATGTCGTTTAATTGATTTGATGTTCCAAATTTCGTGACAGTCTATTGAAATTTAACTTTGACTATATTTTCCATTTTCTGTCCTTTCATGATGCTTGTCCTCTTTCTCTCTTTTTTCTTTGCTTTCGCAAGGTGAATCAATCTTATGATATAATCGACGGTCTCACGAGTTCACTGATTGCTGGCAATTACAAACACACCATATTCTGGTGCAATGACACTCAGATCACGTTCCTAACAGGCAAAAGATAATAACTAATCTTGGAATTCTTGCTTTTCCAACTTAAACACGAGTTATCCAAGGATTAACCACTCTGGATTGTTGAAATCAACCTGAAAATATCGGACTTCAGGTTCAAATCTTGATAAATTATGATAAATGAATTTTGATCTGCTAGTCACTGTTTAACTAGCTATGGCTAGGCTAGGGCATGTATGTGAGTGCACACTGCTTTTACGGTTCATTTTCGAAGGGAACAAGATCTTCTGTCAAATATCACCCTATCTTATTCTGTCTATGAAATCTCAACCATTTATTTTGTGGGACTTACGCGGAGTCTACGTGGGACCTACACAGAATTCACATAAATAAACGACTGAGATTTATTGGGCACAATAAAACACTATAACATTAGACAAAAGATCTGAACTCTTTTCGAAGATAGACGGGTTGTAGCATTCTGTACCGTTAGAGTCTTCTAATCCTGTACCAATTAATTTGGAGGTGAACAATGACGACTGATCGCTTGTCGTATACATGTATGCTTCTATCTACGTGATTGTAATCAGAGAGAGGTCCTTTTCTAGGAGTTAATACCACACACGTGCAGACATTTATCTTTAACATGGACAACCGCATTTTCAACTTTGGAGATTTCTCAATCAGACACTTGAATGACTTGATACAGGTTCTGTGCTCCAGACAAAGGCTTCTTCTTTACCCCATATAGTTAATCCAGTAAAACATATAGACCGCAGAATGTACGCAAGTGGTTCATACCGAGTTCCATCGTTGCTATGTTCTTGGAGATGTTTCTTTGCTTTGTTTCACCTTTACTCTATGGTTATTTCCTCTTATGTTTTCTTGGTAGAGGGACAATATTTTAAATGGAAACTCTCCTTGATTACATCGCCTAGTCGAGATATGCCTTTTTTTTTTAACTACGGCCAATCCTGTCCGTTTCCTAGCTCCTATGATCGTGGGTCTCTAGCCATAAAGTCTAGCCACCCAAAGTTAAGCTTCAAGCTAAAGGAAAATGACGCTTAGGGCGATTTGGTCGTCATATGCACCGCCCAGACGAGAACCACATGTTCAACATGCGTTTCAGATACTTGGTCGAGGATCAGAGATGTATTGATGATGACCATTTGTTAAAATGAAAGAACATAACCTGTTACTAAATTCCTGAAACTACTTAGCCCTTTAGTAAGTACTTTGAGCGAGTTACTTTTGTTCCCAGATTTGGTGCTTTTGCTCTTCGAATCTAGTAAATTTAAGCAGTCAAATCCTGAAGTCTCACGTTTAAGTTTCACCAAGCAGGTTTTTGTACATGGCTCCCACCGTTATGTATTGATTGCAATGATGGAGTGATCATTTCACATGCGAAGGTAACTACAACAAGCAAACATGGAACCATGACAAAAGGGGGCATGTTACCGTACAGAAATAAGTAGACCTAGTTGTTGACACACTAAAATTAGAATCCGGTGGATGAACTGTAGCTTTCAGTTCTATAGTTGCATTACAGATTACTCCAAGAAAACCGGAAGAAAAAGTGGCGCTTCTGTTTAAGAGGACCCCCAAGAAGCCATAGAATAGGGATGGTAGAATCAAGTTACCACCTTTGTCCTATTGAGCAGGTACAATCCCAGTAAAAATCATAGACAGAACTCATTCCTTATAGCGACAATTCAAGCCTTTTGTCTTGCATGCAGATTGACTAAAATGAACTAATTAACATGATATATTAGAAATTGCGTCGTTTCTAAGCCACTTGAATCTTGATATCGACCCTTCGGATTGAGCATTCATAACCTAATATACACTCACTCGAACCTAGTCCCCTAGAGATTCCAACAAAAAGAACAATTAAAATAGGTACCGCTTTGTTTCTCGCTTGCATTATGAAGCGGAGCATTACAAGAAGATCAGTATCCAATAGTTTCAAGACGAGACAGGATCGGACCATATGCTATGTCTGACTTATTCGTCAAATCATTCACATGATAGGCGTAAGCTTGTCAAAAAAGAGTTGTCAATTACAAAGATTAGACTCCCTAACCTAAATACTGTTTAGTGAGCAAGTTCCTTCTCAACATGCATAAAATGAAGTCTCATTAAGACGAGTGTCTGCTGTTGTGGTTGAGGATCAATTGTCGCTTGTCAAGTACCATATAAACTAAAATACTTTACAGCCATCCTCGTAAAGATCAAAACAAGGACGACTCACTAAACGTGGTCAGGTGCGAGTCACTCAATGAGCAGCTTCCTTAGTTGCGAGTCACGCATCGGTTTCACTGTAATAGAAGAAACAAGTGATGTCAGATAAATGATATATTAGGATAATAGTAGGAATATAAATATGGAAAATCGAATCACATATTAGGTCGATTACTGTTCTGCAAGAAACAAGTGAAAGTATACGTGATGAGGCACATGTAGAGATGCATCATCATTCATCTTATTACACCTCTGAATGAGCAATATTATTCATCTAAAAAAAAGTTGAGACCTTCAGCAGAAGAAGAGCGACAATTCTGGTAAACAATGTGCTTCACTGTTTTCCTGTGTGGTATTTTTGCTTGATCACCACTCGTTCTAACTTCAGGAAAATCGCCCTCAGAGAACTTATCTTCTATTGTAATATTTGACGACTCAAATGTTGATCAATTGTTCTTTGTCATTTTCCTTGTTGATAACTCCGTGCTAACTTTCCCGATGAGCCGAATCCTTCCTAAAAATTCAATAGAAAAGAAAGGATCACTGTACCTAAAATGTATAGTCAAACAATAAAATTGATTAAAAAGTTGAAACAAAGCTAGTTTCACAAACAGATTGCTCTGCAAAGTTATAAGAGAAACAAGTTTTGTAATTTACAATGAAATTTTAGTTCCAAAAAAATTGGATTCTAAGGGGTAAGCAACAAGACTGAGCACTTGGTAGCCTTTACAGTTGCAGCAAAACGGGCTCCCAAATCTTAACCAAAAGTCCTTGAGTTGAGCCCATAACCTATAGTTCATCGTCAACTTGAAGCTACCTGACTTGTTATTTCAATTCTCAATATAAACGATCTGTGAAACTGGAAAACAATGATCCAATTTCACTGATTCCAGATCTGGAGCACAATTTTGCAAGCGGGTCTTAGTTTTAACCAAAACCTCTGAGTTGGACTAACTTGAGTCTCAAATTATTATGAACAGAGGAGACGACAAACTAGCATTGTGGCAAGCCTGTTTCAACAATACTGTGTAAAAACTTCTAAAAATGGAAAGCTCAAACATCCATGGTGAGGAACAGTACCTCTAGGAGTATTCTTCAGTTGAGGAACAAACAAGGGAGCGTACATGTAAGAGTCTGACATCAAATACTCCTCAACCTTCTCCACTAATCTTTTAGTCTTCCCTCTCATGTCACCATTCGTCATCTCCGCTTCTTGAAAAATATTAAACGCTTCATTAATGAGAAACTGGAAAACTCAACCATGGAATGGGATGTCTTGAACAATATCATATCTAACTGAAAGACGAATTGTAATTGCAAACCTTCAATAGAAGAAGAGACAGACTTTGACGCTAGAGAAGCAGAAAGTGGAGAAAAAACCAGCGAAGCAAACATTTGAGAATCAGACACAAGATAGTCAACAACTTTCTTCACGAAAGGTTCCTTCTTTCTTGTTGGCTTCTTCCTCTTCTTCTGGACACCCAAAGAGACTTTCTTCTCCATGATCGGTACAATTTCCACCAAATTTGTGAGAGCAGAAAACAGGAAGACATGAACTTCGGAAGTTGGAACGATGACACTAAGCCTCGGTATCCCGCAGAGGATCAGACACTAGCCTTGAATTACACGCGTCATGTACCCAGAAGTGCCACCACACAAGTCCTTAGGGTCCGGGTTACGTGTAAAAAGCAGAAGTAGCCATGTCCCGGACACATGGCAAGTGTTGAAGATTTATTGAATGGCACGTCATAGTGTACAACCCACATACATTACCATAACAAGTGGTATGAAGTATGAGCCTACGGTCAGATTATCAGCTATTGCTTAATAATATGCCTTTAAGTGTTTGAATTATCACTTGGATGAGGCTCAATTATTGACCTAAAGAAGAAACCCAATGTATGTCTACTGTAACGGACTTCTTTTACCAACGACCCGCGACCCTTAATTGTAAAGCTTTCTTGAAAAATCAAAGCATTGTTCTTGTTTGATGTTGCATCTCTACTAACTTGTGCTAGCTTCGTTCCTAACATTCGAAAAAAAAACCGACTTAATTGTGAGACATTCCAGTAAGTGCTGCGCGGCTAATTGTAAAAGATCACTATGCATTGTACCAAGGATTTCAGGCAAGAGGCCTCGATCTGAGAGGGTACTTGTTTACATCATTTCTTGACGAAGCTGAAACTACGAGCAGATCATCTCATTGCAGAACCTATAGACAATCATAAACTGAATGCAAAAGAAGCACAATTTCTTTTCTTGCCTTGCTAAAAATTTACATTCTTTTTCTACATTTTAGGTTTACAAACAATTACTTTGGTCAAGTAAAGACTAATACATGAGCATGAACAAGGACAGACGCATGAGTTCCAACCTTGCTCTGTACAGAAGTCACAGACTACACTAATTCAATAAACTGCGATCCGAAATGATAGGGCTGATCTATGTTCATCCAGAGGAGGCGCTACTAGACTGATTTCATCCCAAGATTTCAACATTCTTTGTTGCCTCAGCTCCAATTTCAGTTCCTATCATACAAATGAAAAAAGAACCATTTAATGAAGTTAATTAAACATATCATTCAAGTTCCTGCATTCTGTAACGCAAGATTTTCAACAATCATGCATAGAGTTGTGCCATACCATCTTTCTGCAGCCCCACGGGGATCAGGGGAGATATGATCTCAACTTCGTTCTCATAAGACTCCACAAACTCCTCGAATTGAACCTCCGAAGGAAGGAAATCATCACCAGCATCGAGATCAAAATTATCTGGCAGCAAGTCTGCTACATTAGTAGCATCAAATCCATCATCCATAGCATTATCATCATAGAAACCATCAACATCCTGATGCTGACTGAGCCAGTAATTGCGGTACCCAGTTGAAGTAGTAACCAATTGCCACCACTCAGGTGAAAAATCCTCCACTTGACGATAAGCAGCAGGGATAAAGAGTGGAGCGTCTGGGTTCAATGTTGACCTTGATCTTGAGACCAGTGCCATTTCCTTCAATTTTCTTCTACCAAGTTAATCTGAATACCAAACTCTCAGATTTAGATCATGAAAGTGTGGAAGAAAGATCACGTTGAAGAGTAATTGGAAAAGAACTGAAAAGTTGAAATCAGGAAGCTCTTAATCGATCAGAAAAGAAACAGAGAGAATTTTTCTACAAGATCAAACACCAACGGACAAAGATCTAACAATCAACTACAAATCATAGAGATCCAGCAGTCAAGCCTTTAAAAAGAGGCTTCTTTGCTTACGGGTGAAAAAACAGAAACCTTTCTTTATTTCAAGAACAGAAGGGATGAATTTAGTAGTCAAACAAACAAATTCATCAGAATTTTCAATTCCTCGACAAATTTCTCAGCAACCAAACAACAAACATCGAAAAATCTTGAGGGAAACACAACCTGATCTCACGATCTGCGGGAAGAAAGATAAAGTTTGCATCTTTTACCTTTAAAAGGGAGGAGAAGACCAAAACCGTAGCTGTTTGAACTGCGCTGAATTCAGATATATTACGACCAAAATTCGGGCACAAGGTATATAAAGGCAAATAGTGCAGTCGGCCATAAAATTAAATACATTAATTAAAAATAAGAAAATGATAAAGTCACTAACCGGGGGGTGTGGGCGTCATAGACGGTGGGCGGGTGGGTCGTGCCGACTTTTGGATGTCTCTGTTGACTTTAGACATACGAGTTGCTCATACGTCTTACGCGGATCCATCCTGTCCTCTCCTCATTGTTCAAACTTCAAACTGATCTCTTATTAATTTACACAAACACCCTCACATAACCATGACTCAAGTCTTTCTGTTTTCCTCCAATGGGTATCTCTAAGAACGTAATTATTGTAGATATTTTACAACTCATTTTATGTTAGCGAAAATACTTGCATTAATCTAAATTGATATTTAAGCTGATTTTCATCTCTTAATTCGATCAAAAACGATAAACAAGAGCTACTTATATAATGTACATGTGCTAGGAAAGTATATGTGTTATATTAAGGATAAATCTCAATGATTTTAAATTATAATTAAAATCAAAATCGAAGATAATTTTATCATTCATCAATTATGAATACGAAAGATTCCAATAAAAATGTGCCACAGCTCAAAAATTAAACAAAATGGCACATTATTTTTATTATTTGCTTGGAAAAATTGAGTTCGAATCTTCTATTTAAAATAATTTTGTTAAATTCTATTCAATGTTTAAATCGATATTGTTTTGACTATTAAACATAAGTTTCAAAACTATTTAATCTTATTTAATGTCTAAAATATATCGTTTTAGCTGTTGAACATAAATTTAGAGACTGTCTAATTATGCCTAGTATAGAAAATGATATCATTTTAACTATTAAAAATAAATTTAGAAATCGTTTAATTTTATCCAACTACTAAAATCATGTGACTTTGAGTATTAGACATAACTGGATAGGATTATTTTTAACAGAGGTCGCGGATTACCAGTGTACTGTTCGCTTTTGAATTGACTTGGTGACGGAAGGTTCCAAAATATACCTGCTCAAACAAGTTAAACTAATATATATAAAATCTTAGCAGGTTTTAAACTTTTTATTTTAATATTTAAAATTTTCAAAATTTGAACTAAGTAATTAATTTTTTAAAACCTTAATAATTCAATTCAAAATGTTAATTTTTGCTTATTTAAACATCTACTTGATATGTAGTAAACATGTTATATTATTTTAAAAAAAAATTGAACTAAATTATGTTAAAGTCTTAAAAAATTGATCACTCGGTTAAAAAATTACACTAAATTAAAAAATATTAAAAGGTTAAACACTTTTAAATACTTTATAAACTTTCATTTTTGGTAAAGTTATTTTATAATAGTTCTAATAATAGAAATAAAAATTACATCACTCTTTTAAGTGTATATTATTTAAAAATTTATTCATTTTAAGTTAAAAGATCAATTAAACTTTCTGAGTATTATAAAGTAGTTTTTACATCTTTAATATTTGTAAACGAGATTTGGTATTCTTAATAGTTTTTATTTTTAAAATTAAAAATTGAAATGAGAACAATCGAATTTTGAAGTCCAAAATAGAAACTTCAATTTCTGTTCCTTTGTCCTGTATAAAACATCACAAGATTCGGAGTTTCCTTCTCATTTTGGACAAGTTTTGGCACTACCATTACCATCGCATGCAATTTTCTTAATTTACAGCTAAATTTTGTATTGCTTTTGGGTTTCTCAATGATTGTTAGCTTATTTTGGCAATTGGGTTGTTTAAAAATTCAGCATTTTGTCTATACATACACACGTCACAGTCACACCACATACATAACTCCTTCCAAACGTCCAAAAATGGCAAGTCCCTTTCTTAAAACCCACAGACATATGCTTTTCTATGTACCGCAATTCACGAATCCAACGGAAGAACACATTTTTATTTCATCAAACTCGCGAAGACGCACGTTGTATGATATCTTTTCTTCCAGACTGTCGATTGCAATCTTGTTAGAATATATATACACCAACAAGAGGACTTACGTCTTGCTTTTGTTGTTTCTGTTATTGGTTAGAAGAAGAAACAATCTAAATTGGGAACTAATTAGAAGAAGAAACATACAGCCAATCTATCCGGCTGTATGTTTCCTTGTAATTGCCAATGTAATCTATGTTTTGTCCTTCTTCATCGGTTGTCAGGGTAGAGTAAAGAAGCTTAAACTTAAAAATTGGGAACTAATTAAGTTTAAGATAAGTAAGTCAATGGAATTTAGCACGTAGTTGGTCCTTGGACAATTCCATAGGCAATTCCTCAGTTTTTTTTTTTTGAAACAAAGTCAATAGCATTAATCAAAGTGTTAGGGGTGAATCCCAACTACACCGGCTAACATATAAATGTGAGACCCTTGCTAAAGTATGAGCTTCAACATTGACTTACCTACGAACTCAACAAACCTTGATACTCGAAGATTGTTTTTTTTAGTGACTCTAATCGCAAGACTATAAACAAAAACGTTACTACCACGGTTCAAACCTTGTTAACAAACATTAATTTTTTTAATTTCATATAAATTAGGTCAAAGCTAGCTTTAATTTTACTAATATAACTAATAGATAAATATTTTTGTAACATTTAGTAAATGCGTCATATCATATCAGCAAAGATAACTTTTTGAATTAATTCATATAATTTTTAAAAATTTACTCACAAAATTGAAAATTTATAAAAGTTTGACATTAATTTGAAAAATATTAAAAGAGTAGACATTGTTTAATTTATTTTCTATGCACTTTACCTTTTCGATATGTGCCTGCCCAATTGAGTCCGTGAGAAGTAGAAGAATTATGTTGTTCCTGTCGGTATTTAGTTACCAGACTCTACCCATCACAACCCCATGCTTCTCCTTCTCTTTTGCTGATGGGTTTTGATGGACGATTTGCTTTTCTTTTTTATTTTAATTTTACAGTCTTATGCTCAGCTCATTTTAGTTTATAAAGTCTCTGTTTGAAACTTTGAATTTTACTTACCGTCTTTAGTACTCTATGCACCCTCTGTAGCTTAGATTTGGAAGCGCTTTCAATCTTGTGGACGTGCAGCCACTTCTGGTTAGCTTATTTGGTGTATGCAGGAGTTTCAATACAAAAGGAGGAAGAAGGTCGTGGCAAGTAGTGGTCATTATTGTGGGATCAATTTCCACTCTATTGTATAGTCTCGCTCAGCTATATCATAACTTCTGATGAACTGATGAAACTTACCACGAAACCTTACCGATCAAAATGTGGAGAGAGAATCTGCCAGAAAATGTTCTACATTCTTTATTCTTAAGGATAACAAGTTTTAGCTCATCAGTTTAAATTTAGTTGTTTTTAATGAGTCGATTTATCAGTCAAGTTTAGACCTAGATAAATTTGAGATTTATTTACTTAAAAAAATTAGGTCTCGGATAAGTTTAAGTCTAGACACCTCAAATCATGATTTAATTAAAAAATAAATTATTTTATATTTTAATTTTAAAAATTTTGGATGGCATCCCTATTTACTCGTCAGGCAAAACAAGAACTCGGTGTATAGGGATTGTCTGTGTATACTAATAAATACTTCATGTGCTACACATACACGATCAATTTGTCTTTGAGGTAATTTCTTATTCTCATCGCCATTTGCAATATCATCCCTCGTCCTAATATATGATATCGTTTTCCAATCTCTGCTCTTATGTACGTGAACTTTTCCGCAAGGCACTAGTTCTTATATATATATATATATATATATATATATATTTACATGAAGAAGTTAGCTATAAGTCCAGATCTCGTGTCTAATATTATG
>JAOTIZ010000008.1:515313-533365 GCA_027123425.1 Erythroxylum panamense | reverse complement strand
TTTTTCTATATTTAGTGTTAACAATTTTATTTTATTTTATTTTATTTTAATTTACTATGCTACTTTTTACTTTTTTTTTCTCTGTACTCTGCATCATTCATATCTTGTCTCATTTGCATGCGGGTCTACCGGAAACAGCCTCTCTACTATGTAGGGGTAAGGCTGCGTACTATCAGACCTCCCCAGACCCTGCTTTATTGCGGGATTTCAAACTGGGTGATGATGATGATGATGATGATGATGACTCTCGTACAACTACAATCAACTATGTATATTAAAAAAATTTGTATAGTTTTAGCATAATATTTTTAATATATTTTGAACATATGATATATTAATTTAATCGAAAACAATGTCTCTACTTAATAGAAACAAGACTACATATTATCAAATCTCCTAAAATCTTGAATTTCAGTAAGGCTTTAATTGAGTATTGATAGGCTTTAATTGAGTATTGATGACAATGACAAGATATTAATTTAATAATTTTAAATTTGTCTAGATGAATTTTAAAAAGATGTTATATAATAATTTCAAGTTTTAAAGTTTCCAAATTATCCATCTTTTATATAAAAAGTGCAGATTCGTCATCCAATTTTTAACGGAAGAAACATGATGATTTTTTAAATTCAATTTTATCTTGTAATGTTATTATGTCTATTCAAAACTACAGAAATTATTTTTGAGATTAAACATTGACCATTTCCTTAATTATTTGGTAAGACTAAGATATCAAAATTTTTCATACAATAAGAGGGAATATAGAAATAATGTATTGGATATGGAATCCATTGAAAATTTGAAATTAAAGGTTCCTGTATGTATCCAGCGACAGCTCTCCATTCCCTATGGAGTTATTAGCGCAGCAACCACCATTTTATCTTCACATTTAGCAATTACTTACATCATACCCTGGAAATTAGTCTTTCTTTTTGTTAATTTAGAGTATATTCTATATTTTTATAAATTGAGGAAAAGAACTCAAGCGATGCTTGCCAACTTGCTATGTGAAGTCTTGAAAAATAAAATGTATACGGCAAACTTTAAGTGGATCAATAGAGATTAATAATGTGCATGAACATATTCTTCTATTATATATATAAGTCATGGATGATTAATGCGACGGTAACCTCCACATGCTGCAAATAATATTCTTAACATCCAACCAAAACTGAGATTACCTAATCACACCAATTTTCAACACGTACTTCAAGAATGGGCGATGACTAACTCCATTAGAACCCATCACAATCTTTTGCCTGCCCAGTAAAACCCTAATGCTCCACAAAAATCATGTGTAAGTGATACGACAATGGGCACTTCACAATCATCTGGAGTGGGCAGACCCATAAGGAAGAAGAAAACACCTAGATATTTGGTGGACTATGATACATCAACCAAATAATTGTATAGGGATAACAAAGGAATTTTACAATTGTTGTTATTCAGTTAGAGCAATTAGTTACTCTATGATATACTTATACAAGTGACGTCAAAAACGGAAATGAAGAATAGAGTACAATTTGCCAATCTCTCCCCTGTTCTCTCTTCTCTCTTCTCTTTTCTCTCTTCTCTCTAACTCCTCCTCTTTATCCTCTGCCTTATTTTCTCACGCTGTTTGGGTCTGGGTATAATATTACTAGGAGGTAAGCCACCTCTAATCGGCTTCTCTTAACAGTAAGACATAAAACTATGTGTACAATCTAAGATAGGGAGATAGGAAGTTATGTCTTGTAATTAATTCTTAGCATGTTCTTGTCCTTGTTGCGAAATTGTAGAGCTTTTTTCTTCTACTTTTGTAAGGGAAGATGGTGATTGAAAGGGTGGCACGTAACTAATTTTCTTTTCCCTGGCCTAAAATCAAATCTCACCTTGAGATGGAAATTAAACACATTGTCACTCTATTAACTTCAATAAGACTTGTACTCTTTGAAATAGTTGGAAGTTGAATGAAATGTTCTACTTGAATTTAAGCTCCATTTAACATTGGTGTTGCTTAATTACAAAAAAAAAAAACTGAAACAACAGTAAGGATTAAGATCAGACTGAAGATGATTATCTTGGTTTTGAATAAATTCTAAATCAACTACAATATAACAATGTTTAACAAATGTATATTGTTGTTAGAGTTTTGGTGCTACTAAGTAAAGCTAGAGATAAACTTAAAAGACATTTTTTGGAGGCCCCGTTAGAATATCTTTTTGTTTAGTGTAGCATTTGATCTTATATATGAACTCAAGTGAGATCTGATATACATTCATCACATCTATCTTATGCACCAAACGTAATTGGTGGAAGAGAACTCTTCAAAAGCCCTTGAAATTGAGATTGGAGATTTGAATTTCTTAATTAAGATTATGTCATGTGCGTGAGATATAAAGTTGTCTTGTGTGTGAGATCTTGTGATTGGTCGATTAATAGAAGAAGGATCTCTCTTAAATTGATATTACTTATGCTTCCCAATTTTGATTAATTGGAAATAGAAATAAGGAGTAGCTAAAGAACAAAATAAGTAATAGGTGGTTACTTCAAGGGAACCAAAACTTCCTAAAGAACTTAAAGAGCTAGTTTAGTGAATAAAAGAATGCTCCCTTGACAAACTCATTTATGCGTATATATTTTCATATCAACCGGATAAGTTTTTGTTACTACAACTGATATTTATGGCTTTATTTTATTATTATTCGAATTATTGTGTCTTACATTTAATTTGTGTTTATATGGGCAAAAATTGTCATATTTTGGTTTAATTGTAATAAATTAATTTTTGGACAATTAATGCTATATTATTTGCAATTTTTATTCATGTGATTCGTTGGCAACAAATAAGGGAATAGTTCAACCACTCTCCAATATTTCACTAACTACATATTAGGAACAATAACAGTAACATCGACTAATTCAAAATTCAAATAACAACTCACTAAGATTTATTCAAACTAGAAGCAGATAAGTGATTAGTAGAGTTAACAGGTATCCACTCTCATCGTCTTAACTAAGACTTATTCAAATTAGAACCATTGCAAGTAGCTAGTGGATTTAAGAGGTGTTCACTCCCATAAGTTACCTGACATATTAGCACTCTAAAAACAAGCTTCCTCCTACTCTTAACTTCAAACATGAAATCCTATGGTATCTTATAACATGAATTCATTTACATATATTCATAATGATATATTTTAAGTGCGCTGTTAGTTTGGTTTTGATTTGACTAAACCTGATTTTCATCAAGCTTCATCTTGACATGAATTTCACATTGGGTTTCAGCCCAACATGAGTTCCATGGACCTATCTCTTAGGCCTATTTCCAAAGATTCGGGATTGTTATGCTCAACTTTTCATGGAAAATGCAATATGATCCGATCCCTCTACCCAAAAAATAATTGCAATGATGCTGTGGACAGGGCTTAATTGGGTTCAGATGATTCATAAATCATTAAGGTTGCCATCAAGTGATTGTCAAAATACGCATCAAGTGCACAATTGATTCCTAAAGTTTGGGTCCACACTCCACATATTATTGTTTTCTTGTGCACCAAAGAATGGTAGTTGAAAATACATAGTTAGTTTGCCATCAAACAGGCTTCAAATATACCTTCACTTTCTGATATTAAAAAATAATAGTTGTCATTGTTTCAATTTCAGAATTACCCAACAAGATTGATTATGTCATTTAAATCACGTTTGGAGTAAAAATAGCTGGGACCACAAAGTCAGACTCGTGATCTATAATCAATTCCTCCACATGTAAAACTATCTTCTTTCTCAAACCCCACATCAGCCACTCGTTTCAATTAATGGATACCAAAAACCAGAATGAAACTGCAAATTATACAAGGGATCGTTGTAAATTATAGCAAAGATGAAGCATAGAGTGCTATACAAGAAGCAACAATCCATAGTAGTATTAGCAGTTAAATACAAATATAAATCACAACTATATGCGTGCAGCTAGAGGTAGAGGCAGTAGACGCTAGCTACAACCTACTCAAAAGCTAAGATCCATCCAGTCATCTATGGCTAGCTCAAGATCAGAGACTCTCTAAGGGTGCTTCCAATATGCATTGTCTCTTCTGTTGTTCCTGAAAGCGCAGCAACCGACGGAGTAAACAATGATGAGGAAAACAAGGAACACAATGTTGATCACAGCCACCTTCTTCCAATCGCTCTTGATCGTATCCAACAGTCCTGCTTTGCAAGCATTGCAATTGAAACAAAGAACATCTGCTTGGTTCTCCCAAGTCGCACAATCGGTATTTGTTGAAGTTGTATTAGTCTTCGTCCAGCTGGTTGGGCTCACGTATGTGAAATCACAATCATTCGATGGCTTGCAGCAACCAGACTGTGAATCAAGACAAGATTTTTATCACAACCCAGTTCATGCAATCCCAAATTAAGACGATAACAATCCAAATTATGATAAGAACGTCAAGCAAAAGGGCTAATCTTTAATGGTGATTAGCACGGATGGATAAGTTTCCTGTCTGCTTAGAAATTGTTTTGCTTTTTGTTATTCCCTTTCACAGAAAGAAAGGAAAAGTAAAGAAAGAATCAGAACTTCTTGAGATAGAGGATTTTTTTTTTAAGAATTACCTGAATAGCAGACAACTGCTCCTTGTAAAACTGATTGACCTCATCCCGAAGATATTTCTGATTAAAATCAGAGCAAATCTTAGCATCAATCAAGCAACTCTTAATCTTATTCCAATTCTTGGTACTATTAACTCTCTTCTGCAACCAGTTAGAGTAATCTCCCAATTTATACTCCTTATACCCCTTTTCCGACAACACGTGGCCAGCGCCTTTGTTCGTGACGACGAGAGCGAAGATGGTGAAGCAGAAGAGAACCACTATCAAGACGAACATTACGAGAAGATACACCCAGAGAAGCCACGACACGCGACAGCACGCGCCTATGAGTCCAGCGAGAGAGACGAGCATGAGGAACACTCCGAGGATGATCACCGGAGTGTCGAGAAACTTCTCGCACTCGGTTGTACCACGGTTGCGCAGCCAGATCCCCGCCCATAAGATGGGGATTGACAGCAGGAAGGTAATGAAGTTGAGGATTCCAACTAGATTGTTACTGATTCGGAACATGATTGCAAGGTATTCGAAAAATTTCTCGGCGGTGTTTGGATAGTGAGAAAGTAGGGGTCTTGTGGGAGAGATATAAGAAGAGAACGTGCAGTGGGGAGGATAAACCGTAATAGCGTGAGGGAGGGGGTTACAAGGAAAGTGCAGAAAGAGAGACGGTTATAACTTCACGCGCTTCAGTCACGCGTATTCCTTAAAAGTGCTGACACAAAATTAAATACCTTATTGAATTATTGCCGTAACGGAAACCAACGGTCAACGAAGAGATGCGTGATTGTTTCGATTTAAATAAGAGATTTTTTTAATTTATAAATCATATTTTTGATAAACTTCAATTCAAATAAAAATTAAAAATTATATTCGAGGACAAGAAAAAGTCTTTGAAGACGAGAAAACCTCATTCGTTGTAATGTTTACACAATTATCTCACAACACACTCTTCCTAACCATACGTTTTTATATTTGCTTCCGTAGGGACTCTCACACGTCTGCTTTGACTGATTAAAAATCCAATCTTTTATTTAAAACTTAAAAGTCGAACGAAAGAGTGAAAAGGAAGAGCTTCCTAAGGTTTTCACACCAACTTAATGAGTGCAGATCTCAATTTAATATTATTTTATTTTATTGTGTCAAATAAATCTTAGTCATTTATTTATGTGAATTTCATATAGGTCTCACGTAGACTCCATGTGAATCTTGCTAAATAAATAACTAAAATTTTATAAGACAGAGCAATATTAGACTGAGGATCTTATCCCAACTTAATTAGTATATATATTCAATGCTTGTAAAAACCTCGTTTTCGACGCGTAAAGTTTTACTCAGCTTACAATGTTCCTCGTAATTCTACAACGTCAACGCTTGACTTGCTCCTTCAGTTTGTTGTCCTTTTCACGCTTTGTGGTTTCCTTATTTTGAAAAAAGAATTTCTTAATGAGATAAATACTTTTTTTTCCATTTTCAGAAGACTTGTTCAAATTGGCTACCGTCGCTAGTTTGTCAAGACTAAGTAATTAGTTCTAATCCGAAAGACCGTCATCTCGTACCAGTGAACTCCGGAACCATTGTGGCGTGGACGCAAAAAACAACCCCAAGGTTGTCGTCTTCTTGACTTTTCAGGCTTTTTAAAGTCATGGTAGTTAAGATAAAGAATGGTCTTAGTCATAACAACTGTGAAATTAAATACAAATTATTTTAATTAATTATATTTAAATAAATTTGTTTCAATTAAATTAATTCATACATCTTAACTTAGGTTTTACAATCATTTTGTTGCTTAATTGAAGTCCAATTTTATTTTAAAAAATTTTTGGTACATCATGCTCACAGCTCATATGTTACCCATCAAAAGCATCAAGCAAACAGCCGACTGAGTAATATGAATCGATTTTTGTTTTTAAGCTACGTGGTATCATTGTCATGTCACCATGATTGATAAATACAACTAATGCCACCATATTGGCGTGCCTATTTCTTGTTGTTTTTCTTAAGTTGATGGACCCAGATGATTAGTTTAGTGAAATAGTCCATCTGGATTCGGGTTGCATATTCCTGGTGTGTAGAGAGAAAGTGAATGGAAGTTTCAAAGCCAATATGAAGACATACCCAGGTGAAGTGTTTATCTTAAGGTCAGAAATGGCACAGAAATTTGGTAAGCAAAAAATAGTTCAACAACTCCACCGACCATTCCATCACAATGTTTGTCCTAGTCAATGATTTCAAAACCCAATTCATGATTTATATCATAGGGAAAAGGAAACATCAGAGCAAGAGTTCACATTTTGCTTATTAATACGCTCTCTTAGTGAGTTTGCCCATTCCTCTTCCATGTGGCTTCATCAGAAGTTCAATGAGATCCATCAATAGTTGTCGGGTATATGGCGACTGACCTTAAAATATTTTGACTTAAAAGCCATCTTTCGTGCTTAATTTTGAAATAGCAAAACAAACATGTAGGAGAGATGTCAACTTAGTAAAGATCAAAATTCAACGAATTAATTTCAGTTTAATCGAATTTGAATCTGAATTTAATAAAAAAAATATTTAGATTAGACTGGTCTTAAAATATTAACTAGATCATCTGATAACCAAATTATATTTGATTAAATTCGAATTCAGATATGATTTTTTTTTTAAATTTCAACATGTGTCTCAACATGCAGATACAAAAAGAAACCTAAAAGGAATGACAAATTAAAATAACAAAAACAATTTTAAAAAAGCCAGACATTTCCTTCACACTATAAGAGTCAAAGGAAACACTAAGCAATATTATTGATTCATTATCAATGGACAACCAAGACGTACCAGAAGTACATTGAGCAATGTCACCCAATAAGATTCATTTGAGTGCTGGACAGAGATCAAAGAGGTCCGGGAAACGTTCCATTCTCTCTCTGCTCATTCCACCTCTCAACCTGCAGCAATTTAAGCACATCGAAGAAGGAGCAAAATGTGACTCGAGGAACAGAGAATGCTTGCTTTCGTTATACAAATTGAAAACAATCCAACTGTGAGGAACTTATCTATTCTAACAAACCCATCAATAAATGAAGAATCAAAACGTCTAGACTTTTAACACCCTATAAGCTTACAACCCACAAATCAACTCATATCTACTGCTGGATGTAAAAGTGGATGAAAACACACATCTAGCATCATATAATTCAAGTGTGACTACAATAGTGCTGCATTAGTCAAAATCAGATGATGGTAAGTCGACATCCAAACAAAACGTCAAAAACCCAAAAATCATCCAATCAGAATTACATTACCTTTTTCAACTTTCTTAATGGGGATAATAGTCCAATCTTTTAGTGTTTTTTTTTAATGTCCAAGTTTTTAAAATTTTTAATTAAGTGAATAACTTTTTATAACATTAACAACTAACTAATCATTTATATAGACTAAAACACCCAATTGAATATTTTAGTCCACGTAAACGATTAATTAGCAATTAATTTTCTACATAGAAGCCTACATTTTATAAAAACTGAATTGAAAAAATCCTAAAAGATTCGACACTTTAAAATTTGTTATCCCTTCTTTATGTTACCCTTGAAAAGCTTGCAATGGAAAATATTGATTCCATTAGCAGACAATAAGCAGAAAACAGGTGATGCAACAAAATCATCACAAGTTTATCATATTGCATGAATCATCAAATCCTACACCACCCATGATCTACCACTGCTCTTTGGAAACAAGAACAGCTGCAACTAAAATAAAGTAGCAACACGAATACCATCCAATTCCAATTGAATGCAAAGTTTAACTTAAGCCAATATGGTTAAAGGTAAAAAGTGATCTGCTCACCCATTCTCCAGGGCAAAGGGCACGATAATATCTGGCAAATCTTTCACAATCATTAGATTCATCACCCTTTGCTGCCACACACCTGTATGGTATAATGCGAGCTCAAGTATGATGACTTTATACACACATACATATATAACAAATTTCAATGAAAATCATACAAAGGATGTACCTGTGAAACTCAATGTAGCGAGTGAAGCAGTGCCTAGTTTGATTTGTTGTAGGGAATCGAAAGTCAGCAGGAGCAGTTTTCAGCTCAATCTAAGAAAATGTTTGTTACACACACACACAAAATGGCTAATATCATAATTATAAATGAAACAAGAGAATGCACCTAATGGCTACGATTACAACAGTTTGAACAACACAGGGAAAACGAATAGTTTAACAATCAGAAATCTCAAGAGAAAAGTTGAAAGTTTTATCAAACATCTTCCATTTCTCGAGAACCAAACGAAGGATTCTATAACAAAATCAAACATAAACTTGTCCAGAAACATAGAAAGAGCGAGAGAGAGAGAGGAAAACTGACCTCGTCGGCCATGGCTAGTAACGATAAAATTCAGTCGGAGGAATTTGGGGTTGGATCGTTCGTTCGTTAGTTTGGCAATTTGCTGAAATTTCTCAACGCTTACCGCCACTTAGAACTCTTAACGTAAGTGGGACTCACAATCTGAAAGTGGAGTATCACGAAACGCTGCGTTCTGGATTCAGGTAGAAAGCCCGAGTAAATTATAAACGCTACAGGATTAACCACCCGATCCAATACCCAAAATTTCCTAAATAAATACTAAACCTTTGTCGTTTTTTGTTCTTTTTTTTCTTTTAATCGTAATTATTAATTTTCGAGTATGTAATAGATAATAAATATAGGTAATAGCACCTAAATTGCATATTATATATAAACTACTTAAAAATTTGACGATAAATTGTCAAATAACAAAATCGATCCAATATTTATAAACTTAAAGAATTAAACTTTTAATTAATTATAATAAATTGAGAAAACAGATGTTAAATTTTCAAATTATTTGAGATTTTTTAATTTATCATCAATTTTTTAAAAAATTTCTATTTAGCGGCTAATCTTTTAAATTTTGTATAAAGTGATTAAAATATTATTTTTACTAATGTGATTAATAAATAGATGTCCATGTAAAATTTGGAGATTACGCTATATCAGCAAAAATAAAATTTTGACCTGATTTAAAATATAAAAGGTTAAGCAATAAATTTAAAATTTGTAAAAGATTAGGCATTATTTAATTTATTATTCCAAGTAAATTTAATACCGATGTTAGAGAATTTTTTAAAGTCCTTAAATGAGGATTTTGAGTTACAAATTGAGCATGTTATCAATTATTTATTGTCTTATTATTTCAATCTAGGTATGGCAACGAGCTTGAGCCTCATTGAGCATGAGCTCAATCGAGTCAAAGGCAGCCCAAGCCTAAGTCGTAGCTTAACTCTACTTAACTTTTTTTTATTTAAAATGTCAAAATGACATTATTTTCAACAAAATAACATCATTTTTCATATAAAAATTGAGCCTTAGCCTAAGTCGTAGCTTAACTCTACTTAACTTTTTTTTATTTAAAATGTCAAAATGACATCATTTTCAACAAAATAACATCATTTTTCATATAAAAATTGAGCCTTAGCTGAGACGGACTTGAGTAACCCGAGCCTGAGCTTGACCCTAGGCGCGATTTTTTTTAAGGATCTAGTCAACCAAGACATGGCAATTGACTTCAGGCCAGGTTGGGCAAGTTGAGCTGAGCGTGGGTCTAGTTGTCATCTCTATTTTGATCACCTCAAAATTATTTATATTATTTTTTATTTCTAGAAGATTTTAGCTCAATTTTTTATAATCATTTTATCTTCATAATAACTAGGATATGGTCCTATTATTACACACGCCAATTTAATCTTCCCAAGATAATGGAATTTTAGGGTAGACAAGTTATTAGTTAAAAGACATTTATAACAGCCGTCGCATGTAAATTGTACAAATCTGATTATGTCTAGGCTTAGAACAAACAAGTAGGAACTTGACCTCTTTAACAAGAGCTTCTTTTGAATTAATCTAACATCACAATCATTTGATATTTAACAGTTTTGTTGGTTTTGACTAAATCTACCAGAAAGTTTGTGATGAAACAATCAGATAAATGTGTCAAAACCAAATCTTTCTCTCTATTCTTCCTAGTATCTCTCGAACAACTTTTGACTATGGAGGAGTAATCTCATCACTCTTACCCTCTTCACTCTCCAAACCAACCTCATGACCACCACTTGTCAAGATCATAGCAAAACACATGTTAGTTTCCCATAACATGAAGTGTGGGATACAGCGATAAGTTGGATATATAGAAGTGCTTATTCGCTTTTTTGTGATCATTCCCTGACGCTTACGTACTCAGTGATTCACATGGCAGAGAATCCTAAAGCTGTGGGGGCAATAGCAGTAATGGGGGCACCTGCAGAAGAACCTAAAAAACCTGAAGCCAACGACGAAGCTCCTCAAGGGAAGAGCCTTTCGGGTCTAGTGTCCATTGTCACTTGTATTCTTTCTCTTCCAATTCTTGCGTCGGCCATATGGCTACTGTACATGAAAGATTATGATTGTGAGAAGCTAATAAGATTGCCTTCTTTACAAACTGGTCTTGGCATTGGCTTGATCTTCATGTTCTTGGTCAGCAACGTTGCTGTGTTCTTAAGGTCTCGTCTTCCAGTTCCAGGCTTGTTTATGGTTATGGTGCCGCTGATCGTGATTCTAACTATGGGGCTAGCACTTGTGGGAGCGAACAAGTTGGAGAGTGGGAAGATAGTGGCCACACCAATGTGGTTCAAGCGCAAGATTCATCAAAGCCATAACTGGGAGAACATCAAAGCATGCCTTTATAGCACAGAAATATGTGAGGATCTCGCATCTAGGTCATTGGCACTGAAAGGTTTTGACTTCAGTGTCAAGAAACTATCGTTCATAGAGGTAGGTAGTCCCATTGTATCTATAATCCGCATTAGTTCCGTGTGTTCCTTACATTAAAGCTCTTGATCAATGTTTTTAATAAACTAATACTGGTTCTTGTTGCTGTGTTCTGTGAATGCAGTTTGGATGCTGTAAGCCTCCCGAAATATGCGGAATGGAGTATGTGAATGCCACATTTTGGAAGAGAGATGGAAGTAGAAACATGGACAATCCATATGTCAGCGACTGTAATAAATGGAGCAATGACCCCATAAAGCTCTGCTATGATTGCGACACATGTAAACAAGGGTTTATGAAGACGATGGAAAGCAAATGGTGGAAGCTTGGACTGTTCCTCATTTTGACATCTTTACTTCTAATCGTTTCTCATATATTGCTATTCGTTGCTGTAATGTGGGAGCGTTATGGGGGGTAGGAGAGCCATTTGAGTCCTGAGGAAAATTGGCTCTGTAGTGTTCTTTTTCTTTTCTTTTTTGGGTTTCTCTTAGATTTCGTTTAAGTTCATAGCTGTTCTCTTTTTGTAGCTTAATAAAGTAAAACGATTGGAGTTTTAGTTATTTCCTTTTCCTTCATTAGCTTTTAAGCTTTTTTTCTCATTCCATGTTTGCAAAATCTTAATTGGCATCAGATGCTTGATTATAGCATTATTGAAGTATGTATGAACTGATTGGTACAGTAGGGAAACATATGAACTTATGGAAATCCTTGAAGATATAAATTTGCTGAGTTTTGACGAATAAAAAACTTAAAATGTCGAATACTGTCATATCAGCTGTTATGCCAATATTACAAACGTAGAAACAGAATACAATTCCTCAAAAGACATGAATCTTAACCATGTCAATTACCATATTAGCATGCATGCATGTGTACCAATTGATTGCCAAGAAAGTTTCCGGTCTACACTGTACAAATAACCTTAATCTAAATAGTACACATGTTAAAAGGTTGCAAAACCTACGACAAGCCTCCACAATCTTACGAGCGGGCACAAATAGAAGCTTCATTAATTCAACAACTAGCCATTTATATAAGGTGAGATTGTTCAACCCCCTATGCTAGACACCAGAGAACAGAAAATGAAGAACTTTCAAGGATAATTAGTCACGTTTTCTGATTAGACCCCGGCTCAAAAGGCTCTCCGACAGCCGAGTTGTCACCGTTATTAGACAAAGCTACACCGACAACAGAACCAGAGGCAGCTACAGTATTGGCAGTTGTAGTATTGGCAGCTGTATATGGCACTTCTACGGGACGCCCAGCATCCATTTGAACAGGGGGCCTTCCATATGCATCAGCGTAGTTACTACCACTATGCACATGGGGTGTGCATGAATGATCAGCACCTGCATAGCTGCTACCATATGCATTTGGAGCTGATATGGCAAATACCAGCAGTTTAGAACAAACAGGAAAGAAAATGCGATGTGAAGTTTTAGACCAAAAATAACCACAAAAAAGTTAAGGAAAACCTACCACGACCTCTTGTCTCAGCATTCATGACCTCAGCATTCAACTTTTCAACCTCTCTTGCCATTCCAATTAGATCCTGCTCCATGGCCTGCATTTGCTGGACCGTCTCTATGTTTGTTCCTTTTTCGTGCTCAAATATAGCTCTGCTCAATCCAAGGAGAAAAGTAAGTTCTCTAACACTCTCAAAACAATATAGTGATAAACATAGCATATCTACATGTCAACTATAAGATCAGTGAAAGTACAAGCATCTATGCTTACAAGATAACCACTCATCAACTAATATAGTATCATTTAACCACTCATCAGAAACTAATATAGTATCACCCCATTACACCCGCAGTGATGCAAATTTGGTGAAATAAACCACCTTCTTCCTTCACCGCCAGTGCTGTTTCCACCTCTCCCCCAAACCCCCGTCTCCAAAATTGTAAAACAAAGAGGTAAGACATTTATCTCCCATTTTATTTACATCTTCTAAGGCACCTCTTCATTAGAAATTTAGAATACAACAACTGGTATATCTCATTCCATTGTAATCTCGAGAAACTGATTAATTCAAGTAGAAGCAAAGGAATACTCACCAGGCAATTGATGAGACGACAAGGTTGAATAACCAGAAGGTTAAGCATGGAACACTAAGGATTAATGAGCAGCAAAACACTGATATATTGGACAAAATGCTGAATTACTAAACAAATAGATACAGCTAGGGACCAAGTCCAGATTCTATCGCATCTTTGTATAGAGAATAGGTGCCAGAGGAGCATTTCAGATTTTCAACAAATCTGTCACTTAGCAGTTAATACTTTTGCTTCTCAATAATTATCACATGAAAAGAAGAAGGAAAGTTTGTGATCATGGTACACTCAGGACTCATTATAATGAAAAGAATAATCGTAAAAACATTCATGACTTACCGTAACCTCTTATATTCACGCTTCACATTGTCACGCTCAGCAAGCAAATCTGGTAGACTCCTAATATCAGTATGCAGTTTTTTCAACAATTGTGGAGCCTGTAAAAGTTGTACAGCCAACGCCTCTCGTTCTTTAAATAGGCTCTGTGCCTCCATATGTGCCTGTTTCAGCTCATTTTTCACATGCTCACCAACTCTCATATCTGATTCCATTTTTGCAATCTTGTCCCGTAAAATCATAATTTGAGCATCACTTTCATTCTGTATGCTTCTTATGTGTGTCCTGAGTCGTTGAGCTTCCTGCTGAGTAGCGACAAGGTCCTGCTTCAAGGCCACCTGACTATCCACAAGTCTACGATTATCCAAATCAAGTTGTTCAATTTCAGCTGCCTGAACAGCAATCTTATTCTCTAAACGATCAAGAGGAGGAGATGAGCCACGTTGGATCACTGTTGGTGCATGGACAACACGCCTCTCTACTGTTGACGGGATATGCCCTCTAGCGGCCATTAATGTGAAAGTTCAATTTAACTCAAACAATCACAATTTCTGAAGTGTAAATTCCTGTTTGCAACAAGAGAAAAGTTGAACCAACAATAGCTAATTGAACAATATCTTGGTGACTTAAAATCCACCGAGTTTTGGCTGCGGAGGCTCTAAATACGAGCATAAACCGCTGCAGAAAATGCACACGTACTTTATAAAGCATCTAAATTCTCAGTTAACTCATTCCCTAAAATCGCAGCAAAGCTAAGGCACTTGACGTTTAACCTAAATTTTGAGAACACTCTTCTGATAACGTCTAGCATATACCTAAGTTAGGCATTCACTTCCTTTGAGAAAGGACTACAATGACACTGCCCAACAGTCCCCATGTCCCATCGCCCCATCGTCATAAACTTATATTCACAAATAACTGCATTACAAGTTCCAGATTCTATGTCAGGCATTGCAAGCTCTAGTCTTTATGTCCCTTATGTTATATTCAGTAAAACAAGAAGCCAAATTTAGCTAAAAGTATCCTCAATCCTACAAAACAGAGACACAAATTCGCGAGTCTAAGAAGGACGAAAATTGAATTTGCGAAAGCTTTCGACTTGAACGAATCCAGCTATCGAATTTTGGAACGAACGAGTTAGAAACGACTCAATACAGAAGAAAATCACCAAGATTTTGATTTTCGAAGCAATAACCTAAAATCTAGAATCTTTTAGCCAATAATGTGAAGGAAACAACAATAGAAGTGAAAAAGATGATGCACAAAGTGAGAAAGAGTCAAAGTACCAGGGACGGGACTCGCCGGTGGAAAAGAATAGCGTCGAGGATTTGCTCGCCGATACTAGACCCCAGAGACTCTCATTACCAAGGATTTATATTTCCCCTTCTGACCAAATATTTCTGTTGCTAATTTTAATTTTTAAATTTGTGTATTAAAATTAATTATAGTATATAATTCATTTCAAATAAATTATGTATAGCTATTGGCAATTAATTTGATTTTTTAATTAAGAATGTAAATAAATATTATTTTATTTATTTTTATTTCTATTTATTATTTACGTAAAATTCCTAATAACAAGGGCAATATATACAAGAAAGGGACATTAATTATCTCGTAATCTTTTCTTTGTATTTTATAAATAAGTTGTTTCCAAATTTATATAATTTTTCAGTTTTTATTGGTTGTTTCAAAGTTTACTTATTTAATATTTATAAATCTTTCACCCTTTATATTTATAAAATTTAATTTTTAATAAATGAAGTGGTATTTATTAATTGTGAATTAATCTAAAATAAAGTTAAAACTTAAAAACAAATAGGTTCAAATCATAAACTTGATTCGATTTTTTGATTTAAAAATGATATTGTTTACACAAGACTCGTTACAAACTGGACCTTCATGTATGATCATCCATATCCGTAACTTGTATACATGGCGATTTGTCTGCTTCCAGTTCCAAGCTTCGGTGGGTGACACTGGATGTCAATCCTGAAAGATCTATCTACATATGATCAAGCTTAATCTGAAACATTGCACCCTAAACAGCTGGTAAGTTAGGAACCTGGATGATGACCATCATCATGGAGCTTGATTCAATGGTGGATGTAACTACCTACTCATGAGCCTCCATTGATAACCTTACCAACATTCCCGCTAACATGCTTTAACATGTTCAGCTCAAATCATTTTCGTCAACTTCCCATCAACAGAGCAGTATAGGCCAATCACACTACATTACGGTGGATGATAGTGGATTCATGGTGTTCGGCACCACCCATCCTCTTAACCTCGAGACCAACAATGGTGTTTGCAAAACTATTCCGCTTTAAGTTTCTTGAGATTATCAGCAAAAAACCACTACTTGCTGCTGCGGTCTACACGCTGATTAACTGTTATTTGCACTAACATGTCCCAGCCTACGAGTATATATATACTGGTTCTGCCTGATTCTGGTGAGACTGTATGTTACCGTTTGGATTCATGAGATCGATTGTCTTTAACAAGAGGATACCTGCAAAAACAACACAAGGAACGTCAGAGGTTGATAACCGACAGGTCCCTCTGACGCTAAAGTTAATCTTTTTGGTGAGGGTTTCGGTGGCTATAAAACAAAGAATATCAAGGTTCTCGAATTTCGTACCTTTTTCATAATGAGGTAATCAATTTATATCTGACAAATACCTGCTAAGTTTAAGACTTTTCTTTCACGCGGGTAGTCGTCATTTGTGAATGGACCGTCTATATTCGAGCCTAGGCTTGAGCCTAGCGCGACCGACCCAACCATATACCTCCATCTATTTTAAGTACTATTAGATAAATTAGCAAGTTCATGGTATTTGATACTTTCAGCTCTTTGATAGATTTATGACCAAATTGAAGGTTTTGGCACTTTTGCCTTGATCGTTTGCGGTCATGGCAACTGCGAAAACAGGTGAAAAGCCGGATTGCAAGGAAAGACTTGGGAGTAGACCTTGAAGGATTCTTGGGCTGGATGGAAGTGGATCAGGTTCTGGGTCATGCCTTGATTTGAAGGTTTTTGCTTCTCATGTGCTTTACAATGGTATTGCTTTAGCTTTACTTTATGCATTGGTATTACTTTTGTGTAAAGACAACCCTCTGTGCGTGTGGGAGTAAAAACCATTTACTAATCTTCATCAAACGATGTGTTCCATAACAAAGTTATATTATCTCTTTTAAATAGATATATAAATTTAAATTTATCTCAAAAATTGACTAATTGATTAATGTAATTCCCCTATATAACCATACTTCTTTGCGAATATTCTAGTTATCGTTTTCATAATCTTTTATCATGTAATCACTTCCTGTCTCTTACCTACTCCTTCATAACGTATTAATACGGATATACTCAAATAACAAGACTATATAAAATACCAAATCAATCATAATAGGAGTTTCTTGTCTTGTAAGATCACTCACTGAAAGGGATAAAAAAAGCTTATCATCTTATCTATTCATGTGAAATACAAGTCAGAACCATTGATGGGGGGTTGTTACAAAAGTTAGAAAGAGGAAGAGCATGTCATTAATAAAAGTTAATCATTGACAAATGGCGTTAATCAAGTTCAGTGATAACTTAAATTTATTTTTATCGATGATAAGCACAATCCGAACTAATTAAGATGAGGCAATTTAAATCACATAAAAGTCGTTACAAAGGATCGGGTCCCTTTCCCAACCAACCCAACCCCCTCTGAACTTCATTTTCCATGTCGTTTTGTGTTACCCAAACTGGTAAGGAGTGGAATACATAATTAACAAATTAATAAATATTCCTCGACTTGTTTAAGTCGATGAAAGTGATAAACTTGGCATCCCCCCAACCCCAATTCCTCGCGGAAAGGTGCACAAGCCACCGGTGGGATCTGGAAGCGATTTATTTTATCATTTCCTGTTTTCCTGTAATCGATCACATTTACCACAATTTCCAAAGTGGACCCCATCACCGCTGGCAAATTAAAAACACATACAATATAAATACGGCGATATAAGTCAAATTAAAATAAATATTTTCTTAAATTGTAAAAAGACTTAGGGGAGGTTTGGTTCAAGCACAGAATAGGGTATGAATATGAGTATAATAGTAGAAGGGATGAGAATAGGTATAAAAAATAAAAAATAATATTTGGTTTGTAACTTGAGTTTCTGTATTAATACCAATAATATTGTTTGGTTCCATATCATATTTATTATTATTATTACAAAATTTATAATAATAATAATAAGATAATTA
>JAOTIZ010000008.1:499639-515213 GCA_027123425.1 Erythroxylum panamense | reverse complement strand
AATAATAATAAGAATAAGAATGATAAAGTTCATAATAATAATAATAATAATAATAATAATAACAACAACAACAATAACAACAACAACAACAATAATAATAATAATAATAATAATAATAATAATAATGAAGATGACGATGATGAGTGATGAGTGATATAATTAAGAATAAAAATTGCTTATATGGGGAGGGGTGTAAATAGTAACCACTAGATTGGAATGAAAACTTGATACCCATCTTATTTGGAGGGTTTAGTAGATTCCCAAATTTAATGGAATAAATATATTCTCTTGGAATTGAAAACTCCGAAACAAACACTATTTTTTACAATAATTTCATTCCTTCATTCCCAAACCCTCAAGCCAAACGCCACCTTATATCTTTTACTCAGAACTTTAAATTTGAGTATGCAATTTCAATCTTATGAATTAAACATTATTAGCAAGGATGCAGTGATTCACTCAAGACCAGTAAAATATAACAGAAACATTTTAAAAAAAATGGATTCATGAGACCAAGAGCCGACTTTACAGGCCACCTTAGGTTTTTTAGTCCCTTTTTTCTCTATTCCCTTACAGTCATGACCGGTTCTTCCGGTCCATGAAATGTAGGTGCATTTCAATAATGCTTTTCTTTTTCTTGACTGAAATTGCATAAATATAATAATAATTATTAAGCAATTATGATGGCATGGCCATCATGTTGTCTTCTTTGACCAAAGTGGTTTTTTTTATAAATTTATTATGATATATAGCCCATGGTTTTTTAAATACAGTTGGAATAATTTTGTGAAAACTTCACATGTTCGTTCACACACAACTAAATGGTAAAACGACACATTGTTGTGTTACGGATTTTCTGACTTTTCCTAGATTGTTTAATACTGCACTAATGGAAGAAAATTTTATGTGAAATCGGAGTAAATTGAAACAAGTGCCCTCAACTCAACCAGTAATAAAATTGTTTTGTTTTATTTCTTTAACAGCCAATCCCATCCGATCTGGCCGTCCTTTAACGCGTTCACGCGTATTACTTTTGGTCGCTTATTTGTGGGTGACCTCTGTTATATATACCCTCCATCTCCTCCTCCTCATTGGCAGGTGCAGGAAAATAAGTTGCCTCTACTATTTTCTCTGCATCTGTAGCAATACATATCTATTTATCTATTTATCGTTATCTATACATACAAATATCCAATTACCAGTCGTATCTTATCTAAGAAAAAACTCAGAAAAGGTCGAATCATAAAGAAGAGAAGACGATGCCGCCATTAGAAGAGGAGCTTTTCCCGTCAACCCCTGGAAAGTTCAAGATCGACAGGTCGCACAACACCATGAACCGACAGTTCCATCGGTGTTTCGCGTCCACTAGTACTATGTTCCTGTGGGCCCTTTTCCTGATTGCTCTTACCGCCTCCTACTTGAGCTTCCAGAGCTTCGTCGACTCTGGTAGCCGGTATTTGTCCGCCTCCTGGGGCGGCATCCAGTGGGAGAAACAAGTCCGTAACTCCGCCCAGATCCATCGCCAAGGCGGCATGTCCGTACTCGTCACTGGAGCGGCCGGTTTCGTCGGGACTCACGTGTCGTTAGCCCTGAAAAAGCGCGGCGATGGCGTCGTGGGACTGGACAACTTCAACAGCTACTACGACCCGTCCTTAAAAAAAGCCCGTAAGTCTCTCGTTGAAAGCCACGGTGTGTTCGTCGTGGAAGGTGACGTCAACGACGCTCGCCTCTTGAACAAGCTATTCGACGTTGTTGCGTTTACTCACGTCATGCACTTGGCGGCTCAAGCCGGCGTACGCTACGCCATGGAGAACCCCGGCTCGTACGTCCACTCCAACATCGCTGGACTGGTCGCGCTTCTCGAGGTCTGTAAGTCCGCAAATCCGCAACCCGCCATCGTCTGGGCGTCGTCGAGCTCTGTTTATGGACTAAACGAGAAGGTTCCGTTCTCGGAGTCTGACCAGACCGACCAGCCGGCGAGTCTCTACGCGGCAACGAAAAAGGCAGGTGAGGAAATCACTCACACGTATAATCACATTTACGGGTTATCCATAACTGGGTTGAGGTTCTTCACCGTGTACGGCCCGTGGGGCCGACCCGATATGGCGTATTTCTCGTTCACGAGAAATATCTTACAAGGGAAGCCAATTACGATATATCGGGGCAAGAACCGGGTAGACTTGGCCCGCGATTTCACATATATTGATGACATTGTCAAAGGTTGTGTCGGTTCGTTGGATACTGCGGGTAAGAGTACTGGGTCAGGAGGGAAGAAGAAGGGACCTGCTCCGTATCGGATCTTTAACTTGGGCAATACGTCGCCGGTTACAGTGCCGACACTTGTGAGCATATTGGAAAGGCATCTGAGGATGAAAGCAAAGAGGAATGTTGTGGATATGCCAGGAAACGGCGACGTCCCTTTTACGCATGCGAATATTAGCTTGGCCCGGAGGGAACTCGGGTACAAACCCACTACCGATTTGCAAACCGGGTTGAAGAAGTTTGTTAAATGGTATCTCTCCTATTACGGCTATCATCACGGCAAGGCTGTAAATTAACTTTCCCTTTTTTCTTCTTTTGTATTTTTAACTTTTTCTTTTGATATTTTTAGTGATTTTCTTTTGTTTCCAGTACAGAAAATGGAAAAGAAAAATATGGGAAAAAAGAAAATCTAGTCAGTTGCAAAAAAAAAAAAAGGCAAAAGAAAAGGAAAAAGAGTAAAAGACACATTATTCTTTTCTTATGTGGCAATCCTCAGTAGTTTTGTTGTTCCCTTAATTTCTTTTCTGTAAGTAAAGGGTATTAAAAAACAAACAAACGTTCATTTTCAAGTTATCTTCGCCTCTAGAATCGAAAATTCTTGATTCCTTACCCAATCAAATCTTCTAATTAGTAGATATGGTCAGTTTACTGTAATTCGGTGGTCTAAATTTGAGCCCGATGAACTAACGTGACAAGACAATGTAGAGGACAACTTTGTTCCAAAACATACGTTAGGAAACAGCTAAGCTCGAATGTGTGACAGCTTGGTAAATATGCGGTGGTGGTTGGTCCCATGTAAACATTTTAAGGAACTCACTAAGAAGATGTCGGTTGCTTGCTGTCATATTCTAGTGTGCAGGGATCCAAAGGTTCACATCCCATCTGAAGACCCAGCTGTAAAGTCTGCACCGTTGTCATTGTCTCATTAGATAATTTACTTTGTCGACACCCACGGGGCCCATTTCAGTGCAGATAGTTAGGGACAGGGCTTTGTTTGGCTTTGGGGCTGTCCTTATCAGCAATTATTACCGTCAGCTAAAAGGATCGGCAAACTCCGGCTAAGAGCCCGTTGTTTTGGATTGAAATTTGCCACTTGTTAGGTTCCGTCACGGAGGAGAATCCGATGAGTCGGTAGCGATTGGTGAAGAAAAGGGAAGAGATAGAGATAGAGATCGGAGAATTTATTAAGTTAAAATTGTGATTTACGCTTCAACAATTTATAATAATTTTTCTTAAAAAGTTTTTATAATTTTAATTCTAACATGTTAACAAGCCACCGACAGTACTTGGGGGCCCTACCCATTAGTGGGTTAGGCACGTGGGTTTGTTGGACAAGTGGTTTAATTAATTAATTACCAACGATAATTAACGATTTCTAGAATGGTATGGAATAATAATAATCTAGAAAGAGATTGGTACATTTCGCCCACCGACAGGGCGTGGGCCTAAGCTTTTATCATATTGTTGACCGTTTCGATTGTCGGTTGTAATTTGCTTATATGCCTACACAATGTACATGTTATAGGTGTAGTGAAGAATTATGGTTAAAATCCTACTCAGCTAAAGAACAGTAGCTTATGTAGGTAGCTGCTGAAACACTCCTCAATATTTTTTGGGATTTGAGTTATTCTAGAGTGCAATACAATTCACAATTAAAAGGTTTAACTTTTAGTTGGAATGGTAATGTATGCTTTATCTCTTCCGAACAAACAAACGTTTTGCTTGCAGTTCACCTCAAGTCCTAACTGAAAGTACCGAACAAGGACGGCTAGATATTATTTAAAGGACTTTCAGACAACAATGGCATCTAAAACTATTTGCCGGGCCGTGATGTATCGAAAACGATATAATACATCATATCAGATTTAGGTGGGTCTAATTGAGGAGTTCATCAAGTATTTTATGTGATTAATTTTTTAAAAAAAAAATCAAAGGGAAATTTTTTAGAATTGTAATTCGGCTAATCATGTCATATGGTATAAAATGCTGGCTTATTAAACGTAGATATACGTGCAGTTGTTGATAACAAAAATGTGTATGCTTAGGTAGATGTGTAACATTACCAAAAAAGATAGGGTACGGAATATGGTAGTAAGAGATAAGTTACAGGTGGTTAATATTGCTGACAAGTTGAGAGAGAAAAGGCTTAGGTAATTTGGGCATTTGAGCAAGATGCCCTCTAATGTTCCGGCATGACGTTGTGAGAAAATAAACCTTAGTGATTATAAGAGGAGAAAATAGAAGCCTTACAAGAACTGAATGGAGGTGATCAAGAAAGATATGTCAAAGTTGGCCCTCACTGAGACAGTGGCTATAATTAGAAAAGCCTACACGTGATAGGATAAGGCTAAACGACACACTTTAGAGCCCCTGCACCTCATCCTTACTACATAAGAAGTCTAACCCAATTTCCTTTATGCATTTGCAGGGTCTTTTTTTTTCAAGTGTTTGGGGAAAGATTTTTGCGATGGACGTATAAAATCGTAGTATTGTCGTATTTTCAGGTCTGCTCAGTGAAGACTCATAGCGTAATTAGTAACGAAAAAAGTCGGTCTTTGAAAGGATGTAAGGTAGTAGCAGATTATGGTCACCATCAGGTATATATATATAACATCTGCATGTGGGTTTATCAAAAACAGGCTTTCTACTATATAGAAGTAAGGCCGCATATTATCAGACCATCCAGAGTTCCAGACTCTACTTTACTGCGGGATTTCGGGATATGATGATGATGATGATGTTTTAGTGGTGTGGTGCTTTTGTCCCTCAGATTTTTTGTCCCTTTTATCCTGTCTCAATTCTGTTCCACTTCATTTCCGCCATATAATTATATAGGTTCTATATAAATATATAGTTGAGATATAGTGAAGCAGAATTGGGACAAGATAAAAGAGACAGAGGGTCATGTCCAGTGTTTTTTATCTATAAGGGATTGAAGAACAGTACGAGAGAGTCAACGATTTGACATTGTTTTTAGTCTTCTTTTCTAAACTTTTCTTAATTTTCGTTACCATTTTAAAGGTGCAATGAGTATTTTGGAAAGGTTAGAAATCATATTTTAGTAATGTAAAATGATATTAAAGACAAGGATAGAGACTTATTTAAATTTTTTATAAAACGTTGAGTTACAAATTAGAACTTTAATCGTTATGAATAATTATTTTGTTAAGTTATTTATTTAAAATAGGTGATTAATAAATTATTATATGATTTTATACAAATTTATCATTATTAAAAATAAAAGACATGTTACCTTTCTTTAAAGGACTATGCCTTCACATGCGTGTGCAATTGGCCCAACTAAAATATAACGTTATTTCATAAATAATAGCTATTAGGCTCATTACAGGAGTTCATTTGAATGAAGGTCCACATGTTTCCCATCATGCCATGGGCCGAAACAGAGTGGTCTTTTTAATTATACTTAACCCTACATTAATTGATTTTAACAAATTGTTTGAAAAATTAAAAAACAGGGTTAGAGTTAATGAATATGGTATATATTTTTATGTTAAACAAAAGAAATATTGAAAGAATAACAATATTATGATATCTTTAATCATGTTAATTATATTACGAGCTTTTAACACTATTAGTTTTCTTATTATTTTCCTACTTATTATTATTATTATTATTATTAGTTTTTATTATTACCATTACTATTACTACTAATATCTTATTTATTTTAATAATAATAACAACAATATTAATTTTTTATACTTTATTTTTATTTTTACTTTTTTTGATCAATTAATTATATTCATTTATATTTCTTGTGGGTTTTTCAAGAATAGCCTCTCTACTAGTTACTAAGATTGGGTACACAAAACTTCCCTAAACTTCGTATTTAGTGAGATTTTTTACTAGATCGCCGTTTTTGTTGTTGTTTATATTGCGAGCTTTAATTTTGAAATTATTAACGTGAATTTTTATATTTCAAATTTAAATAACATAAATTTACTCTATAATAACTCAAATTTGACGACTTAATATAGTCCCAAATTATGATAAAGAAATAGCCAATTTTAACAACAGGATGCCTTTGGGCTCAGCCTAAACTGGATAGGACTATTTCAAAAGCCTCTCTAACACACACTCGAATCGCATATACCGAATCTCCCAATTTCTAATGTTTTTTAATATTCTCTAATATTTTTCCAAAAGAATATGAATATTTTAGGAGTTTTGTTAAACCCACAAAAAAAGTAAAAAAAAAAAAAGAAAAAGCCCAAAGGAATGGGGAGCAAAGTACGAATGTGGCAGTGCAAATCATCAGCTCTGCTCTTGCTCTCACCTTCCTTCACTGCCACTCATCAACTACGCTTCACATCATTTACTACCTCCAGCCTCCACTCTATGCCCTCCAACGCTTCCTCATCCGTCACAGCAGTGCGCGGTGTCTCCGATGATGCTGCTTCGCGGTCCCCTTCTGCTTCGTCCGCCGTCGATTTCCTCTCCCTATGTCACCGCCTCAAGGTATTGTTTCTGTCAATAAAGTCACAGTCTTTTCTGTTCCTTCTTATTGTTGCGCCTTTTTTGTTGCATTTGTGAAATTTTCGTTGTTGGGTTTTCTTTCCTTGAGTAGACGACTAAGAGAGCTGGGTGGGTGAAGAGAGATGTAAATGAACCGGAGTCGATTGCTGATCATATGTACAGAATGGGTTTAATGGCTCTTGTTGCTCCGGATATTCCTGGCATAAATCGAGACAGGTTCAGATTGTTTTTAATGTTTTAGTCTACTTTACTTTGTTTGTGTACTTCAACTTCACGTTTGATTGAAGAAGTGTAGTTCGTGGTGATTTTTCAGGTGTGTGAAAATGGCCATTGTTCACGATATTGCAGAAGGTACTTGTTCCACTTGCTTTTTTTCATCATATCAAAATCAGATAATTAGAGTTCTGGTTAATGTAAGAATTTGATACTGTAGGGTGGAGATATGTACTTTGGCGGTCCCCAAACATCTTGTTCCCTAGGGCTTCAGTTAAATAACTTAAACCATAAATTTGTCTCCCTTCAACGGAACTACCGGTTGGATTTAGTCATCCCACATTATGTTTTAATTTAACTCACTTCTACCTGAAAACCTGAGGTGAAAATTATGCTGTGAATCGTACCCTTTAAGGTGTTGGGTATTGAGATGCTTCTACTCAACTGGAGTCTTGGTCTTTCTTTTTCCCCTAGGTAATGGCTTTATAAATTTCTAATTGCCCTTTTCCAAATTATTTGAGCAGCCATTGTTGGTGATATAACTCCTATGGACGGGATCTCAAAAACGGAAAAGAGTAGACGAGAGCGGGAGGCATTAGATCACATGTGCAAATTGATAGGTGGAGGGCCAAGAGGTACGTCAATCATACTCTTTTCATCTCATCGCATGTCATTCATCCACTTTTTGTGTGTGCGTATGTGTAATATTATTAAAGTTGTTTTCCAGCTCAGGAAATGTTTGACTTATGGATGGAGTATGAGGAAAACTCTTCATCCGAAGCTAAACTTGTGAAGGATTTTGACAAGGTATATTGTATTAGGAGTACTATTGCTTGCATTGGCAGCAATTAGATTGTGTCTAGTAATGGGAGATATTTTGGTGGTTTTCATTATAATTGAAACACGCATACTTAGCTTCTGTTACTTTAAAGCATGATCTGTAATCTGATTTTGCATTTTCATCTACTGTTTTATTTAGGTGGAGATGATACTTCAAGCCTTAGAGTACGAAAAAGGTGAGGCATGATGCTGAAAGTTTTGAATTGAAAGTCATAGTTTTGCTGGGTATATAGTTGTTAAAACCAAATTGTAGTTTCTCATTTAAGCATTATGGTGCAACCAATGAGTACATCCATATGCAAAGTTTATATGGTTATCTTTGGATCTCCCCGTTGTCACTGATAAGTAACATCAGACCCCAAAAAATTATGTGAAAAATTGTAGAAATTGCAGTTTTCTAAAATAGCATTCAGGTGAATGATTAATGTTTTTGTTTGCCTCGTAACAAAACCTAATTACTTGCTGACATTGCACATGCATCTTAATCCTGCGAATTTGTTGTCATGTTCACTGTAATTTTGGACAGAAAGGCTTGATTGGATCACCATTTATGTGCAATTGTCAGTTTATTAAATATTGACATTGTTTCTGGATGTATGCAGAGCAAGGGAAAGATCTGGATGAGTTTTTCCAGTCAACTGTAGGTGTGCGAATTCTGTGCTCAATCTATAGTCAGTCTGCATTTTCATATAATTAATTATGACCATGATCTTGCTTTGTGTTTATGCATCCTTAATCAAAGTCAAGAAAATGGTATTGATTTAGAGAAGCATCATTAGCATCTACCATTAATAGGATACCAAGTAATCGATGTACCTATCATTTAAAATTGTTTGCAGGCAAATTCCAGACTGATGTGGGCAAAGCTTGGGCCATGGAAATTGTATCAAGAAGGAATAAAGAGCAGTAGTTTCTTACTTTGAAGTCTTTGATACTCCCTTTACTAACTCCTAGTTTCTTACTTTCAAGTCTTTGATACTCCTTTACTATCTCCCGTTGTACTGTACAATATATTGATTTAGATACTTTAGATGCTGCAATTACGAGTAGTTCGATTCACAATACTTTTGGACCTTGAAGGCTTTCAGATTCTGATTATTGTTTAGAAGAAAAATAAATCTTCGCCTTGGAAAGTTCTATCTCAAGCATTCTAGTTCTTTGTCATACTAGTTTTACCTTTTTTACTCCATCAAATGAGAATAAATACAGAAGAAACATAACTAATTTTTTCTAAAAACTAGGATCTCAAAACATAGTGAAAATATTTACGAGGTGTTTGGAAATTTTCGAATTGAATTCATTAACGAATTAGATTGAATTACATTAATGAGATTGAATTGAATTGAATTTACATTGTTTAGAACAAACTCAGTAATATTATAATTGAATTCAATTGTACTTTTTGGAACATAATCAAACTGAATTTAATTATTTCATATGATATATTTACCCTTGATTAAAAAATAATCTTATTAAATAATAAACATTCACATTTACATAGAGCAATTTATAAACATCAAATTCATTATAAACAATATCAGCCTCATGATAGAATTAGAAATCATGCATCTTTAAAAGGACAGCTCCCATTTCAACCCACTCTAATAAATCAGCCTCATGCAAGAGACTAACGAATGATGCATAGAACATAACAGTTGATGTATGAATCAAGCACACCAAAATACAAAGATATGAGGCAGTTGCCTGCAGATGTAAAAAGAAACGACAACAGTACATTATCTAATTGATTAATTTTCCAATGTGAACAGTATTTTTCTATCCCATTCAATGGAAAATCGAGACTTTGATAACAAATAACATAAGATGTACTCGAATAATTCCTAACATTGTCCATGAACACAGACAGAACAGAGATGATCAGGTTTTCCTTTAGAAAAGAATTAACCAAGTCAAAAGAGAAGTTCTCGACTCCCAGCCCAGTCCTCCAAACCCTAAAAAGACAACAACATTAAGCTGATCAAACAGCAACAGACGAGGCAAAAAGAAAAAAATAAAAAAGAACCTAAAAAATTAATACACAAACCTGTCGGAGGAGTGGCTGCGCTGAGGGTAACTGCGTGAAGAGGAGTGCTGCGTTGAGGGAGGCTGCTGTTGCGTGGGACTGTTGTTGGGAGAAGAGTGAATGTGGGTTATTGTAGTGATAGGGTTATTGTGTTGAAGTTGAGTGTGGATATAATGGGAAGACTCCAATTTCAACGTTAACAAAGAAGAGCAGCAACGCTGGAGAATTGAAATCACGTGAAATATTGGCTGAATTGAAATAATAAAGATAGTGGGTTTCAATTCCTTCTGTGAATTCAATTCATAGTTATTTTTTTTGTTCTAAATAGGTGAATTGAATTCATTTGTGTAATTGAATTCAATTCACGTTGTTCCAAACAGGCTGTTAATAAGCATTTAAACTTTATCAAATCTTACCAAATTAAGATAACAATTCTTATAAACTCAAGATCAATTCAAATATTTTGGATTGTTTCGTGGCACTCTTAAGGACCTTTTAGGCGTATCATTACCGTGCCCTCTTCCAGTTGAACCTTATCTTTAAGGTTCATGAATCGATCTTGCATATCCAAAAAAATTTCTTAAGTTCCATTATTGCATTTCAACACTATAAGTTGAAGTCCTTGACATTAATGATCAGGAGTAAACTTTTTGTCACAATTAAAACAAAGAGCCTATGCTTGTCTTTTCTACATTTCATCCCAAGTTAATCTATTTATTGAGGCTGGATTCTTGCCTGGTGTTCAGGAAAGAGTCAAGTGATGCTTGAGTGATTGGCTGCGTAAATTTCTGGTGTCTGCTCATTTGTTCATCGCTCATCCTTGCAAGACTAATTGTTTCCTTCAAGGATTTCGGTTTAAACATCTGAATGTCACCCGCGATTTGTGCCTTGAGTCTGCCCATGAATGTCCCAACTAGAGCTTTTTGTGTCCAACCATGTTCTCAGTTAGCTAATCTCTTGAATCCCTTTTGGTAATTCCGTAAGAATCCGACTTGCCTTATTTTGGATAACATCTCATCAAAATCCTCACAATTCGTAGAACCGAACTAGGCCCATCATTCCTCGACTAAGAATTGCCAGTCACCTCTTTGCCTTCCTACTTATAAGCTCGACGAAGCCATTATCACCATTGATTGGCTTCACCCTCCGGGCAGAAGGAAGCTATATAAACTGTCTACGCCTCCTGAGTATTTTTGATATCCAAAGAATTGATCCACTTTTGTAAACCATTCAATAGGGTCATCATTAGAATATCTAAGAAATTCGAGTTTGGTAAGTTTGGAAGAGAACTGAGTGCGCCTACCATCTGTCGTATTCCTAGAGATATCCTAAGTTGTGAAATTGACCATTGGAAGAGTTCCCACCATGTTTGATGGTGTTTTTGGATGGCATCTCCTACTTTGAAAGTAGGACTTCAGATATCTTGCTAATGATACCCTTCAAACTGTGTAGCTAATTAACCATGCTGATTTTTAAGTGAGAAAAACTATCTTGAAAACACCGAGTTCTACCTCAAGAATCTCGATATGTTCTTTATTAGTTGTCATAGTGTTTTGTCAAGCTTTGATACCATTATTGATAAGTCCTAATTAGAACTAAAAAAAAGTTTTTGTAACTTAAAATGAGAAATACTATAGAAATTTTATTAAATAACTTGCCTGTTTTACTCCATCGAATGAGAATAAATAAACACGACTACTTAGATCTTAAAAGATAGTAGAAATACAACAATAGTATTATTAAATTGAAATAAATACTTCTAGACTTAATCTTTTTTTTTAACAAACGAATTCATTAAAGAAACGAGAAACCAAATAGAAGAAACAACTAAACCCAAAGCTAATAGGCTTTACCCCATACACCCGGACCTAAGCTTCTTCAGAATTGGTTACAAGCGAAGAAAAATCAGAACAAAAAACAGAAACAATACTGCTTGGGATACTATCCCAATCGAGACGATTTGCATGAAATAAAGCTACCATTGCTAACGAATGAGCGACTTTATTAACAGTATGAGAAGTCCATTGAAAGGACAAATGTTGGAAGTGATTCTTAAGTGAAAGACACTCAGCAAACACTACACCAACCTCTAACAAATTACTGAAAGAACTATTAAGATTGTTGATCACTTTTAGACAATCTGACTCTAACAATTCTGTCCAAATTTTGATCCTTGAGCCAAGCCAAATCTTCTTTAATAGAGATTGCTTCTGCAAGGAAAGCATCTACACAACAAGGGAGTGACCCGAGAAAGCTCTAATAGAACGACCTTGATCATCCCTAAGAACAACCCCAAAATCCGAACTGTTGTCTCTTTTCGAAATCGAAGCATCAACATTGCACTTCAACCAACCAATTTCAGGTTTGCTCCAAGAGTGGCGGCGAGAAAGGTTGCTGCAAATCGGTTGAACCTGATTAAAAGCACATTTTGCCTCTTTCCAATCGTTAAGAAAACCATCCGCAAAAGCCACAATGACACTTAGATATCCTTTTGCTGCCAGCAAAAAAGATTTCTATGGAATCAAAGGCTCCAACAAATAGCTAAAATCTAATTCTGTAAGTCAGAATTATTACCAATTAAAAGTGAGGAAATGTAGCATTTAATATCATCAACATGCAAAGAAATACCTGCAGCATTCCAAACTCTTCTAGCGTGAGAGCATGAGAGCAAAACATGATCCATAGTTTCAACCAGACCATACCTATTACAAGAGACATCTAGAGCTACTCCCCTATCATAAAGTCACTGTTTGCAAGGGACAAAATCACTTAGCAACCGCCAATGAAAATCTTTTATCTTCGGGGGGAGCTGGGCATTCTAGATAGAATTCCAATGGCCATTAACCACATAAGAGGAGATATGAGAATACTGATCAGTAGCAATCTTATAACCCAATTTAACATTATACATGCCATTCCTAGTATACTGCCAACAGAAGTGATCAGAAGGCAAAAATGAAGAAATGAGGATTTTTAAAACTTGAGAAGTATCAACTGATGCTAAAACACCATTAACAAAAGAATGATCCCATCCCGAGTTTTCGGAATTAAAAAGATTGCTAACCTTCATATTTTCCATACCGCTTAAGGGAGTAGAGTGCACAAAGAAATCATCATCACGATTCAACCAAGGATCCTTGAAAACTAAGATCGATTTTCCATCTCTCACTCACCAACGAGCTCTTTTGCCTAACAAATTTTTTGCCGAAAAATGCTCTTCCAAATTAAACTTGGGTTTTTATCTTCCTTTGCATTTAGAAAGTTGCAATCCAGAAAATATTTAACTTTAAACAATTTACTTAGCAGCGAATTCGGGTGAGACAAAAAGCGCCAACCTTGCTTACAAAGCATAGCAAGATTAAAACAATTTAAATCACGAAAATCCATACCTCCCAGTTTCTTAGGAACACAGAGTCTCTCCCATTTGGCCCAGTGAATTTTAGCTCGGTTACCTGATGAAGAACTCCACCAAAAAGAATTCATCATTTTGTGCAAATCATCACAAATACCTTTTGGAAGGAGAAAAACACTCATACAGAAAGTAGGAAGAGCTTGAGCAATAGTCTTGAGGACAATCTCTTTGCCAGGTTTGGAAAGCAGTCTATTTTTTAAACTGTGAATTCTTTTATTGAGTCGGTCCTTCAAGAAAGCAAACGCTTGTTTTTTATTCTACCAATTAAAGATGGAAGACCAAGGTACCGACCATGATCAATAGAATTTTAAACCCCCAAAATTGAAATCGCTTCCTGCTTAACATCCAGTTTCGTGTTTGAGCTAAACATGACACCATATTTTTTATAATTAATTGCTTGACCCAAAGCTTTCTCATAGGTAGAGAGGATCCTCTTGATATGTCTGCACTCATTTGAAGAAGTTTTAAAGAAAAAGAAACTGTCATTGGCAAAAAAAAAGTGAAACACTAGGAGCCCCACTGCAAATGTTAATACCACGAATATCACCTCTTGATTCAGCCTTCCTCAAAAGAGCAGATAAACCTTCAGCATATAAAATGAAAAGATAAGAAGATAGTGGATCTCCCTGTCTAAGCCCTCGACTAGGAACAATAGGCCCCACAGTTCTATCATTAAAAGCAAGAACCCACTTAACATCAAAGCCCAGCTTTAACATAATGAATTCAAGATAACTCCAGTCAACTCTGTCATATGCTTTGCTAATATCAATCTTAAAAGCAACATCACCATTAGAACCACGCCCTTTATTCTTCGTATAATGAACAATCTCAAATGCAACCATAATATTATCAGAGATTAATCTACTAGGAAAAAAAGCTGACTGCATAGGAGAGATAATTTTAGGAAGAATAACTTTGAGTCTGTTGGCAATAACCTTGGCTATGATTTTATAAATCACATTACAGAGAGCAATAGGCCTTAAAATCTTTCATACTAGTAGGCTTATCTTTTTTTGGAATTAAGACAATAGTAGTATTATTTAAAGAGGTGAGGAACTCACGATTTTCAAACTAAGAGCAACTTTGAGAGAAAATGCCGGCTCCTACAATATCCCAACATTTATGAAAGAAAGCTGGATTCATACCATCAGGACCAGGCGCTTTGTCAGGATGCATATCAAAAATAGCTTTCTTGAACTCTTCCATTTTAAAGGGGGACAAGAGAGAAGAGTTGTCACTATCTGTCACCACTCGGTTGATACAATCAAACTCTTCAATATTCGGTTCATCTAAGGGAGCTGCAAATAGGTCATTAAAGTAGTCCATAACAATAGAGCATATAGTGTCAATATCTGAAACAGCATTGTCCTGAACATCCTCCAAAAAATCAATGTAATTAATCCGCTTTCTTCTTGAGGCCTGAGTATGAAAGAACCTAAAATTAGCTTCCTCATAATTAAGCCAAAATATTTTGGACCTTTGTTTCCAGTAAATGTCCTCCTGTGCAAGAAGGTTAGAGAGCTCATTTTTAAGATTCAAAATCAACACATCATCAACCTAAGACTGCCGAACAAAGTCAATTTTCCTCTTTAAATCACCAATCCTAGCTTTAAAGTTATGATCCTGCGATTTATCCCAAGCAATTGAAGCCGCACTGCAAGCAGAAATTCTATCTAAAATGCCATTGTTCAGCCCCCGAGACCAAGCACAAGACACAACCTCCATAAAACCATTTATTCTCAAATTTGAATCTGCTGATTTTTTTAACCGGTAACACGATGCTAGCAAAAAGCTTAATGAAATTATGATTTGAATAAGGGCTAACCAAATTTTAGAGCTTATGAAAAGAAAAGAAAGCAATCCATTCCACAGATACAAAGGCCCCATCCTGCCACTCCATAACCAGAGAATCTGAACCTCTACCCCGTTCCCAGGTAAACCCAAAACTCACAAGAGGCACATCGATTAAATGACAATCCGCAATACAAGAACAAAACCCATCTATGAGAAAAATAGGGTAATCATGTCCACCAAACTTATCATTCACAGAGAGAAAGTTATTAAAGTCTCCTATGCAAACCCAAAGTAACTGATAGCGACGAAAGAGAGCTTTGAGCAGTTCCCAACTACTTCTCTTTCTGTGAGTTTCAGGAAAGTCATAAAAACCAGTTAATCTTCATTTAAAACTATTAGAGAGAATAATCTCCATATCAATATAATTACTCGAATAACCCAAAACATTAGCATCATTATTGGTTGGGTCGGATTCTCAATAGGCCGATCGGCCCATCTTACCCCATGGACCGACTTGGGCTCAATCCATATTCTCC
>JAOTIZ010000008.1:487742-499539 GCA_027123425.1 Erythroxylum panamense | reverse complement strand
GGTTACTTCACGCCACATTCATCACAGAAGGTTGAAGAAGATGGATCCAAACGGCAACGCACCGTTCGGCCAGATTCTGGCTGAACCAATTATTATTATTCCAAAGTAGAGCGAGACCTTCACTACGACCATTCCGGTCAACACAAAAACAGCAATCAAAATGTAGCAAAATACGAATTTCCTCCATAACAAGAGTTTCACTCAGAAAAATAAAATGAGGCTTATTGTTCCTAACAATGTCTTTCAAAGCATTTACTGCACACGGGTTGACGTTTGATGCAATCAAACCTTATAAACTCAAGATAACAAACCTCGTCAAACTCAAGATAACAATCCTTATCAAATAAAGAGCAATCCAAATATTTTGGATTATTTCGTTGCACCCTTGAGGACCTCTTAGGTCTATTAGGCTTTTACCGATTTAAGACTTAGGTAGGTAACATGAGTACACATCATTAACAGGCTAGAGTTTGGAAGCCTCTCAGAGTTGAAACAAGAGGATGTGCAAGCATCAAATATAACCCTGGAATTCTTGGTATGGCTTTCCACCATGAATAGTCAATAATGGCATCAAGACCATTTACAGCTTTAATACGTAAAACTAGATTGAGATGATACTGACTTCAACCAAACAGAATATGTACATCCAATCCTTTAATCTGCAAAACCACAATGCAGCATGTTGCTTAAGCAGATTTAGCATGCAGTGCCCTCCACTAGCTTGTTCAACTTCTTTGTCGTCAATTTCTCAGCGTATACCTCACTTCCTTGGCACTTGTATCTGTACAGATTAATGTCCAAATTAGCTTCAAGTATCTACCAGTGTTTCAGTTTCTAACGAGCAATAAGACTCAGTTGCTCTATGATTATCAAAAGAAGAGATAATGTATCAATCTTGACTTACCTTGGTGGTAGAGATATTAAAGGGCTTAAGGTTTGTGCAAGTTTGACAGCTTCCTCCTCAGTATTCACTATCTGGTTGAAGCAGAAGTAACGCCCAGAAGTAGAACGATCCTCGAATGCTCTGATATGAATATCAGCGAGGAACTTCACATCCACAGAAGCAAGCACTCCATTTTCATACATCTGAGCTGCTCCTGTTTTAACATTTTCAATTCCAGGATTCTCTTCAGCTTAATGTTTTAAGCATTGTTCTTTTTCTAACAAAAGAACATGTTTGACAGTTTCTATACCTTTGAGGTAGGACATAGTTGACAGAGGATTTTGTTGAGTGACTCCAGGACCCAGAACCAGTCCAGCATTAATTGTAACCATGTTAAGCATGCGGTCCATGGCTAATGCCCAAGCTGCCTGCTCAGATTGTGTCTTTGCCAGAGCATACCACAACTGCAAATCAACAAGGAGATCAGAAAACATCAACTAACATGCAAAACTAAGTAACCAAATTGACTTGTATAAGAGACCATTATTAGAGAAGATAGCTGAATCATTGAATATACAGAAAAAGACAACACAGTATAATCCTAAATTTGACGATATGAATGATCTGTCAAATTTCAAAATCCCTTAAATGGAAAATCAATAGGATAAAATGGCTTGACTTTTTCTGATTGGAGATCTCAAAAGAAAAATGGACATGAAAAGGACTTCTAATCCGAGCCATTCGCTTTCCTACAATATTTTTTTATTTCGATCATAAGAAGAACAAGTCAAGGGTTCACTAAAGTTTGAATCTTTGATCAATTGCTCTTGCTTTTCCAGGAGAGGAATCCAACGGAAATAAAAGGGAAAAGATTGTGAATTAAACACTCAATATCACTAACAAGCGATCAGAAACAATAAAACAACAGAAAAAAAGAAAAGATTGGATACAAACCTTCAGTTTCTTGCAAAACTCTCGATCACTCCAAGACCTCTCGTCAACATCCTTTTCTGTAGAAATGTTCTCTTTCCAAATTGCTGCTGTTAAAGAAGAACTGAACACAATTTTCTCTATACCGTCAGTTTGTGCACATGCCTCCACTATATTGATTGCTCCTCTGGCCTCCAAATCAACCATAACATCCTGCACAAAAATCATCAACAGAAGAGTTAATATAGTTAAAATCAGACAGAAACCTGAAATGCAGATGTAAGAAGAGATATGATATAAGTTAACTTCGATCAACTAACATCATAACCATCGGGGCTGTCCAAGCAGCAGAATAAAGCAGAACAACCCTTCAAAGCAACTAATATGCTTTGATAATCCAATATATCAACACCAAAGACAACCAGTTTCTCCTCCTCTTTCTCCATCTCCCTTATTTTCTTCTGAATCTCCGCCTCTCCTGAAACAAACCCAAGAACAGAACTATCAAAAGCATGATCTTTTCGGAGAGAACAATTAAAAAAGAAGAACTTTTTAACAGGGAAGGAAAAAAGGGAATCGGGTAATCAAAGACACCAAAATGAAAGGAACTAGCTTACCATTCTTTTGCACGGCCGCATGAACCGAGTAGCCCCTGCTCAACAACCCTTTAACAATCCAAAACCCAACATAATTTGAAGCATCAAGAACACAAACGGTGGGAAGTTCTTCGTCCATCTGAAGTAGTTTTCAGGTTAGATTCTGCTTCTGATGCTTAGTTTTGCTTCTTATGTTCGCACTCTTCTTATACTATGTAAAATAGAAGAAGCCATGAGAGAAATTTGAAGGTGAGATGGAGACTAAAAAGGAAGAAGAGTGGGTGAACAATCAAACTACACGTTCCATCTACTTAGCCATATGATTTCATGTGCTTTTATTTTAAGGCCCCTCTTATCAAGGTTCATGCATTGACATTGTTCTGTACGAGAAAGGGAAGTCTAGGATTTCTCCAACTTATATTAAATATATGTCAATTTTGTTTTTTCACATTATGTTACAGTGTCCAAAACGTAAGCTGCTTACCTTGACCCAAAAAGCAACTCTCCTTTTTCTAGTTATTCTTACCATATCAAAAGACTCAGAATTGGTTGTTTGCTTCTTATTTTGATTGCCAATCACATCTTCCACAAGAATTAAATGAATTCTCCCTAATTTAAAACTTGGATTCATCATGATTTTATGACTAACCCAAATGTTTTTCGAGTGATGAATTTTAATCTTGTACGTGTTCTTAAGACAATGAACTTGTCTTGTTTTTTTTGGGAGGGGGGGTTAATCATAGCTTCGTTGACTTAACTCGAGCTGGCGTAATACAACCTCTAAAGTAGTGCCCTTGCTTTGGTCCAGTAATGGACTTATCATGGTTAGTGTGATGGCCTCTCTTCTCTTATTGAAGTTGATAATTTTGTGAACTCTATGTTTTCAGTTTTTAGGATCTTATTGAATAACAGGTAGATTTGCTTGGAATGAAGTGACATGTGCTCATAATTAACATGATTGTAGGGTTAGTCACTGAGTTAGCAGACTTGGCCCACGATCTGTTCATGGAAGCTGGACACAAGAAGTGATTGTTATTTCGCCAGTTGGCTGGGGTGGACGCGTCGAGCACAGCACTCGACTTTTTTTTTGCTGAAATCTCCTCATCATCAGGTTTCGTATTAACAGATAAATTTCAAGTTAAATAAAGAGCTCATTTTAACTGAACTCAAATAAAGCATGTTTTGCTTCAAATTCAGAATATAAAAAGTACGGTCTGAGCTTGGGCCCATTGCCAACTATAAAGTGAGGAAAGACTCGGTGGTACAGTAGGGAGGAGAAAAGGACAAAGAGCTGGCCAATGAATGCTCTCAACCCCGAGAAAAAGCAGCAGCTCATACTAAGGCCAATTATGGCTGCTACGCAATTTATTGATCTTCACCAAACTTTTAGATCAACCTACTGGAATCCATCTCATTGCATGTATGCATATCCAGTCTCATCATCCTATGAACCCTGTCACACCAAGTGTTAAAAGCTCTCAGCCACCCTATTAAATGCTAGTCGGTTCTTCTAATATCTTGCAGCCAACCCTCTTGAATATAGTGTCACATTCACACAATACTCACTTAACATCATAAATGGGTTTATTTATTAAAATTATCCGAAACCCTTGAGAGATAACAAATTATGCAACTTCTTCAATGGCTTCATTTTCGGGTCTTTCAAGAAACTGCGGGTTTGACGATTAGGGCGGTGGCCTCCAAGAGAAGCAGGGATATGGAACATGTAATTCAGAACATATTAGTATTTGTTAAAGAGGAAGACAATGTCTGGAGGAAACAAGCAACAAGCAAGGTGTTTACGTGGAAGTAATTCCCGGCATATGTGTCATAAGGAGCTGACAAATGGCATCATGTACATGGTCACCGTTGTTTTGTTAGAGGAGAGGAGAATATAATAAAGAAAGATAACAAAATCATGCGTGTAGGACTTGACTCCTTGCACGCAGGCTTGTGGCTGTTTTTAGGTGATCAGCGTGTGATAAGAGGTTAGGCAATCTACCTACTCGTGGATATGTTGCGCCTTTTTTGAAAGTGCCTTCTATTTTGGAAGCAAACACACACCACCTTGAAGAGCCAATGACAAGTAATGCATCCATACTTGACTCGCAGAATTTGAGAAGAGACGGGAGAAAAGGAGGAGACGACATTAACGGTGATAATATTATAATCGATTTCTACTGGTTACTAAGAAGTTACCTCACCTTACAATTTCTATATTATAAGGGCAATACCGAACATTAACCTGACTAGTAGCATTAAGGATTCTGATAAGGTATTATCTTTGTAAAAATAACATTTATGAGTTTGATAGTAAAAAATCACAAATTCGAATTACGAAAATAATCTCTTTATAAAATGTAAAAAAAAAGTTACGTATAATTGATATTTCTCTCCCAACCCTCGCACGGCCTGTAAGTTATCGTCGTTGGTGATGTTTTTAAAATTTGATCTAGAAAAATTTATCTTCAAAATTATAATATTAAAAATAAAACAACTCTTAGATGATTTTCTCTCGACAAATTTTCTATTTCAACGATATAAAGTATTTTTTATTCATGGTTAGTGGAAAATAGTGAGATACAAACGAAAAGTCAAGTTCAAAAAGCTTACGTTTCCATCAAGGCAGGCCAAATAAATCCAACATCTAGATATCTCCTGAGATAGTGGCACCTTAAACCAGTGAATTTCTACCATTTGTAGGATATTCATCGGTTCAACTCCCACCAGCTGGTTCATGAATAAAAGAGCAAAGAAAACCAAGAATTGAGAGTATTACAGGTGCATCTTGAAAATGACATCAACCGTTGCAGTTCAAGCACATGACAAAATCTGTAAAGCATTTTCTCACAATTCATTGGCCATACACCAAAGCAAACGGCATTTATGGGCGCCTCGGAGAGACAACATTGGAGCGGTGCACCAAGCAATCACATATTCATAAGCTTAGGCACAACACAACACCAGATAAAAATATCAAGTGGACCAAGTACCAAAATATCAACATTTCAAAGCATAAAGTGGACCACATTTCAGAGTCTTTTAATGGGCAAACATGACTAGAATGTGGCTGGAATTTCGAAAAAAGGGGAAAAAAAAAGGAGCTGTTATTAGTTGTATCATGTACAGGACTGGTAATTTGCCGATGGCCTCTCCCTTCCCAAATCATGAAGGCATTGAATTTATTGCTGAAGACGACCATTATGAGAAGAACTTTGGGGCACTGTCAGGAGAAGAAAAAATTTACTCCCAGGAAACCATACTGAATCTGGTATCTATTGATCGGTGAATAGAGATGATGGAACCTGAAAAGGGACAAAATTATCATCAGCAGAGTAGCATATAGAATTTTCGGACGTGTTTAATTTAAATGAGTGAACGGTATCACCATATAAAGCATAAAATCTCCAATAAAAGAACTGGTCTTTACAAGAACTCGGTCCTCGCATTTCAGTCCAGTTTGACCCAACTTGATAAAAAGATGTAAACCCACTGTTCTTCTTTATTAATCAATCTTATGTTGTCAGCCTCTACAACCTTTCTTTCTCTTCAATCACGCAGTACATTTCTATCCCCATTGTTCCAAAGATTACATGCACCTAAAAAACTTTACATTCCAGGGTTACTCTATATAACGGGGAATTCCCATCAGCATTCGGGTACCATCTTCAATGCTTCTGGGTATTTAATCTACATCTCGTGTAAACTACTACCTTCAACACTTGGGGAAGCTAACAAGTTGAAGTATCATATAGACTTTAATTTCAAACAAAGAACAGCTTCCTGACCACTCTGGCCATGCAACTATTTAGATTTAAGAGTATCCTTAATGTGATAAGACAGCAGATACACTAGCATGTCAACTATACAACAGTAATTGGTCCTGGGAAAGCCATTGTAAAAATAGTAAATATCACACTAAATCACTTGCTACCAGAAACAGAAAGAAACACTAGAGATTTTATAAGAAAAGGTCATACCTTGACGTGATGAGGCATGATTTTGATATCAAAGGGTGCATGAAGCCATGCTTCGGGTGAATAGAGCAAAAAGTTCTCAGGTTTACTGGTATACACATCTGCATATTGGTGGATGTGATATGAAAAAGCAGATTCTTGGCCTGTGTCAGTGAGGAAAGTGGCTCCAAAAAACTTGTTAAACATTTTCTTCATCGTCCCTCGTGCCTTCCGTCTCTCTTCATTCAACTCCTTAAAGAGGGACCAGTATTCTAGACTTCGTGCGCTGTTACCTACAGTTGAGTGCAATCTACCAAGAAGTTCTTGTATGATGTGAAATTTCGCCTGCATCAAGGACAAGATGGAGCTCATTTTAAACAAACCGATAATAATGGCATGACTATGGTATTTGATAGCAATCCAGAGAGAGATACACATGCTTTTCTTTTCTTTCTAAAATGCAATGCAAACGAGAGAAATCTACCTGCTCAAAACGATAGCTATCATCATTCTGTATACGTATTTCACTCTGCATAAAATTTGGAAACAAAATGAGACAACATTTAACAAGTTTAAATTGAGAATTTGTTTAGTAGTTATCATCATGCTGTATGAGTATTTCACTCCACACAAAATTTGGAAACAAAATGAGACAACATTTAACATTTTAAATTGATAATTTGTTTAGCAAAGAAAAGTGAAGAAGAAACAAGGAAGATGAAGTACAACAAGAGCAAGAAATCAATTAAAATAAAGAAGACATGGGACTGGCTTTGAACAGTTTAAATTTTGAACTACGGATATGACAGAAGAAGGGAATATGGCAGGATTCAACATAATAAAGAAAGCAGGACTGATATTGAACAGACAAATTTAGTTAGTGAGAAGAAAAAAACAATATCATATCCTGCAATTGTAAGAAATTCTTTAAATCCTCAAAACTGTACCCTAAATTGTAAAATATTGTTATTCTGTCCCTGCCATCAGAAATAGTAACTTTTGGGGTGGTATGGGCAAAACATCTTCAGGGTTTGTAATGATTGATATTAAACCCATGCTTTGTCGATTACTACACTTGATCAGAATATGAAACAGAAGCTTTAAAAACTGTAAATGACACAACTAAGCATGTGATTAGATGCATACTTCTAGTTCATGAATGATGGCAGCAGTACGCCAACCGGCCTTTGAAGGTCCCCTTAAGTCACTAAACAAGTGATCCCCAAAGTATATCACCTAGAAAGACAGAAAAATGAATCAATTAGTCAAAGCAAATCTTAACAACTAAATAAAGATTGGCCAAAAATGATCAACAGTTTTTCTATAGTGACTAAAGAGATGTTCATAGTTGAATTTTAAATGAATTTTACCAAGTGAAAAAGAAAAAGTGTGTATTTCTCTTTCATTACACCAGTAAGTTCTGTTCACATACCTTTTAGCCAGTAAAATCAATCACTTCAAATTCTGGGGAACATACTTAATGGTCATGCATAAATGTACTAGAAAATCATCTGAAGCTTATATGCACTCGCACAAGGACAGAAACTCCACAATATAAGATGTACCTCAGGACCATTCCACTTGGTAATTTCAAGAAAGGATTTGAGGCATCCATGGTAGTATATCTTATTTGGAAGAAAAGCATCCACCTTGCCAAAAGCTAGAGTGTCCTTCTCCGTATCATAACAGCTACATGGAATCCAAAACCAGACAGTAGTGTAGCTTGCAGTTTCAATTAAAGATAACAAACATACAGCGCTTTCAGGTAGTTTAGCTGGATTTCCAGCTGTAACTAAAATACTAAAAACTGGAAAAAAAATTCAGTTATCAATTTAATTTATCAACAGAAAGAAAAGATACCAACCGGAATGGGTGTTCAGATGTATAGAATGCAGGCTTATTTGCTTTAGCAATCACAACATCAAAAAGTTCCCTCCAAGAGTCTCTATAACCAATAGCATCCTAAAACAGAAATGAAGAAGGTTCATTGAATAAAAAATGTCGAATTTTCTATAAACACATTTGCAGCAACACATACAAGAATAGTGATACAGTAATACTAATGCTAATCTCATATTTTGAACCAGACAAAAGAACACAATCTACTGTGAGGCAATCACTAAATGAATTTCCACGTCATTTTTAAAGCATGAAAATAAATTTTCAAGAAATCCAACAAAAACTCTGATATGAATTCAGATAAATAAGGAAAACAAGTATGCAAACCATTCGAAGACATTTTTCACTATAGGACAAAAAAGTCCCTTTGGACAGAATTATTGGATTACAGGGCAAGATGTTCAATACTATTCAAATGACTTGCAAGTTGCAATAATTGCATTCTAGACTAATAACAATTCAAAATCAGCTTTGAAACCTGCAATGATGGATGATAATTCACTTGGAATGCAACCAAAATGAACAACAATAATGAGAATGTATGTTGAGATTCTTGATTTGATTGCTTCTATTTTATTTTATGCTCTGCAGACACTATATAAGTGGCTGTCAAGCTGATTATGATAATAATGCAGCTTTTTTATCATTTAGGGCATCCTATTCAACGCCTCTCTGATCTTATCAAGACATGAGTTACACCCTATGAAAGAACAAAGAGGAAAAAGAAGAGGACACTGCAAATGGAACGTCTGAATGACTGGGAATGTAAAAATTTACAAACTATTATAATGTGGAATGGCGTAAGCTCTTCATATAACAACACGCAATCACATTACTTCAATATAGAAGTTAGAAACGGTGTTCCTTTTTATACCTCCAACATAAAATGCATCCCTCCATCTACAAAATAATAAGGAGAATTTGTCATCAAAAATAGTTTCTTCCCCTTGTCCCTTAGCATCCTGAGAAACCGAAATAACTGACCCTGAAATATTAACCACCTTAAATGCAGGTTAGACTGAAAGCGTATCTATGAACTTATTAATCAGAAATGAAAGCCTCAGCTCAAACTCAGTGTGTTTGAGCACTACTTGTAACATTTGGGTAAAGATTTAGACTCACATTTTTTACAAGATAGCTATCAGGATTGGAAAGAATCCCTTTGTGAACCAACCCACTTTTATGAACATACTGAATTGCAAGATTTACATCTTCATAAATGTAGGACGTATCGAAGTCAAGCTTAGCATCTACAAAATACTGCACCATATCTGCAATAAGGCATGCCTACAAAATAACGATCAAGAGTTTCATTAGTTTCAAGGGAAGGGGAACAGAAATAGGAAACTCAAAGAACATCATACTTAACACCCAATGAAACAGAAAGGAGCTAACTAGCTTTGTTTACCTGGTACCGCTGTACTCTCTCTCTCTTAAGCACGAATAACATACACACAACAAACACATGTGCATTACGTAATAGATGCCTATAGTGCATGCATACAGGAAACATACATACTTGAAGATACATATGGTAACGCAGACACAAGAAAATAATTATTTCTTAACTGCAGCAACATTAGACATTGTGTCCCCGAGAAAGAGAAACAGTGATTAGAACTTTTCAGATAAAGAGATATACAAGCACCTAGTAATGGTGAGAGTAGAATTCAACCGAACAGTTTGCGTTTCAGCACAACAGCCAGATTAAGGTTCATCTTGATATCCTGTCAAAGAACGCGAAACTAACCTCACTGAAGCAAAAGAAATCCATCAAACCAACAAGGCCAAGTGCTTGGTCACGACCAATGTGTCGAGTGCCATATATCTTTTCAATTTCCAGAATGTCAAGCTGAAGATAAAAGAATTTAATAAGCAATGCAATCTGAGTCAAAAAGTGTTGTTTCTCGGATCAACAAGTTGTATGTTACACACATGTTCACTATGAAAGTCTATTGAGTTGTACATGAACTCAATAGGTCCAAATAGCTAACTTTTAGATCATATACCAAAGTGGTTAGACCACAAAAACATGGAAGTACCTTGCGATGGCCAAAGTAGCATCCGTCAAGTTCAATCGATCCAAAGAAATCCAACTTCAAGAGACAGCCGTTTTTCTTGTCATAGTAAAGGCCTCTAATAGGAAACGTTGGATCATATTTGAACTCCATACATATATCAGGATATTTAAACTGCAAAATACCCCAATATGAAAGAGATCATAAAACAACTAGAGAACCAAAAATATGACTAAAATTTCGCAAACTAACCTCATTAACCATATGCTCCTTAGCGAGATCATATATCAATGTCTGCAAGTTAGGAGAGTAATGCGCCAACGTATAGTCGTAGTCAAATCCATAAACATGTATGTCATCCAATCTCATGTTCTTATTCACATATATCCCTAATTCAACAACGAAAAAGATTACTACTTTACAATAAAACACAAATAAAAAACTGTAAAAGGTGAGAATTAAATAGAAAACCCTGAGGATTCATTTTGGGCATGTTTTTGAGAGCCTCGGGAATTTGGAGAAACCTCCGCTTTGCAGCTGCAAACTCCGTACGAATTTTGGCTAGTTCACCATCAATCGCGTCATGTTCCTCCAATTTCAGAATCGTTTCGTCCATGGACCCGTTCACATTGTAGCTTCGAAAGCCTCCTCCTCCGAAGCCTGGAAGAAGTTGTCACCAAAATAATTCTCCTTTGACACTGAGCAATTGAAAATACCCATACAAAAAATCTAGCCATGCAACAATGAGAGTGCAAAAGATTATAAGCAAAATGAACCTTCTCGAACACCGGGAGTAGTACATACACGTACGCTCGCCCTCTGCAATACGTCAAAGACATCGACTTTTAAAAATCAAACAATATATTTGCAAACAGTCAGAATAGAGACAGAGATAGAGTACTTTGAGGAAGGAGGAGAAAGGAATATGAATGCTTCGAGCGGAGGCCATGGAAGTACAAAGCTTCAGTTGAGCAAGGCATCGTTAAATATTACACCAGTGAAGCAAATATGAAGATTTGACGTCACAAATAATGGGGCTTAATTGGCTCCGAACATTTTTCCTATTTCCGGCGGGACAGGATTCCGGACTAATATTATGTTTCTTATTCTATTATATAAACTAGTTATAAAACCCGTGCTTTGCACGGGTTGTTACAATATTAATAAGAATATTAGTTATGATTAATAAATGTATAATTTGAAAAGAATTTACTTATTATTAGTCATAACTTTATCACAAATTTACGGGCTGTTTGGAAACCTTCGAATTGAATTCAATTACATTAATGAAGTTGGGATTGAATTCAATTTACACTGTTTGGAACGAATGTAGTAATATTAGAATTGAATTCAATTACAATCTTTGAAACAAATCCAGTAATATTATAATTGAATTCAATTACACCGTTTGGAACAAATCCATTAAAATTAGAATTGTATTCAATTATTTCATATGACACATTAACCTCTGACTAAAAAATAATATTATCCAAAATAAAAATCATTATAAAATTA
>JAOTIZ010000008.1:420635-457146 GCA_027123425.1 Erythroxylum panamense | reverse complement strand
CCTCCAAGCCTCCATTGTTGAGCCACCATTTTTTATCACCAAAAGTAGCTTCCATTTATGACTTTGCAAGCTTCTATTTATGACTTTGTTTGAGCCAATATTCAACAGTCGACTTCTTTACTTGACTCATACCAGGCCTGATATCACACATTCAGTTCACTGCCTTAGTCAATTTGTCTCCTCTCCTAGACAACCTCACATGAAAGCTGCTTATCATCTTTTAGCATACTTGAAGAAAAATCCAGCTCTTGGATTGTTTTATCCATGTGATTCAAATCTGCAACTTACAGCATTTGTGGATTCGGATTATGCTTCATGTCCTGATACAAGAAGAAGTGTCTCAGGTTATTGTGTGTATCTAGGAGACTCTTTGATTTCTTGGAGGTCCAAGAAACAAGCAGTGGTTAGCCGTTCTTCTGCAGAAGCTGAGTACCGAGCTATGGCAGTTGTGACTTGTGAATTGGTCTGGCTTGCAGCACTTCTTGATTCATTCCTTGTCTCTCAACCCTCTGTCAGATTGTTTTGTGACAATCAATCTGCCTTACATATTGCCACTAATCCTGTTTTTCATGAAAGGACAAAACACATTGAAGTGGATTGTCATTTTGTGCGAGATAAGGTTCGAGATGGCTTTTTGAAATTGTTTCATGTTCGTACATCGAACCAGTTGGCAGACATCTTCACCAAATCATTATATGCTCCAGCATTTTATCAATTCATTGGCAAGATGGGTCTTCTCAGCATACACGCAGCACCATCTTGAGGGGGGTGTATTACTGCATATCATCATTTTTAGTTTGTTCGTTGCTGTATATAATTAGGCAATTAGTTAGTTTTAACTATTTAGTTAAAAGCCATGTGTTGCTCACGTGCTCGTTTTCAGCTTGTATATAAAAGCTTGTAAGTTTTTCATTTTGATTAATGAGAAAATTTTCACAATTCTTAAGATCCTCTGATTATAATACAGTTAGATATAGCTCAAAGATCAGTCAGCTGGGATTGAGGATATAGTTATTTCTTTCATGTTTGTAGTACTCGATGTGTACTTAGTTGTTTATGCTCATAGGATAATGTTATAGAACATAGATGTTATTGTACTATATGAACAATGTAAATTATAGTTTTTGATATAACATGATAACATTTTGGGTTTTAGAAAATGTATGATTGATTGTTTAGTTTATGATGCCATGTTATGTACAGTGAAGATGAGATAGTTAACATGTCATTTCTGTCAGGCATGTATACGTGTATCCGCACGTACATATGTCAGATAGGAATGGGGTGTTACATAGAGGGCCATGATTTGAGTACTTATTTAGTAGATCTTTATATCTCTCTCATGTCTTACATAAGTTGTCATTATTGAACTATTAGAAAGGAGACATATCATTCCTTAACTTTTTCTTTGCTCGATGGTGGAAGGTGTTTGCCAAGGAACTTATCTGCAAGACTCTCCCAACTATTAATTGATATATCCAACAATTCTTTTAGCCACTATTTTCCTCGATCCTTGAATATGAATAAAAATAGCCTTAGTCTAATGGCATCTTCATAATATGCCATATATCTTTAAAAAGATAATTATGTATGCATTAGGATCATTATCAGGTAATCCATTAAATTGTGCATTTTATTGAAGCATCTAAATTACGTTGGAATTAATCTCAAAATTGTAAGTATTTATCTATGATCTTACAATGTTCGAATGTGTTCCCAAAAGAGATGGTTTAGCATCCTCCATCATAGTTTTCCTACAAAGAAGGGATATAATTAGAAAAAGTCTAACACTATAACTAGTTTAAAGGTAACAAAAGAAAGACGATATTTATTGATTTTCTAACAAAGAGACATAAAATAAAACTATTCTAATATTGAAAATAATCAAGAAAATAATCAAAAGTTAAGGCAACTAAATAACTGTGTTTAGTGAGTACTCCCAATAGTAGCACATTTAACTTTATAATTTAATTAACTTAGATTGAGTATATTCTTTAGTCTGGCATAACTTTTTAAATACTGAAGCTACATTCTCTCAAGTTATAGTCATTTATTCCCCAGTCGGTTAACCTATACCTCTATGTTAACCTTTTGAATAAATTAATTTATAAGAAATTATATGAAAGGTTTTCATCCCAATACTAGGAAGATCATATAGGCCTCTCTTGAGTACCTTATTCAATCCCCCTCTATCTAAGTCATAGTTCACTCATAAGAAAACTCTCTCAAGTTGTCCATAAGTGAATTAAGATCATATTTTGATGCTAGATAGAATAAATTAACATTAAGACTAATAAATAAAAATCATAGATATATATCTCATATCATAAACTAAGCTAAATCAATCCACAAAAATAACTACTAGCATTTTTCCTATCTAAACATAAAAAAGTGTTTAACAACAAAATATATTTAAAAAATTAAATCAAAAGAGAAAAAATAAAGAAGCCATCATAGAAGGAAATCTAAATGAACTCCTTAAATTCACCAATAGTTTGATCCACCGAGATGGTTTTTGGATATTAATCCTCTAGTAACAACATAGCTTATAATTAGTTACTTAAAGGTTAGAGAAGCCTTCTAAAGGCTAACCTTAGCTTTTAGAAAGAAAAACATGTTCTTTAGAAGTGTTATCTCTAAAAGATGGTTAAATTCTCATAAAACTTAGGGTTTTTATAATAAAATATGTTTTACTCCACTTATACCACAATCTAGCCTACAAATATCACATGGATCATAGGTTTCAGTATTTGTTCTTATTATAGACATGGACTTCATTATGATAGTTTCTTCAAGTTGTGAATCTCATTGGCTTCTTGAAGTTGAATAAATGGCATCTACTATAATCATGCCTCCCAACCATAGACCATATTGTTTTCCTTCTGACTTGCACATAATTTCTGCCATAATTGTGGCTTAGTCTGTGTCACTTATTACACTTAATCCTTTTATAATAAAGGTTGGCAACATAGGTATGATCAAATTGCATTTCTCCAAGAATTGTAAATTGCTTCATGATTTCATTTAAAACTGCCTTCAATTGTTAAATAATATCATCTCAATGTCTAATTTGCACAATTACCTAAAAAGATAATAAAATAAATAAAAGGTAATTTAGCATTACAAACAAGCAAAATACTTAAAAAATATATGCATAATTCATGCAAATCAATAGTTTTAAATTGTATTGCATTATGTGACCATGTATATAACTTTAATATAACTTGATTTTAGAGTTTATCTTAGTAAGTAACTTGTTATTCTATATTGACTGTGAATTTATAAAAATAAACAAAATTTGAGAATTTGATAAATTATATTCCACTAATTTTGATATAAGTAATATGTCAAAGTTATAAGTAATGCTACCAATAATTTGAAACTATTGACTAACTAAGTAACTAAAGGTATTTATGACAAAGTATTTACCATTGTGTCAAAAGGTTAGTATGAATTCAAACAAGCTCTTCATTCTATACAAGTTTGCAAATATTTTGCATTAGTTTGTTTTCAATCAAAGTTGGTTAATTACTTATTATTCTATACTTGTTAGTCTATGTTCATTTTATACATAAGGTACATTTCTTTAGCTTAAGTTGATATTCAAAGATTTGCTAGGATAGGTTAAGGTTAAATTATAAATTATTGTAAGTATCTAGAGATCTAGGTAGTTGATGAATGATATAACTAAGTAAATAATGGTAATACTTAGCCATTTCATTGGACTATTTATTCTTTCTAAAATTAAAACTCACTTAGGTTGATAGTTATTATCACTTATTTGCTTTAAAATAAGAAAAAATTAAGTGTAAGAGAATATGATGCACATTTAGCCTATTTATTCTATTTTTATCTTAAATTATCTTGATTTAATTTTTTTATTCGATTTTTTAGGTAATTTTGGATATATTACAAGGGATTGAGTTTGTCTCATGATGGAATAGCTTTATAAGTTAAATTAGAAGAAAATACATATTTGGTTGAATACGATCTCATAAGCAAACATATTATGTCTTATGTTCATCTTTGTATAAAATAAATAGGCAAGAAGCTTGAACACAAGCTAACACACAACTTTGTACTAAGGCATCTGAAGCTAAGGTGTAAAGGACTCATGCTAACTTATGGGTAGATAAGAGCCTGTGTCATATAGTAGAGTAGATATAAATCACATGCCTAGGATATAGGCATTTCAATACCCATATTCCTCTCTAGTAAGAAAAGACTGAAGTGTAGAGTAAGATAAGGTTGTATCCTAGATTGTGTTTATAGCAGAGTGCTTATTTTACGAGCATCAGAAACCTAAGTTTTAGAAGTTCTTTTGAGTAGTTTTTAGTTTTAGTTTTAATTTAAAATTATGTTAGCAGTCGTAAAAGGGAGAGAACCCTAGTACACATTATATTGTCATATTCAATGAGGAAATAGATCTGTAATCACTATGGAGTACATCAAGGGATTGAGATCTTCACTATAATACCCTTTTTATGATTTCTTTAACTCTTTTATTTATGTTATTTGTTTTAAAGATTATTTATGGCTAAGTTGTTTTATGTCTAGATAGAAGGAACCATTTTTTTTCTTTGTATAGATTAATTTCAGCATTTATAAAAGACTTTTATGTTTTTGAAATACCTATTTTCATCTTAATGTTGATTAGAAATAAGTGAAAACCTAAATAAAATCTTAAATTGCATAAGGACATTTAAAAGAACATGTTTATGAATTGACCTAGGAACTAATATTAAAAATGGAACGGAGTAATAAAAGTAGACTTATATAATGCTTCTGGTGTTAAAATAAAACCTTTTATAAAGTTTCATAAATCTTAATGCATTATTAAGTGTTAATCAGATAAACATACCACTTAATTGATCTAGGGATATGTGGTTGTACACGGAAAGGTGACAATTCATTAACTTGGAAATTTTCACTTATCCAAGTCATATAACATTTAAATAAGTTTAATAACGATTACAAGATGATGCTAGGAGGAATTTTCATCTAAATTTTACATATTATACGATTTCTTATCATTGACTGCTTGGTTATTTGCTTTTAGTAATATTTTCATGTGTTTAGTATACTTTCAGTTTAGTTTAAAACAACCATAATCTTTATTATTAATTAGATAATAGTAGGAAAGTTAGTTACTTTATTCTTGTGAGAAGGATACTCTACTCATCGCTATACTACTATAAAATAATAGGTTTACTTGCATAAAATTAATAGTATCTGGATAGAGAAAACTACAATCAAGAAATTGTAATCACTGGTGCTCTTTACATTACTAAGGTACTTAGTCACTATAGTTATAGCTTATCAGTTTAAGCCTTTAATTTTTTTATAAAAAACCATAATTAGTTTTTCCTTTTAAGGTAGCTTAATACCCTCTTGGTTGTGTTTATAGTCTTTGCTTGTTCCCATGTGTGCCTTAAGATTAGGCTTGCTACATATATAAGGTCAGGTCTTATAGTAGTTAGGTACAACAAACTATTTACTAGACCTATATACTCTTTTGCATTAGATTTATATTCTAAAATATTTTTTATAATGCTTCACATTGATAGCAAGAGGAAAACTACTAGTTTTTCCTTACTTAAATTTAATCTTTTTGTAATTAAAATCATATTCGTGTTGCTTAATCTCCATTCCAAAAAGTAGATAACATTCCCAATAAAAATTATTTTAAATATTGACTCAAGATTTTGCTTCAATCTTTTAACTTGAGTTTATTTCTTCATACAATCAATAAATCATTAATATGGAGAGAAATTACCAATTCCATGCCTCTTTCATCTTTTAATACATACAAGGTAGTTTTTTAACTTATACTCCCCTCTTGCACCAAATATTTATCAATTATGTTATACCATGCTCTTTAAGTTTGTTTTATTCCAAAAAGAGCCATATAAAGTAGGTACACATCTTCTTTTTTTCCTTTAATCACAAAACCTTTGAAGTTGCTTAACATATATGATTTCATAGATGAATTAATTTAAAACTATTGACTTAACATTAAAGTGAAATAGCTTTTGACCATTTTGAGTAATAAGAGCAATGAGTAATCTAAAAGTTCCATGCCTAATAGGTGCAAAGCTTTTAAGATAATCCACTCATTCTTATTCTTTCTATATTTGATCTACCATACACATCTATCAAATGTCTAGTGACTCTTATAAGTACTCAGCTCCCTCATCATCACTTTCTACTTTAACATTTGTTAAAGGTATTAAGTGAATCTCAAAACATTTGACTGCACCAATTTTTTTTCTAATACAATTTTGTCGTTTCATCTACCACCACTTATCTATTAATTTAAATTCTCTTAGGAATAATGTTGTACTCTCTATAGGTTTTGCTTAAGTGGTTATGACCAATGACATTATTGAAATCACTCTTCTTATTAAGCTTGACCTTTTCATATCTAGAATGTGCATATAACTCAAACTTCTAAAGAATTTTAATCTCGTAACAGAGAGTAATTTGTTAATCCATTTCTCAAATGCCTTGGTTGGAAGCATATTCACCAAAAACATTGAGGTGTTAACTGCTACTTCCTGAAACCTTTTAGGAACTCTTTTGGCCATCAAACTTCTTACCTTTTAGGAGCCATTTATGTCAGCTATCCTATTTTGTTAAGGGGTATATAGAGCTTATGCTTGATTCTTAATTCCTTCTTTAACACAAAATTCATCAAACCCTTTGGAGATATACTTGATGTTTTCCTAATTTAAGTTGTTAAGAAACAGATTAGATTCTTTTTCAACTATTGTCCTTAGCATATTAAATTTATGAAGGACTTCTAAGATAAAAGCATTTATGGAGATCACAAAAGAGTTGCTTCTATCAGGTGATGGTTTACTTACAGGGGATCAATTTTAGCTTATCTTGATCTTTCTATATTGCTACTCCTAAAGGCAATTGATTTTGTTTACCGAAATTGACAAGCTTGAAATATTGTCTTCACTTCTTTCACTTTAGAAAGACCTTAAACCTTTTCATTTTTGCTCATTTGATCAAGGAATTACCACCAAGATGTCCCATTGTGCTAAAGCATAAATTTATCAACATAAGCAATGTTAACTCCATCAAGAGAATCATTGTTTCAGTAGTTTCAACCTTTGAAGTCCAATCAATTGTAAAAAGTTTTTCCCCTCATTTCAATTCTTATTAGTTCACTTTCTTTTAAGTCAATAATCACATGGTCACCCTTTTTAAAGTTAACAGAAAGAAAAACCATTTCAAGTAACTAACCAATACTCAATACGTTTTGGTTTAATTGAAGCACAAATATAATTTCAAAAATGAGTTTATAATTATTAGAGTTGGAATTGTTACGGTTCATTTGTCCTTTACTTCAATCAAATACTTTATTGTCAATTCTTGCTTTGCCGATAAAGCTTTTATCAAGTCCTTTGAATATTGATTCATCATCTGTCATGTGGTAAGCGAAACTCGAGTCCACAAGACATTGATTTGTTTTGGAGTATGCTGATAGTGCCACCAATAAAGAGACACTCATCAAAACTTTTTATTTTGGAAGGTAAATGAATTTTACCTTGTAGGGAATTCACCAACTCTATTAAAGTGAGTCAAGTAGTGTCTTATAATCTTAAATACCTGAAATCTTTTGTTAAACTTTTTGGGACACTTAAATGTACCTTTCCAATCTTTCTTCTATCTTCAAGGACTTCTCCAAGCAATCTAAATTTGTTAACCCCCTTCACAAGCTTATCATTATATTGTTTGACAATTCTAGCCTCACTCATCTTAAAAATTTTGAATCCCCCCTAGAGATTGAGAACTCGAAGTCGCTTACTTCTTTGAGAGTCTTAGAGCTCTTTCTTGATATTGTCCTAAGCTCCTTTATTAGCTTCACTTGTCATTAAAATTAAAAAGATTACATCTAAAACTAAAAAATGTATTGCAGGGAGTGCCTTGCACCTCTTGCTCTCCTATTTATTGTAATTCTTTACTTGATTTACAAATGAGTTATTTGACGGAGGTAAAGGAAGTGTACTTGTTTCTACTATATCCTAGACATCAAACATTCTAAAGTAGGCTTTCATTTGACAGCATGTATATGATAATTTTCCCAATTAAATACTAAACGAACAATTGTAGAGAAATTAGAAGAAGCTATTAAAACACTACTTGTTGAAGGTTTTTAAAATATATATTGTATTTGGAATTGAGAGAGGGCTCTCCACATGCCTTTTTTTTTTAATTCTCACGAGCCTCTTAAGACCATAAATGCTTTAATACCATGATAAATTTTAAACATAAATTTAATATTGAAACTTTCGATAGTGGAACTACTACAATTGTGGCCAAAGGTTGAGTTTTTAGTAGATATTTTGGGTGTAAAACCAGTACTCATCATCCATTTTTATTTGTAAATTAATATATACATAATAATTTTTTAATAACTTCAAATAAACCTATTGATATTCTAGTTATTTTTCTTAGAGACAAATTTTTTTTTGAAAACATCAAATACATGACATCAGTGTTTTTCAAGACAAACATAAATTAATCAAACTAAAATGCAAAACAGAAAAGATGGTTACATTTGGACTGGAGGGAAAAAAAAAGATTAATTTCTCTAAACTTAATTAATTTGTATTTTAGAGACCAAATGAACAAATGTTGCAGCAATGTTTGATGTGTTGTTGCATCTTTTCTCTCCTTTACTTTGAATATCTTAAGCTTTAGAACAAAAAGAATGAATTTGTAGGAGTGCATAATTTATGCGTTTTAGCAACAAATCCTATCTCACGTGCACCCAATTGCTTAAATTATAAGACAATGTAAGTACACTTAGAAAATAGTTTTGATGAAACGAAAGTCTTTAAGGCTGGAACTATAAAATGCACGTCTGTAAAAATAAAGAAAACGGAAACAGGCGAAGAAGAAAAAAAGAAAACACTCTTTGACATTTCATAGTCCTAAGTTGAAATCTGCAGAGTGCTTCTCAACTTGACAAATGGTGCGCTGATGTCATCTCCGTGGTCCCCTCAGAATTGTCAATCTTCATATATGTATAAAAAATGCACATAATATAAAATACAATAAAATGCCCACGTATAATATAAATAAAGGTAATTTTCACCGTCCACCCAATGGCGCCAGCTGTACCATACAACTTAATCATGTTTAATTACTTGCTGATTTCCCAAGGTTTTTGTTTATTCTACTGCTGGTCTTGCCACTGGATATCTCGAGTTTTCTTTTTAATCTCTTTTTTAAGTACCTTAATCATGCTTTTGATGTATTGTTTGTTTGTCTTTTTATAAATAAACATATAGTTATTGGTCCCAATCACTTGGTCAGTTGCTTATAGCTTTGATTATAAATATTACATGCTTCAATTTATTTTTGGTGCGTCTGTGGTGGGAGATAATCCTGCTCACCTTCATCTGTCAACATGTCTGGGGTTTGAGGCCCGCATGGGTAGTCCAGTTGGTCATTAAGAAAGAAAGTGAAATCAAGGTCTCGAGTTCGAGTCTCGGCAGTGACAGTGTGAGAACTCATCCAATGTGGTGATTCCTTGTGCGCACTAAACACTGGGCCGCCTTTTTGAGAAGCTGGTTGGGATCAAACCGTAATTTACCTCCCTCATACAATGTCAGGCCGAAATGTGGGGGCGCTTAAGGTGGGCGTTCGACCTTTTGAGTCCAAAGTCTAGGATTTAAGTGTTCTGATTTAGGTGTTACCTGATCCACCAATCAAGTTGCTAAAAAGTAATGCACCAATGGGACGACTGAATGGTTGTTAACGTGAAAGTGACATCCTGCTGTTGATTTTTGTGTTGAAATTTTCAATGATATCATGCTCGCCTATTAGAAATCTGTTAAATATATATCCATACTTTTTTCCTGTCCTTTCTTTTCAGTCTTACCATGAATCTTCTTTGTGCTTTGCATCAGGAAACAAGGTTACCCTTGAAAACACTTATTTTAAGTACTAATCTTCTGACAATCTGCTGCTTCTGCTTGTTCATTTATTAAACGACTTTGCTTTCAGAGTCTGCTATATTTTCCTTCAGTCTAACAACTTTGATCCTCAGAGACAATGAGGGCCAGAAGAGGTAGACGTTCTGAGGTATGCTTTTAAGGGTTCATGGAGCTGTCTTGAGTTCAACCATTTGTTTCTTTCATATTAGCTAGATGTTTTGATTGCAGGCCTTCTGGCCTTCCCTTGTCGTGAAGAAATGGTTAAACATAAAGCCTAAGGTGTATGATTTCAGTGAAGATGAATACACAGAAACCGAGAGTGAAGACGATGGTACCCACCCTTTAGCTTTCTTTACCGTAATCATTGGGTATCGTACGTTTATCCTTGTTTTTCTGCAATCTTTTATACAGCTTGTTCTCTGAAAGACGAAAGAGCCACTGGGGATGAGAATCATGCTCACCGCACACAGGGAAACCAGTCTGATTTCCGTAGTCAAATTTCAGGCAATATCCTCTTTTGCAAAATGCTTCTGTCAAATCTTAGTATTGACTATTCCATCTCTCTGTTCCTCAATCCAATGCTACGATAGTAATCCTTGATTTTTTATGCCTCCACTGAAGCTTGAATGAATGACCACAAGTAATCATCCTAGAGGTTAAAACGATGCGCTCTTTGTGCAGTGTCTACGATTGAACCTCAAGCCCATGCTTAATACTGCTATTAGTCAATCAACTCCAGAAATTAAACAAATCAACTTGCTCATTCATCTCACGACCTAAGCCTCTAATTGTTGAAACAGATGCATCTTCTGAGGGCTACGCGTTGCGACACAGGCGAGGAAAATCAGAAACTTTGCGTGTTCAGTACATAAATAATAAGGATGTGAGGTTTGGATGTGGTTTTCCTACTCCTAAACATTTACCTTGAAGATACATCCGTACGTCTTGATCATTAAGAGAGGATATACGATGATTGGATACATCTGCAGGGTTACAGTAGGCACTTGGAATGTTGCTGGAAGACTTCCACAAGAAGATCTAGAGATTGACGACTGGCTTTGCAGTGACGAACCAGCAGACATGTATATCATTGGGTTAGTTTCTCCTTTATTTCTTATTTCAAGTTTGTACAACTTTTCAGTGGAAAAATATATTCAAGGAACTTCAAAAGAGAACCAGCAAAATTTCTGCCTCTGCGGCATGCTTGAATTGAACGCCTGTACTTTTGTCTGTTTGATCGCTTCCATCTTTTATTCATCTGATGTGAAATGTTCAAAAGAGCTATATAGTTCTCCGACCAAATTCTGACACACACCCAACTCAGCCAAGCCATGATGCTTATAGAAAACGATAAAAGCAAGCTTTTCAACAACCACTGTAAGCTAATAATAAAAAGCCCTTCTACTGATATTTTCTTGTAATAATTAAGATTTGAACATCTCTACTTGATCTAATGCTCCTCAGATTAGGTTAATCTCATATCTGCTATCTGCTGCCAGCTAAACTTTCAAGACAGGAAACAAATTCATTTACGCCACAAGTTAACCCAGATATCAAAGTAGATATCCGTATGATTTTTGAAAGGTTGAGTTGCAGTTTTGACTTGTTTTCTTTGCATATGTATATTGAACTTGAGATCTTCATCCATTCCAAGCAGTATCGTGCTCAAGTGCCAGATCCATTTGTAAGGTTTCTCATTCAAAATTGTCTAAAAGATGTCATACTTTGAGATGAAATCACTGCACATGTGGTCTGCTCTACTTAAGAGTCTGTATCAACATCCCTGTCTCAATATGATGCCGCTCTTTACCTCAAACTGAAATATTTGGTAGGAGATAATTTTAATTATTTCTTGAAGAGGATGTCCATCTTATATAGCTCATTTTCCCTTTTTCCAGGTTCCAAGAGGTTGTCCCTTTGAATGCTGGGAATGTGCTAGGTGCAGAGAGCAGCCGACCAATTCCTAAGTGGGAGGCACTCATTAGAAGAACTCTTAACAAATCTTTGCAGCAGGAAACGAAGCACAAATGCTATAGTGCCCCTCCGTCTCCAGTGTTGAGAACTTCTTCTGTTGCTGATGAACTTGCAGATGAGGTTGATGCTCTGCCGTTGGAGGCGTTGACTGGGGAGTACTTGGCAACAAATGATGGTTCTGACACTGAAAGACATGGTTTGAGTCAAGTAGTGAGCATTAGGAAAAACTTACACCTGGAAAGAATATATGGCATTGATTGTGACAGCAGATTAGACTGGCCTGAACATTCTTTAGATGCAAGCCCACAAGTCATCTCTTCCAATAACAAGCTACGTAGAGTATTCAGCAGTTCTGCAAGAATGGGCTTTGGTTGGACAGAAAATCCTTCACTACTCAGTCCTCAAAATTTGCCACTGAACGGCAGTGGCCTTAAACGATCTCATCACAGCTCTGGAAACCTGAGCAATATTTTGGTGGAGCAGCGAAGGAAACTTGACATTGCTGGTGCTATTGATGATCTTGAGGATGTTTATGATGGGCTATCTGATGAAGAGGATGATACTTTCTTCGAATTACCAACTGAACAGAACAGCAATGAATACAGCCAGCAAAGTTTAAAGTCACGCCCTAAGTATGTGCGTATTGTCAGCAAGCAAATGATTGGTATATATGTATCGATCTGGGTTCGTAAAAAGTTGAGAAGGCACATAAACAATTTGAAGGTCTCCCCTGTTGGAGTTGGTCTTATGGGCTACATGGGAAACAAGGTAATACCTTTTCCCATTCTTGATTAGTCTATCTTGTTCAATATAACTGTTTCATTATAGTATCAAGTGCCCTTTTAACGGTGAGACATTGTTTTGCTATATTAATAGAAGTAAAAACAATCTTTGAAGAAGTAATAAGGGGATCAGAACGAAACCCTGTATAATTTCTTTGTAAATGAATTGTGTTCTTCGTCATATGTTGTTTTAGATAGACTAGGATGTTTTGAAACTTTTCACTAGTTTCATTTGACTGTATTCAGATGAGACGAAATGGTACCATGCAAATAATGATCTTGCTGTGAGGTTCTAACTTCTCAGCAAACGTTGGAGATCACAAGCAAGATATTACGTATATTCATTAAACAAGAGTGACCATGCGCTTGTTCATTAATTTCTGGATTGCTGATGTAGGGATCTGTTTCTGTTAGCATGACTCTCTTCCAGTCAAGGTTGTGCTTCGTTTGTTCTCATCTGACCTCAGGTCAAAAGGATGGGGCTGAACAACGCCGTAACGCCGACGTATATGAAATTATACGCCGCACTCGTTTCTCTTCTGTCTTTGACACCGATCAACCACAGACCATAGCATCTCATGAGTAAGCGTCATTTTACTTCAAAGCAAATAAGATTCATTACGATCTTTTCAATCTGTAAAGTTTACTGTCAAGTCGCTTTCATTTTAACTGAGGTGGGACTTGCAATAATCATCAATCTGTTTCTAAGATCAAATGTTCCAAATTAGAGTGCTAGTTCGTTTACTTCTGCTGCAAATTCCAATTGACCATACAAGGAGTTCTATAAACCAGTAAGGAGAGGAAGAGATACGAAGAATTTGACATTGATTAAACAAAACAATAAAACTAGGTGGCTGATGATTAGATTTAGACCAGCAAAGGATGGTGTTTTTTATCATAATAACCTTTCATTTCATATTATGTCTGTCTGGCACATGAATTTGACGCTTCTACATACAGTCAGGTATTCTGGTTTGGGGATTTGAATTACCGTCTGAACATGTTGGACACAGAGATAAGAAAACTTGTTGCACTTAAGCAATGGGACCAACTCATCAACAAGGATCAGGTGAGAAACGTGTCTCTTGAGATTTTCCTTTCTGGTGAGTAGCATGTTTCTCAAGAGTTGCTGCACCTGGTCTACACTGATTGATTCATCCTGATGATAACAAAATTGTAATCTCATTAAACCGGTTGGTAGACTCCTAATAGACAGCGACAGCCACGTCATAAACAGGAACTTCGTTTGGAAGTTTCTGATCTTATGATGAGAGCTTCCTGCAATATTCTAAATTTTTTTGTCCATAGAAACTGATGTTGACACTGCTTTGAAATTTCTTGGTATTGGTTTTCGTTGCTTATTCATCTTGTTTTGATCAAACAATCTATGCGGCAGCTAAACAAAGAACTCTGCAATGGGCATGTGTTTGAGGGATGGAATGAGGGAGTAATAAGGTTTCCTCCCACATACAAGTACGAAATAAATTCTGATAGATACGTTGGGGTGAATCCAAAAGAAGGGGAGAAAAGGAGGTCTCCAGCATGGTAAATACTTATGAAAGTAATAGATTTAGAATTTCTGACACCCAAGAGAAAATATCATTGCACATATATATATATATGTATAATCATCTCACTCAATCCATGATTTGTTGGTGGAATTTGGTACATGTTCAATTATGAAGGAAGCAGTAGTAGTTACCCTAGTTTATTTGGCATCATGTTGCAGGTGTGATCGAATACTTTGGTTAGGAAAAGGAATAAAACAACTCTTTTACAAGCGAGCTGAAATAAGACTCTCAGATCATCGACCTGTTAGCTCAATGTTCTTACTTGAGGTCGAAGTCTTGGATCAACGGAAGCTCAAAAGGGCACTCAATGTTAACACTGCAGCAATACATCCTGAGATTTTTCTAGGTGAAGATGGGAATTAAGACTCACCAGGTGAATGGTAACCATATCTTAATGTTAGTGGGGTGATAACTAATCTATATAGTTCCTAGAAGATAAAGATAATGATGGAATTTATATGATTAGCGAAATCGTGTGTTGATCTCCATTACTATTGATTAAATTTTGTGCTTTGTTTAATGCTATGGTGGCTTGAGTATGCATGCATCTTACACATCTATCTTTCCAAAATGTAATTGCAGATCAATTTATCAGGGAAGGTGAGAAATAAGACCAACCATGACCAAGCTCTCCGCCCTTGCAATTTTTGGCAGCAATAGAAAATTAAAGTTCTTAAAAACATAGCAGCATCGGTTTTGGTTGCTGTACAGAACTTGTAACATGGACTTTGGACTTAGTTTGTGCCTTGTGTGTTTAAGGTGCAATTGTACAGATCCTTATTAATCTTGAAATAGGAAATTTTGGGATAGATAGAAACCTAGAACTTAAGTATCAACGGACGAGTTCTTGACTTTGTTTCTTGTTCCATATCTCTTTCCCCATACAAGTATATATGATATAATATCATCAAGCTTAACATATAGACATATTGTATAACGTGGACTGGAACCCACAAAATACCTGATTGCGCAATAATTATGAGACGAACTCTTTCTGCATGCAAATGGAACTCTCAAGCATCTTTTTTTTTTTGGATTAACACTACAAATATGAACTGATGTCAAATGAACACACCATGATTACTTCAATGACATTGTCTGGCCATGGCGTTCTCTGTTAACTCCATCCACAGTCTGAACAACCAGAATCCATCGGCTATATCACATTGCAACCAACTCAAAAGAACCTATGCAAGTGCTTTAAGAGCATCCGAGTCAAGCAAACGAAACAAAGCAAATTCTTTCAATACTGAGCGTGAGCATCAGGTCTCCATGGTGATAGAAAACATCAACTAAATATTTCAGACGCAAATTACCCATTAACGCTGAGCTGCCCGAAACAACCAATATTATTTCAACACTTACCCTTTTAAATTAAACAAATTATAAAAAGAAAAGAAAAAAAGTATTTTAATCGATCATAACCATTGGAGATTCATGCTTAGATTTTTGTAGTGTAGCTAACTGGAAAATTAGGGATTAAGAACTAACTAGCTTGAGAGAAATAAAAGAAAAAATCAATGTTTTAAAAACCGGTTCGGACCGTCCGATCCGATCAGAAAAGGTTTGAACCGGTCATTGGTCCGGTTCGGTTTCACCTATTAACCTCTCTGTATAAAAACCAGCCGGTTTAACCTTTTTCGGTCGGACCGAACGGTCCACTCCGGTCTGGTTTTAAATCCTTGAAAAGTGTAGTGAAGCAGGAGCTGCCAGGTGGAGAGTGTCTGGTCTACAAGAAATATCGTCAACTGGAAAACAAAGGTTCGGATTATACGAAAATGGGTACGAGAACGGAACGATTGTTGAAGGTGGCGGCGGAGAAGGAAGATCCGGCAGATGGGTGGTGGTGGAGGTGGTGGTTGATAGCTGTGGTGGTGCCTTGGTGGTTCGTTATCGTTTTCTTTCTGTTCAACGACGGCACAGCCAACCAAAGTGTCAGTTTTCTTCAGTAGTGGACGCTGATAGCTAAATAAACGAGGCTACGATGGGGTGTCGCTTTGTGCCTTTCTATGTCGTTTAATCATCCTTTTCTTTCTGGGTTTGTTTTGTGTGTCCTGGTCTTTCTCTGCAGTCAAAATGTAATTGATCTCTCTGTCTGCTCTTTAGAAATAAATAAAGGTTGGCATTGGCCTTGGTCATGTTCTTTGTATTTAATTTCACTCTTGGATAATTGAGAGGTATTAATCATTGAATTTAAGTGCTCTTTACCTGTTAAATTACCTTATCTTGACACGAATTAAGATAAAGCAAAGATGAAGATGGGGTCCATTGATCACTACAACAAATTCATAAGCACGTTTATACCTAGGAACTCGGTCTATACTTTTTCTTCAAGAGAATAGACAAGAAAAGAAGAGGAAAGCTGAGGTACTTTTGTCAAATTTTCCACTTTCGTGACATTAAATCAAAAATTGCCTTCTTCCACATCTTATGTCGACAATGGTCAAGAAAAGTTTCCAAAGAAACGAAGAGAAAACACGAGAATGATTGGTGAGATAAAAATATTATTAATACTATCATTAGAATTAAATTTGGTTGGGTCGGTCTCACGAGGCCCGTGTCTAATCGACACCACATACGGACCGATCGGTCCATTCCTTCTCATACGCCAGACCTAAGCCCAATACACGTTCCCTACGGCCCATCAGCACGAGAACTTCCCATACGGAGATAGAACTCTACGTTGAAGACCTAAACCTAATAGCTGAATCGTATATAAGGTATCATTCTCCCATAACTCAGGTACGCGCACAATCATAACCTAGTTTTCCTCTGCATTCAGCAGCCCAAACCTCACCAGAAAACTGACTTGAGCGTCGGAGGGGCTAATCGGGACCTAACCCCCGACGTGCCTTCGCTGTTTTGCAGGCATATTCACATCATATTCACCGCAAAAGGAGGAAGACGATGGACTTCAGCAGAAACGCACCGTTCAGCCAGAACCAGGCCGAACCAAAATTTAATCTTTTATATTTATTTTAGCTATTATTTATTCTATTTTATTAATACTTGTATTCTTATCATATATTATTTATCATTATTTAAAAATTAACAATTTTATAAAGCATTTAAAGTTTTAACTAATATTTATAAAATAAAAATGTTTTAATTATTTATTTATAAAATAAATCATATAATAGTTCAATATGAAAAAATGTCTATTATCATTCTTAATATTTAATATTACAATAACAACAACAACAATTACCTTATAAAAATTTCCCTAAATGCAATATTTGGGAGGTCCACCGTATATAAATTTGCCTCTAATTAGTAGAAGTTGTTTCCCAATGACCTACAAGAAACAAAGATAAATAAATAAATAATAAAAATGAAGTATTAAAATCATAACAACAACAACAATAATAATAGTAAAAATAATAAATAATTAGTTTTTGTCTAAATAATTATGCTAAAATTAAGAAAAAATGATCTTTTATTCGTATCTTAATACATCAAAGGTTTTTATTGTAGAACATGTACTCGCTAAGTTTAAGTAGAATCATATTACATTTTATCATCTTCTCTCAAATTTTTTTAAGATTTACTTTTTTCCTTTTACATACTCTAAGTATAATCTTTTCTTTTCACATCTTCTCATTGGAATATCTAGATGTCTCCTCTTCACATATCCAAACCAATTAAGCCTCGTCTTACATTTAACTTGTATCCCATCACTGCATTCTTTTGACTCTTGTAAGGTTATCTTTTATATTATACTATTTAATTTTATATCAAATACACGAAATCATTTATTTTATCCCTATTTTAATTCTTACTTTTATTTTTATTTTGATTTCTTGGTTACTAATTATCATACGGAATGTCAAGAATGGTTATACAAAACCATGGAATGCAAGTTGGTGCAATTTCTACCATTAACATCCCAACTATGGAGGCCTATTTCAAACAAAGCAAAGCAGAGTATCTTAGTGCCCAGTTTTTGCAGAACTCAACTGTTTAGGCAATACAAGTGAAGTTGGCAATCAATCAAGTGGAGAATTAACTCAAATTGGCATCACAACCACAATCCCACTAACCACAAAGATTCAACAGGACTCTCAAACTTGCCACCATTACTAAATACACTATGCATCTGCTCTCAGATCCTGCCTCATAGTCCATGAAAAGCCCTTCAGAGATCAAGCTGTATATAGCTCAGAGATGCTCATAACCAAATGGATGTTCACACCCAGATCTGAAGTGATCAATGATTGGACATGTCCGTGAACCATTTATTGTCACTGAGACCTGGAAACATTTCTAGTTTGTCTTTATCTTTGTTTTAGTCTTGCTTGCTACATTTCAATACATAGAGACACAACTAAGAGCTGACTATTACATCACATAATTAGGCTACGAATCTGCAAGAAAACAGCCTAAACTCTAGGGGGCACTAGACCGGCAGTTTCAGCATCCACTGGACAAGAAATGATGCATTGTCATCTCATAAATCCAAACCCCAGAAGAGTCACACCTTCATAAAACTCCAACCACTCAAGAGACTTGCAAAAGGCAAACCATAACAGGAGTATAAGGCCATGAGTTCGACAAATCATGGAAGAGGAAATTTATAAGAATATATAGCTTCTTGGTTATATAAACTTTTCAAGTGGGAATGTACATGTGGACGATAATGACCGAACGAGTCCTGGGAGGGGATTTAAATCACAACATTTACTGTAAGATCCCCACATTTCCCAAGAAAATCATACAATAAATAAGTAAAAGGGACAGAAGCGAGGACTGACAGTGATTTTGAATCGATAATGGAACAGTGTTGAAGCATTGAAGTCTGCATCATTTTAAGGGGACCCCAAAAAGATTAAAGCTTCTACTCACCAAACTCCTTAACGGGGTAGGTGCTCCACATTATCTGCAACAGTGCCATTAAACTTTCACCACCTTTTCCCAATCATACAAGTGAAACTGGGATTTAATTAGTTTGCTTCGACTGGGGGTAAGATGCCAAAAGACTGGTTTAGTATATCTAGTAAGATAGAGAAAGAAAAAATAAGAACGAAGAGCGAAAAGATGCCAGCTTCTGGTTGCACATGATGGACATTAAAATATCAAAATTCCAAATAGACCTTATCGGCCGAAAAAAGCAAGCTACTAAAGGTGAAAGCCAAAAGTTAAAATGCTACTATTCTAACAATAAAGAGATTGAGCCGTCCAGCCAATATCACCACACCGATTCCAACACCGTTTTACCGAAAGCTAAGGAAGTTGCAGGGAAGTAAGAAGAAGAAGAAGAGAGCTTTTTCTCAAGGATTTAACAGTTGCCGAAATGGGATTCTTAGTAAAACCAGCCCATCTCTCGCAAAAGCGAAACACCACCATTATTCCGATGTCAAAGATCATCAAACATGCTTCAATTTTCCAAGTGATAACAGATACACCTCCCACCATATTGCACCACCGCCAAGCCTGCCGTTATAACTTGCAAAGTTACTATCATAAGAAAATTAACGATAAAAGAAGTGTCTGTAAGTGCAAAGGGTCAAACTGAAAATGATGAAATAATCAAACAAAAGATTGAAAAAACAAAAACATAGGTAGTGTTGTGCTGTTTGTACGTGTTTTGTCTTCTACTTTCTTCTTCCCTCTACTGCTCGGAGAGTGGTCTTTGATATTGCTGCTTCTTGTCCGTCCTTGGAAAGACGAAATGAGAAGAGAAAATGACAATAATAGGGAGTGAATAGAGAAGCTGAGGACACGAGGGGTTGTTGCAGAATTTGGAGACTTTACCGTGTAAATATATCCATCATCTAATGGCAACTGTGCGCGTCCCTGTCTAAACATAATAAGGCCAAGTAAATGTAGCACTAGTAGTAGAAGTAGCAGTGATAGGAGGGGGAGTAGGCAAGAAAATAAGAGGAATGGTGTGTTTTGTACGCATTTGGATTGGTTTTCGGGATTTTAGCATTGAATTCTTCGCATTTAACACCAAAACTATTTTGCCTTTCACTTTACTTGCTCCAAAAGCCCTCCAGATTAGCTAGATTTGCGCAAGCAATGTCTGTCCTATTCTCTTTATCTTTGTCTAAAACCCCTGCCAACTCTTGAAATCCCACTGTTACCCCTTCCTTCCTTATACACTAATGCTTAGTGTTGAGTACAAATGCATTTGGTTTGGGGTTTAGAAACCAAGAAGAGGCCTGACTCTCATCTGACCAAACAAAAAGGCACTAGGGTCGAGGCTAATTTCCTCGAGACAGCCACCAAAACCCTACACAACAATGCTTCTTGGCCTAACATTCGTTGGTGGATTCTAGGCAGCCAAGCAGCTTATCTCTAGACACATTCACATTTTCACCCACAGGACAACTTCCTTAAAAGAGTGAAGAAAAGAAGCATTAATATAAATCCACAAAAGCTTCCAGGATCGAGAACAAGACCTTGTGATTGTGATCATAAAAATGATCTCAGGTTAAGAAAACTTGTGTAGGGGCATTTGGGTCATTTGATAACAGATAGGTAAAAGTACCCCGGATTTTACGTGTCCATGTTAACAGAAATATGGCATGTGATGTGAGTTACCCTGTATAGGTTGCTTCAGTTCTTACTTGCATGGGTAACCAAAATGTGGCTCTTCACACCATTACATTCATATCTAGAAGGGTATAAGTGTATAAAGATCACTCACCCCCATCGGAGTCCTAGAAGTCTAAACACAAGGAAGCTTTGGAGGGACTTTTGACCATTTGATTTGACGAGAAGGGTTGATTAAAAAAGGTTTAAAAATCATAGAACTATAGTTCACAAGACTGAACACAATGCAACATGGGAATTTAGAGGAGGACGGCTGGATACGTGGACGGTGATGAGACTAGGCTGCATCATTAGCAATGGATGTTACTGGGGTAGAACGAACGCTTTTTACGATTATATCCAAAAACAAGCTTGGTTCCACCAGAGTCGCATACACAATATATAATTTTAAGAACAACAAAAGACTGACGGAAACATGATGCTGATGGGCAGATAACGAGGGTTGATGAAAACCTGATGTTGAGTAAGGGAAGTCAGCGATCAATCATCAAGTGAACAATCAAATATATGAAGACTCCTTATGCGTAGACGTGTACAGGTGACGTAAAAACTCGAGAGATCTTGGAATTTCCAGGTTTACCCCCTCTAGGACTCTTGAGGTGAAGCCTTAGAAAATTAGGATTAGTCCGACTAAATTGGGATAGCTAATGTAATAAAAAAAATAACAACAACAACAAAGAGACAGAATGTCTGAGGAAAATGTCAGATTAGAAGAGAAAGAGCTATGGAGTTTTCCAGGGAAGAGACAGAGTACCCTGAAGAGAAAGTAAGGCAGCTCTTAAATCAAGACAAGGATGTTACAGGAATCTCACCATCACACAAGGTCCCTAAAGCTCTCTTTCTTCACCTGCAGGAAAACCAGCTAGAATCAAACCATCAGAAGATATCGAGAAAAGAAGAAAGAAATTCTCACAAGAAAACTGAAAGGAACATCCTGTAATTGGATTGGAGTTTCCTACCGCACAAAATCAAAAGCAAAGCACAAACAATGAAATGAAACATGGAAATAACCAAAGGATCAGTTTTTTTTTTTTTTTATGGGTGTACTGACTGCTGAGCATGCAAGAACTAATGCTGAGGCTTGAGAAATCAGGAACAAGAATGATAGATATAAAAAAGGTTAAAAGCATGGAACTACTCATGTTTCAGTTCTGACCATCATCTGGAGAACAGAAGAAAAGAGAGTGGGAGCTAAGATATCAATCGTTTTCAATCCAGATCTTCATACATCATCAAAACATTTCTTTTGCGGACATCACTTACACCTTCGCAGATACTGCATATATATACACTAACATGCAGTACGTGGAAATATTCAGTTTACAAGCATCAGATAGTGAACTTTTGAGAGAAAGAAAGGGACTATACAGCTATACTTGCGTACCTTTGGCTCACAATTTGGTGACTAAACCAAGAAAAAAACTTCTGTTCTGAAAGATAGAGCAGAGAGTTCTCAAATTTGTAGGACTAAAATGGGTTTTTCGCTGAGAGACAGACGGAGAGGACAAGAAGCAAAAAATGGTAGGTATGGCTTCAGCGTCGTTTGTTGACGAAGAGAAAAGCAGAGACATGGCTTGGAAGACGGTGCAGTGAAGCCAAGATTGAAACTTCAAATTAATTTTGTGTTAAATAGGTTATCTTATCGGAAAAAAAAAAGGTGAAAGGGGTTTGCTGATCTGCTCCTCTTGACGGTCGCAATCATCTTCTCAAAACGTGAACCGAGTTTTTTTGACACAAGATTTTGTCTAATTTTTACGGTGTTTTATTGTATTCAGTTAATCTCAGCTATTTATTTATGTAGGATCCGTATTTATTTATACGGAACTCACGCGAAACTTACATAAATAAATAACTGAGATTCACTGAACACAATAAAATATCTTAAAATTAAACAGAAGATCTAGACTGTCTTTTTGACATCAGCATATTTTCGCGCGCCTGTCTAAATATTAAAATTGGAAGTGTCAATTCTGAGCTTCTGTCGATAACAAATCCATAAGGAAAGTAATGCTTGCAGGCTTCAAAATGTTGATTGATTACAAACTTATCTGGATCCTTTTTTTTTTTAAATTCCAACTATTGCATATTTGTATTACTTAAATTATAAATATTTAATATAATATTACTCATAATTATCATAAAAATTATTAAAATGGTAGTTAAATAATTGGATCAAGTATGAATGTGGTACATGTTAATAATTCTTTTTATAAAAACCTATAGTATGTTTGACTGTATATATTTTTAATTGTCACATCATTACTGTCTCAAAATCAGAAGAACATCCAAAGTTAAAAAGTTTAGACATTTCGGACAAGTTAAAGTAAAATGCTGGCACCAAAGACCACAATAGAGACAGTAGAGCCGAACTCTTCCGCCTAAATAACTCTATGGGCTAGCCCACCAAACCTGAATGGTCAGTCAAGTAGCCGTGCTTTTCTTACTCCAACAAACGCAGAAAAGGGAAAAGAGTGAGGACTAAGGAAAAAGGCAAAAGCAAAAGTTGGGCCAAAGTGAAAAGATGATTTTCTCATCATGAGACCACGTTTTCATGCAAATTAAATTGGAATAATAGGTTAGGCGTCTTTGGTAAATGACTGATCGGAACAAGGGAACTTATTCGCCGAGCTGTGTTCAGATTTCTTAGCATTCAACTCATTTGTTAACTGAGACACAGAAAAAATAAATGGGTTGGATGTAAAGAGACAGAGGGTACAATAATTTTTGGTACAGGTGAATACGTTCTCAAGATAAAAAGTATTTAATTGTTTAATTATATTAAAATGCTGATAATTATATTTGATTAGATTGATAGATTAAACTCAATATATTGTTTTTAAAAATGCTCATATGAGAAGTGTTTTACTCCAACAACTAAGAAATTAAGGGATAAAAAAATATTGCCTCCAAAAATTATCACAAATTACTCAAGCTATTATATTTTATTATTGCTTTCCTTTCACCAATATCAACTTGATTAATACGAAGAAAAAAGTAGTATAATAATAATAATTTTTAATTTTGTTATTATTATTATAATATTTATTATTATATGTTTTATGTTCTTTATTAGAGTTACACTTATTTTTTGTGAAATTAAATATATAAATTTTAAATTCTTATGAGAATATTGAGAAATACTAAGGGATAATACTTGTGTTTTTATAAATTTTTTAAAAAAATTCATGCCCTTATAAGTCCTTTTACACATAAACAGTTAATAAACGGTTAATATAGGGATGTCAAAAAGAGCCCGACCTGGCCAGACCATACTTCAAGAATGACATCATTTTGTGAAAAATAATGTTGTTTTTAAAGTTTTTCTATAAAAAAATGAATGGTGCTTCACCCATTGATATCTCTAAGGTAATGTTATTCGTTGGTTAAATTAGTTGACATAATCTTCTATCAGTTAACTGTTGATAGCATCAGCTAACAACTAATGAAATTCACTAAATATGAAACAGGATTGTCATATTAAGCTCGACTTAATATATAATTAAAGAATTACATTTAAATTTATTTTTTAAGTCCAAAATTTATCTGAAATAATTCGTTTCTTGTTAAATCTAATTTGATCCTAATTAGAATTAATTTAATAAAAATTATTATTTTAATATAATAATTTTTTGTAATTTTAAATAATATTATTTTAATTGATTGTATAAAAATAATACGTTTATTTTAAATTGCAAATAGAAAAAGGACTAAACTGAAAGAAAGGAGATTTAAATTTCGTTTAATTTATTATCATTTCAAATAAAGTTTACTAATGAAATGTTTTTTTTTTGGGTTAACTGGAGAAAAGGAGCTAGCGAGTACTATCGGCTCATACTCATGAAATGATGATTCAAATAAAATTAATATTGGGTTTGGCACACTGAACGCCTATCCTAGCCTGTCAGAAAACTAAATTTAAATATTTTATTTTTTAATTTAAAATTTAAAAACAACGATATTTTATTTAAAATTATATTATTTTCATTAAAAATTCTAGACAACTTAGGTATAAATTTTGTCTGAAGTTTAAAATTTTTTATAAAAATTTGAAAGTTGAGTTCATTAAATTTTACATTAATCCGGTCTAGATATAAGTTTTATCTAAAATTTCTATGAACTCAACTTAAATTTATCTACTTAAAATCAAGTTAGATCATAATCAAGCTAAAAAGACAACCTTAGATCCGACCTAAAAAGTATGCTCTTTTTTTTTACCTATAAGGTGTCTTAGGAGGGTCTCAATTATGGAAAAGCACCTTTAAGCCATCTACATTCAGACTAATCCCTGCTCGAGTTGGGTAAGTCCCTTATAAGTGATGACTTAAATACACCCATGATGGGTATAATAGTCATCATGCTTGAATAACTAAAAAAGGTAGTTATATACAGAAATAAATAAAAGCAACGTTTGAAACATAACAATCTACATGTGTGAGTATATTGGTTTCATGCGTGAAAAGATTTCTGTAGTGACAAAAACTGAAGAGTTGTTCTGCAGTGGAAAATCTGGAAATACACAGTGCTTTAATCGGTGGAATTACAACAGGAATCCAAGTATGTGATTCTTGTTTTCCCTATGCATATATATAATCGATCCTATAAGTTTATGATCTGTTCATAGATTTTCTAACAGTAAGAGGTAAAACTCTGACCCAAAGTTTTAAACGACTGTATACATAAGGACGGTTTGAATATGTAATCTCACTTAAATCAGAAGAGCTTCTTATCAACTTGCATGCGCCTAAGAATTAAAAGGTATGCACTTTTGCTAGCAGCGAGAGGCTCGGATTGATTTTACTTAATAAAGTGATCATCCCAATAGAGTTAAATGTAATCAATCCGAATCTCGTTGACCTGAAGCCATAATTAAAACGCCAACCTCAGATCCAAACGTGTAACCCCAATGCCTAATATATGTTTACAGAAAGAATAGCGTACTTAAACCTTGAAATTCCAACGAGAATGGGAATTAGATACTATTTGAGAATATATGGAAGGTTGGCTACTATGACGAAAGCACCTTGTTAAGAATCCCAAATGAATTACCATTCCCCTTCACTTCTTTGTGCAACTTGTGCACCGTGCGCGCATACGAATATTCCTCATTCCAATATCTTTCGCCCGTCCAATGTCACGGGAAGCTACTTTCATACTCTTTAAAATAATAAATTGATATTTATAAATTTTGTTTTTAAGTCTGTTATTTTTTAATGTATGTTTGAATTGGTAAGTAAGATAAAACTAAATATTAAAGATTTGTCATTTAAAGAAGTAAAACAGATTAGTTTTGGATCATCTCATTTGGTACTTTGCTAGATCTTCTTAAATTTTGAGGTACAAACACTACCGTCAAATGACCGGAGTTGCTTCATTTATGTTTGAAATTTGCACAACAAAACAGCTCAAAATGTTGTCGAAAAGCAAGTTTTAGCAAAATATGTCAACTTGCACAACCTTATCAAGCGTTTAGATTTGGTTGGGTCGGTCGTGTTAGTCCCAAGTCCAGGCTCAAATATAGACGTCCCATTCATAAATGGCAACTGCCCATTTGAAAGGAAAGACCTAAACCTAACAGGTATTTGTCAGATATAAATTGATTACCTCATCATGAGAAAGATACGATTTTCGAGAACCTTAATTCTTTATTCACTAACTTCCAAAACTCTTCAAAAATACTAACTTGAGCGTCGGAGGGGCCTACCGGGATCCAACCTCCGACGTGCCTTTACTGTTTTGCAGGTTTCTATTAATCGGAATCAACCAATCTCATGGATCCAAGTAGCAGTGCCTAACCTCACCAGAATCCGACTGAACCAAGACTCGTTACACTACCATGAATTGAGGCAAAGATTACGTCCACGTGCATCAGAAGGAGAAAATGAAGAGAGCATAGAATCACTAGTTAGCTCGATTTCCATATCACAATATTCTTCAAATCGGGAATCTACTTTCTACAGCTACAGTGGATCTAGTATCAAAGAACAAGGAACATTACTAAAACCAATTGCTTGAAGCATAATATTTGGTGCAGATGCAATTCCAGAACATACCATGCCGTTCACAGCTGCTACGGAGATGTTGGCGTTGTATTTTCTAATTAGATAGTAAAATTTAACTTTTAAGATGCTAGGCCTAAGAGTCAGCAACGTAGATATGTTTGTCAAATTGAGACAATCAGATTCTTAATACAATTGGATGCTTATAAAAGACCATTAGAGAACTTTACCCAAAGTTGAAATTATTTTATGATAACACTGAATTATTCTTAAGAATAAAATATCCAATTTTGTAATTTTATTTTAGCATCATATGTGAGATAAAGAAAACTTTATTTGATTCGATGTTCGATTATGATGAAGTTATTTGAATTGTGATTGAGTAGATATAAAAATGAAATTCTTATTAATATATAAATGAGCGTATTATTACAATCATATATGTGTTGAACTTGGAATACAAAATAGAGGAAATTAATTCTATATACAATGTGTCGTATAGTGAACGAGCTCAAAAACATGTAGATGTCATTAAACAATTGTACAGTGAATGAGCTCAAAAATAAGTAGATGTCATTAAATAATTATGGTATCATTTATTTAATGATTATCAACTAATAATGAACAAAATTTGTAACCAAAATCAAAATAGTTTAAACTGTTTAGCTCCGCCTTCAATTTTAAGTTCGGGCTCATCTTCTAGAAGCAGTTGTTACTCTTCCTTTAAAAATTTACAAAAGGAAAAAAGGTTTATGACTTCATACAATATGGTAGAATTAGATAAATATTTGATGGAATAATACGTGGTTGAAGTTAAAAGTATACAGTTCAATGTGTCATTATAGTGAAAGAGTTGTAGAAATAATTTTTATTTATGCAAGTAATCGCATGAGACCTATTAATAATTTCACCATCTCCTGTTGCTTTAGAATGTGTTTTACTTTGGTAGTTGGCTATTAATCCTCATCGTGCTCGATTTTGTCTTCATACTATAAAAGCTTTTATATATGCTTAAGTTAGTTAGATGATGAAAATATTGAAGATAAATTCTTTTTTTAATATATCAATTTCCTCTATTTCCATGTTTTCTTAACTTATATTGTTTTTAAAATTTATATATTAATACAACCACAAGTATTAATGCAGAAGTAACTAGTCATATTCATCAATCAAGTGATAATTATTTTAATAAAATATTCGAAGATAAAGATATATTTAATTATTTATTAATTATTATCATGTTTTTAGTATTCCTTTATTTTTGATACTACATTAATAAATATAATATTTCTATGTACAAAAAAAGTGATGCAAAGAATTAACGATCCCGACTACAACGATTATCTGCTCTCTCAATCTATTTAATATCTACTTTCTCTAATCTCCAATCTCTATCATGATTTTATCTTAATTTTTTGTAAATTGTATCACTTTAAAATTTTGGATAATCATTTTTCTAAATTATGTAATCAATTTATGAATTTTATCATTATGATTTAAAAAATATCATTTTTTGTTAATCAATTAAAATTTATAGTTTCAGTTAATTGAATTGATCACTTTAATTATAATATTTTATTTTATTTCCTATAATCATAACCGACTCTATTAATGAATTTGCTTTCATCTTATTCATTTTATAAATATATGTTATATATCAATTCATTATGAAATCTTATTTTTTTATTAATCAATTAAAATTTATAATTTCAATTAGTTGAATTGATCACTTTAATTATAATTTTTCTTTCATTTTCTATAATCATGTCCTCCTTTATTAATGAGTTTAGTTTAGTTTAATTTTATTCATTTGATCCATATATGTATGTTTTATATTTTAATTTATTATAAAATTTCATTTTTATCAATTAATTAAATTAATCACTTTAATAATAATATTTCTCTTTTATTTCATATAATCATATCTTTTATTAATGAATTTGGTTTTATCTTATTTTTTTATTAATAAATGTACGTTTTATATATTCATTCATTATGAAATTTCAATTTTTATTAATCAATTGAAATTTGTAACTTCAATTAACTGAATTGATCACTTTACTTATAATATTTTTTCTTTAGTCTCCTATAATCATATTCTCCTTCATTAATGAATTTAATTTTATCTTATTCATTTGATCAATATTCGTATGTTTTATAAACTTATTTATTATAGGAAATTCAAAACTTCAATTAATTGAATTGATAACTTTTTTAATAATATTTTTTTCTCAGTTACTATAATCATGTCTTCATCCATTGATAAAATTTAATTACTTACATTTTTAATTAAATAAAATTTTCAAAAAATTTTCAAAAAATTTTAAACATTTTTAAAATAATAAAAAGTATTGCCAATCCAAACCCGAGCTAAATTGGGCTTCAATTCTATGCCCATATGGCCTAATCGAAGCTAACCTTTGGCTGAGCTCGAGTCCGAGCCCGATTCTTTTGGAACCAATTCTTCTGTTCCTTTTATCCAAGACCAACTATGTTCCATCCATGCACAATCTAAAATTTGTGACTATGCATGAATAGCACAAGATTCGTCGGGGTTAAAAGGATTAGAAGATTTCACTCATTTTCTTTCTGATCGGGCCGGCCCACTGCTCTCTCTATCTACAGCTCCAGAGTGTACATGGATCCAATAACAAAGACCAAGGAACATTACTAAAACAAATTGCTTGAAGATTAAGATTTGTTGAAGATGCAATTCCAGAAGAAACCTTACCGTGCATTGGCATGGCTGGTATAAGAATCCAAAACCATGAATAAGAGAGACACAGGCTGCGAGTTTATTTGAATTTGACAACAAGAAGATGACTATTACTCCAGAGTACGGTTCAAAAACTTACACTTATAAACATACACTAACTAAGAGGAAGATGTAATTATTTAGATGGGGTTAAGAGACCTAAAATATAATTTAAAAAGCTTTAAATTAATTTATATATTCTATTTATTTAAAAAAATTGAAGAAAAAGGGTTCTGTTGAATTGAAGTTATATCAGCTGAAGAACATTTTAAAACTATTTATTACAAGTTTTAAAAGAAATTTAAGAAAATATGGACAACGTGTGACATGTTGTGGGCATATTCTTGTCCACCTATAGATAAGTGCAAATAAAAGAAAAGTGAATTAAATGGTAAAATTATATCTTAAAGTTGAAAAAAGTAGTGAAAATGCCAATTAGCAGTTTTTGCATGTCAGAATCAACCAATTTCTCTGATTTTGAGCTAAAGGTGCAGGAAATTTAACAGCATTAACTAATTTCTTCTACATGATTTACGCTGTACTCCAACGTCGTACTCACGAGGAAATCCTCTATATATGGGCTATTCCTGCTTTAACTTCATATAACAAGAACCATTCACTAGTGATTCTCTGTAACCACTCCTCCTTCCTTAAACTACTTACTCTTGTTTACCTCAATCTGTCTCAAGTTTGAATAGTTAGTTTTTAGATAATGAAAGTTACTGAAGCAGAAGAGAAGAGGTATGCTCTTTTGCTAGCAGCAAGAGACTCTGATTATGTCAAGAAAGTTTATGGAGGGTACTTTGATGTGTTCGTTGCAGCTTTTGGTGAAAAGGGTGAGAGGTGGGATTTGTACAGGGTTGTTGAAGGAGAATTTCCTGACATGAATGAGCTTCACAAGTATGATGGATTTGTTGTCAGTGGAAGTCCTTATGATGCCTATGGCAATGACTACTGGATTCTCAAGCTCTGCTTCCTCTTGCAAACTTTGGATGACATGGAGAAGAAAATTCTTGGAATCTGCTTTGGTCATCAGGTACTCAAACACATAATTTCTGTATTTTACTGTTGATCACCTATTTCAATCAAACCTACCTATGGTTTCAGGTGAATACATACTCTTAGTTGCTATGGTTTTGGTCTCAGGTTTTGTGCAGAGCATTAGGTGGAAAGGTAGGAAAAGCTTACACAGGTTGGGATGTTGGGTTAAGAAGAGTAAGATTAGTGAGTGATTTGCCACCGTGCAGCTTCATAGGTGATTTAGGTGAACGCCCTCTATCTCTCTCAATCATTGAGTGTCACCAAGATGAGGTATGGGAGGTCCCATCAGGAGCTCAAGTGATTGCTTTCTCTGACAAAACTGGTGTAGAAATGTTCACCATTGGTGACCACATCTTGGGCATTCAAGGTCATCCCGAGTACACCAAGGACATTCTTTATAACCTTGTCGATCGACTCCTCAACAACAATTGCATAGAGGTATACAACACAAAACCATAAGACTGCAATTTCTAACAATAACATTCCTGTTCTTTCTTTGAATTGTTACTTATTTTGTGCTAGTATGAATCTGAAACTGTGCAGAAAGATTTCGCAGAGAATGCTAAGCTGGGATTAGAGATAGCTGGGCCTGATAGAAAATGCTGGGAGAAGATATGCAGAAACTTCCTCAAGGGCAGATCCTGAAATAAACAGATGTTGAAAATGCAACATTCTATTGATGTAACCTTAGAATTTTCGTTTACCTTTTCTAATCCTGTTAGCTCATTAACCAGTCCAAGAAACTTGTATCCACTACCTTTCTGGCTATCTGTCAAACAGAGCATAGGTTGATAACCTACAAAATCAGAACCAAAATTAGCTTGCTTGAAGTTCTCAACACAGGAAAGGGTGTTCAAGCCTCTACAATCACAATCAGCAAAAGAAATATTACAAATGGAACCAGTTTGTTCTATGACGCAAAAGCAAATTGCTGACAAGTTCTGATGCTCATGTACAATGACATAACATGAAAACAAATAACTAGACTTGTAAGACTAGGCTGTAAAAAAGTCCGAGGATATGGTATCAGAAACTTATTCTGAGGAAATAATACCTCAGAAGTGGGACCAGAGTCCAATGATGCTAAATGATATTATGTAAGATGGAGTGCAATTTAAACATGGAATATACGATTGGAATAAGATTATGGAGTCTGATATAAACTTCGAAGGAGCATATGGAAAGAGGCAAAAAGTGTTAGGAATCTCAATAGAGATTGTATTGTTGATAGTATATTGATAATATTCTAGATAAAAATGAGTTGGAGCAAGCTCCCCCTCCTAGGCAAACCAGGCCACTTTCCTAACAATGATGACAGTAATCGTTCTTGTTCTTTGCTCACTAGATAACTGTATTCCCCTCCCTACATTCTCTCTCCATAATTACCTTACTCTTAAGAAACTTGCCTACATGGCAGATGTCTCTGCCCCCTTTCCCAATTTGTTTCTACGAGTATAAATTTTAATGGGCTTAGTTGGTATGGGCTGAGGAGAGGCTGAATTGTTAACAATTCCCTCATCCTCAATAGGCCCCTAGTCCTCAAGGGAAAAAGAAGGGAATTGTCCCTTGATGAAGTCTACATCCTCCCATGTAGGTTCCTTTCCCGGCTTAGCCTTCCAATGAATCAACCATTGCTGGACCTTTCTACCTTTAGACGTCATGTAGCGTGAAGCCAGGACTGCTTCAGGTTCAGCCCTTTCAGAAACATCCACCTCTAATCCTTGGGGAAGGTCTTACTCAATAGGGTGGTCACCTATGGCCCTTTTCAGCTGAGAAATATGAAAAACTGGATGTACCTTGGCTGTAGTTGGGAGTTGTAGTTGGTAAGCAGCCTGCCCTACCTTTCCAATGACCTTAAAAGGGCTATAATACCTTGCGGATAGCTTAGGACAGATGCTCCTTGCTAGGGTGAGCTGTATATGTGGTCTGAGCTTGACATAGACCAAGTCTCCCACCTGGTACTGTTCCTCCCTCCCATGAGCATCAACAAATTTCTTCATTGATGACTGAGCACAAAGTAAATTGTGCTTAAGTTGGCGCAAGGCCTCACCTCTGTGGATCAAAGCTGATGCCACTGACTCCACTTGTGTCTCTCCTTGTGTGAAGTGCAGTATAGATGGTGGTAAACAACCATAAACCACTTCGAAAGGAGTCTTTCCGATTGAAACATAATAGTTGGTGTTATACCAATATTCAGCCCAAGATAACCAATGAGACCAGTGTTTAGGTTGTTCGGAAGCAAAGCAACGAAGGTAGGTTTCCAAGCCCCTATTAACCACTTCTATCTGGCCATCCGTTTGGGGATGATAGGAAGAACTCATCTTCAACACTGTTCCCTATAACCTGAATATTTCCTTCCAAAAATTGCTCGTGAAGAGAAGATCTCTATCGCTCAATATAGAGTTAAGAATACTATGTAACTTTACCACATCTCTAATAAACATTGCAGCCACTGTTTTAGCCGTGAAGCAGTGTTTAAGAAGTGTGAAGTGGGCATATTTTGACAGCCTATCCACGACTACCATTATAACTTCATAGCCTCGGGATTTAGGAAACTTTGTGATGAAGTCCATAGATTTTCATCCCAAACTAGCTTAGGAATGGGCAAGGGTTGTAAAAGGCCAGCTGGAGTCATAGCCAAGTATTTATTCTTTTGACATGTGGCACACTCCCATACAAACTTCTATATCGATGACTTCATTCCCTGCCAAAATAAATCACTAGCCAACCTTTTACAGGTTTTAAGAAAACCCGAGTGTCCCCCTAGAGGAGAAGATGATATTCCTACAGTAATTGAGGAATTAATGTTGAAGTGAGAGAGAGGACCAACCTGTTATTATAAAATAGTAAGTTTCCCTTCACTAGATAATCGAGTTTAGACTTCGGATTCTGTTGCAAGGTCACCAGAAGTTTACTAAATTCGGCATCCTCCTGAACCTCCTTTTGGATCACTTCCATATCAGCCCAAAAGGGAGCTGAGACTGCTGCAAATAACAACTTATCCTTTTCTACTCTGGATAAGGCATCCGCTGGCCCGTTTTGTTTTCCCAACTTATAAATCACTTCAAAATCAAGACCCAATAATTTAGCCTGCCAATATTGCTAGCCTATCGATAGGATTCTTTGGTTCAGTAGATGCTTAAAGCTCTTATGATCAGTATAGACTTTAAAATGCCTTCCCAATAAGAAATGTTTCCAATGTTGAATAGCTAGGACTATCGCCATCATTTCTTTTTCATAGACAAACTTGGAATAAGTCGATTCAGTTAATGCTTTGCTAAAATAGGTCAAGGGACAATCTTCTTGCATCAAGACATCGCCAATTCCCTTTCTGGATGCATCACACTCCACTAAAAATTCCTTGGAGAAATTCGGTAAGGCTAAGACTGGAGAAGTGGTCATTCTCTTTTTGAGTTCCTCAAAAGCCTCTTAAGCTTCCCTTCCCCAAACAAAGCCATCTTTCTTAGTCAATTCAGTAAGTGGTTTCGCGATTCTACCATAATCCTTATCAAACTTCCTGTAATACCTTGTAAGCCCAAGAAATCGTCTTACTCCCTACACATTTTTAGGTTCAAGCCATTCCATGATACTCTTGATTTTCAACGGATCCATAACTATTTCTGGAGCTGAAAGTACATGGCCCTAGGTATTCAACAGACTGCTGTCCAAATAAACACTTCTTCTTATTTGCATATAGGTGATTATCCAATAATAGCTATAACACCCAGGCTATATGATGCAAGTGTTGACTCCAATATGAACTATAAATTAAAATGTCTTCAAAGAAGACTTAAACAAATCTGCGTAGCTGAGGTTTGAAGATTGAATTCATAGTGGATTAGAAGGTAGCAGGTGCATTCATGAGTCCGAAAGGCATTACTAGGTATTCGTAATGTTTTTTGTGAGTACAAAACCCCGTCTTATGGACATCCTCCTCTCTAACTCTAATTTGATGAAATCCAGATTTCAAATCCACTTTAGAAAAGTACTTGGCCCCATGTAACTCCTCCATCAACTCATCAATTACGGAATAGGAAACTTGTTAGGCACCATAAGTTTATTCAAAGTCCTATAGTCAACACATATTCACCATGACCCGTCTTTCTTTTTAACAAGGATCACGGATCATGGGGCTTGAAAAAGGGCCAACACTAAGTTTGATCACCCTCGCTTCCAGCAACTCTTTGACCTGTTTTTCTATCTCATTTTGTGGTGGTGCGCGTGCCTATAGGGTCGGACACTTACTGGTTTTGCCAGTTCCTTCAGAACAATAGCATGATCACTGGTTTTCTTGGGAGGTAACTCCTTAATCAGTTGAAACACTGCATCAAATTAGGTTAAAATAGCATGCAATTCTTACTGCTGGTTTGACTCCAAATCCCCTTTCCCTTCAGCTACAGCCCCTCTAACTCCCATGGACCAGAGTAATCCTTCAATTTCCACTTCCTCACGCTTAAACATTTGTTGTAGAGCATATGGAATAGGGTCTTTGATGCAATTATATTTTATCTGTTTTTAGAACCTTATATTTAGCATCTTGCATGTGTTTTATGGATGTCTATGGCCTTTTTCATCATGTTTTATAATTATTAGAGCTTTAGAGACATAAAATACAACAAGTCCTTAATAGGTTGAAATTAACAATGCTTTTCAATTTCTGGCAGATTTGACCTGTGGATCTTTGAAAATTTGTATCTCAGGATTGGTTTATTAGAAAATTCTAAGATTTTGCAGGCATAATCTTGACTCATTGAAGAATGTTTCCACTAAGTTTCAGAATTTTTGGAGCTGTCATTTGAGAGCAGTAAATTTGTGAAAACTGACGTAAATAAGTCCACAATCAAAGAAGGAAAAATGCTGAAGTAGTGGAAGAAGACATGTGAGTAGCTGGCCGAGGAGGAAGAACATGGGGGCGTACATGTTGGATTTGAAATGTCTAATACCATAAAGCAAGAAAAAAAGGCTTTTAAAGAAAGCAAAGGTTTGGCATGAAAAATGGAGGGTTAGGCGTGAATGAGAAACTTTATATTAAAGACATAAAAACAAGAGGGGCTAGCGAAAATCAAGGAGAAAAAATCAGCTGGCGGAAAAGAGATAAAGAAGGATTGTGGTTAGACGTGAAGCAAAGTTTGACATTCATTAAACTACAAACAAAAAAATGGAACCTCAGCTACAGCAAAAAGGAGGTATCTTCGTCAGTTTTGGTGGCTTAGGTGTGGGCTGTGTGGAAAGAATAGAAGACAAAAATCAAAGAGCAAAAGGAGGCTTGTGGCGGCTGAAGCAGAAAGTGACAAAAGAAGGAAGCAGCCTCCACCGAAAAAATCTTGCAATATTCACACTTTTGCAGATGGATGGGAGACTAAAATCTTCGCAGCACGTGGAGATAAATAGAAGCAGGTGGCTTGATGAAGACGTGACAGATGGGGGACTTTTCCTTAAAGGATTGGCTCCATAAAATCACGCAGAAGTTGACTTAAAAACACACCCCATGGCAGCCTCAAAAGAAGACGATTATTCTCCACTCAAGAGGACGTGAGCTGCTGCTTGAGGAGAGAACGTTTGGGACTGAAGAAAGAAAAAAAGCATCATAGAAGCCAGCTATTGAAGAGGAAGAAAACGTGAACCTTTTGGAGATTAAATATATTAGCAGCTGGAGAGTTGGACAACGTGAGCTTGGTGATTCAAGGAAGATAGCTAGTGACTAAGAGCCAAGGTTGAAGCTGCTGGATGAAGACGTGAATGAACCAGCTGGAGAAGACTTGAAGCAGCTGGAATAGAGATCAACGTTTCAGCTGAGTGAGAATAAAGAATAGTGGACCAGGAGCTGAAATCATTCGGTAACCGTGAAGATTAAATTCCAACATTAATTTGAATTTCAGCT
>JAOTIZ010000008.1:386430-416811 GCA_027123425.1 Erythroxylum panamense | reverse complement strand
ACTGTCTGCTATAACTTTGTCCATAAGAATGAACGAAATTCATATTTTTGAGTCTATGATCGAATTACAGTATCAAATGGGAGAGTACCTTGGCTAGGCTTTTCTTTATATTGTTTTCAATCTTTATTTTTAATTTCCTGCGTGATTTCGTGTTCTAAAATCAATCATTCCCAAATCAATTATTTTCAATATTTTTATTTTCATCTGTTTATTTTTATTTTTGATTTCACACAAATAAATAATTGCTTCATTGGTCTCTGTGGTTCGACTATATTCACCACTTTACTCGCTTAAGTGTTCTAGAGTAGGAATTTATTTTTGTTGGTTTGACACGCCATCAGTCTTGCATATTAACTCCCTGCAGAGTGATTTCTGTACCCATTCGATCAAAGGACATAAACATTCTCTTCCAATCTACCTTGACCACCCCTAGTGTCTCCAACCAAGCAATACCTAATATTAAGTCAGGTCCTCCAGTATTAAAAACATAAGCATCCACAGTAAATTATGCTCCATTCACTTCTAGCTAAATTTTCTTACAAACTCCTTATGAGAAGGATCGGTGTCTATCCCCTAGTCTAACACCAAAAGTTCGGGTATGAATAGTAGGAATTCCCATAGCTTTAATCAGTTTACTTGACACAAAATTATGACTAGTTTCACTGTCTACCATAATTAAAATGGGCATTTCATTCAGCTTACCCATCATAACCATGGATCTCGTCAGTGAGGACTGCTCTCTTCCTATTTCCCTGTACTCAACCAAATTGCAAACCAATTCTCAATCCTCTTGATGCTCCTCTACATTCACAGCAACAATATTGTCCACTATTTCATCTTCAATATCTCCTTCCTAAATAATCAGCTTGTACTCCTTATCTGGGAATTGGTGAAGTGGGCCATAAATTTGGCCACACTTGAAGCACAACCCCTTTGCTCTTCTCTCCATTAGTTGCTCATAAGACAAATTCTGAGTTCCCTTCCACCTTGAGCCATTTTGACGATTATCACCAGCCTTCGCATTTTGGGGCTTGCTTGGCAACTCCCTTCCCTCCCCCTTGGCATTCGTGGAAGTGTTTCCCATTTGTCCCTGGCGTTGGAAGTTGGTCATACCCATCTGAGACCCATACCCAGTAGTGGAAATCCTAGGCCTGTGCTTCATTTCACTAGGTCGGATTATTCATTCTCAGACCAGCTCCCTTTCCACCTTACGTGCCACCGAAAGAAGACGGGTTCAGGTCAACGGGTTGTGAGTCCTGACTCGGTTCCGTATTTCTTCACGAAGTCCACCCATAAAACAACTCATAAACTACTCTTCAGGAAAGTGAGTGATCTGTGAAGTCACCCTCTCAAATTCTTCGATATATCCATCGACTGATCCACGTTGAACTATCGATTTCAGTTGCTTTATCGAATGTCCCTCATCTTTTCCCCCATATCGATCAAACAAGGAACGCTTGAAGCGTTCCCACATCATGCATGGCTCCAGCGCACGTATGGATTTAAACCAGTACAACGTAGTCCCTTCCATGCATATCTGTACCATTGGCAGCCTCAGTTCAGCAGGGGTCTCATGAATCGAAAAATAGGATTCAGCACGAACGACCCAAGCAAATGGGTCTTCGCCGTGGAACGAAGGAAGGTTGACTCTCCGTGCCACATTTCGGTATTCCTCCCACGCACGTTCTGTAGTCGCTGAAGGAGTGTGGCTCTCCTGTTGGTAAGGTTTTGACCAGTGGACTGGGTTTTCTCCTCCTGAGGAAGAAGAGGTGAGATGGATCAACGCCGATGAACCTTCTCCTCCGTCTCCCATGCTCTCCTTTTCTGGGTTTCTAGCTTTGAGAGCTTGAAAACCTTCTCTCAGCTCCATTTGTAGTTGGCCCTGGGACTTTGTTAAGGTCTCGATGCTATCCATCAACATGCTAAGCTGCGTCTTGAGATCCTTCAGTGTGACGTCATGCAACTTCACCATTGCTTCTTGGGCCAAAAACAATGATTCTTGTCTTCTGATAGATGCTTTCACAGTGAACACTTTAGCCTCCATACGCGTTTGCATACAATCTCTATCCCTCTTGAACTTTCAACGAAAGCACCAATTGTTAGAAATTTTAATAGAGATTGTATTGTTGATAATATATTGATAATATTCTAAATAAAAACAAGCTGAAGCGAGCTCTCCCTCTTGGGCAAAACAGGCCACTTTCCTAACAATGATGACAGTAATCGTTCTTGTTCATTGCTTACTAGACAACTATATTCTCTTCCCTACATTCTCTCTCCATAATTACCTCACTCCCTTTTAACAAACTTACCTACATGGCAGATGTCTATCCCCCCTTTCCCAATTTGTTTTTATGAGTATAAATTTTAACAGGCTTAGTTGGTATGGGCTGAGCAGAGGGTGGATTGTTTACAGAAAGGCTTCTTGTCTTTCATTACCTCCAAAACACGATACTTCTTGTCAAACACTGTATTACAACTTGGTGAACCCAACATGAGGGCAATCAATTACATTCAACAATTACAAGGTTACAAGGCTACTCTATATGTGGCAAAACTTGAATGATTGTTACAGACAACAAAATATGTGGTTTCTCTTCTAATCTAACCCTGTATTTTATTTGTAGCATTCGATCTACAGCAAAAAAGATCAATGGTTTTATGGTGGATCATTTAGTTACACCAGCTGAAAGCTGCTATTGATGATCACCTTCGTGATCTTCTACGCGATCTCTTTTGTTTTGCACCCCAGATAAATTTCACCTTACAAATCTTTTTTCTGGTCCCAAGAAAACCCTGACAGTTTGCAGCACCACAGCAACACTTCACCTCTGGGCCAAATTGCACAAATCTGCAAAGCCAATTAATCTTTTTGAACTTAATAAGACATATTCCATGAGTTACAGAATATGTGTAGGGCAAAATCACTGACATGGCAAATGTCATTTGTGCTGCATAACAAGAAAGATGACTGCTTTGATTCTTCTATTCACTACCATGAATCATGAGGTTGAAAAGAAATAATATGATAAGGTTGCCAACTACTACACATGCTTACCTGTAATCATATGTCAACGGTTCTCCACATCTTATTGAACGAGCAGCAAAGACACCCACCCGGGTCTCCCCCACAACTTGCCTAAATATGTTAAAAACTGAAAATTAGTGAACTTCATAATCTATTGCCTATGGTCTGTAATAGGATAAGCAAGTGACTCCTGTTGACCCTCTCAGAAGTCCCACCAAAGGCAAAACAGTGTACTAACCATTTCTCCAGGACACAATTGGGAGCACAACTGTGATTAAGAAAACGAGATGCATTCCCTTTAAAAGTTGCATCAATTGTGAAGTCTTTTCCAATTTCACACATGTAAAAGTTATTCACAACTTTGTACTTCATGTCCCAAAGCCTTCGTTCGCACAGTGCATCATCAATCACTGAAAGGGAAAACTAATTATTGAAATTCTAGTGCTTCCCAGAAGGACAGAAGGCAATTATGGTTTGCCAAAATGGCTGACTAAAGCATCATGATATGCGAGGAGATCTACAATGCAACAAACAGATATCGTTGGGTTCCATGATCTTATCATTACAGTTTGAAACTTCCAATTTTACTACCAGGATGTAAGTAGAGCTAGAGTGGAAATTTCCTTCTCTTTTCCTCTAGGGATAACAAAGTTTGAGTTCAGGCTTGAATTTGGGTATTCAAGCTTGATTAGGTTCGAACTCTAACTTGACAAATTGTTTTGAGAACTAGGGGTTAACGTTTTTAGACCCGACAAATTGATATAATTTTTTCAACCCGTTGATAAAACTCAAGATCAAGCTCTAAAGCCCTGGATCCAATTCGACATCTTGCCAACACTGCTGTGGTTCTGTTTTCTGTTATCTTTTTCTTTTGTTCAATCAAATAATATACCAATTCCTAAATATTCCGACTACGTTGACTTCCTGGCTATTTATAGGTACAATGCACAACTGTAAAGAAACCAAAATAACATCAGAATCCTGTATCACTAGAGCAAGAAAGACCAGTAATAGTATACTGCAACCAAACAACTTGCGAAGTTTGGGAGCAAAAGAAAATATTTTAGTGGTCGTAGAAGGATTACCTTCCCCAATATACTCAACTATGAATTCGCCTTTATCTATTGGTTCAGCTGCTTCCACTCCCCAACCACAAAGTTCAGTCTGAAAAAGGAAACAGTAAATCATTAAATTTAGTAAATCACCTCTAGTAAAAGAAATGAATCCAGAGGTGGTGACAATGACCTTGACAACTTTGATTTTTTTCTCTTTGTGGAAGGGTCTGTTCGTACAACTTTCTGGGCAACAACAAGCCCTTGAGCAGCTTATGCACTGAACCCTAGGAAATGATTTAAGTTGAACTATTGAAGTTGCAAAATTTCAAGCTAATGCTCTTCAGCGATAAAAAGAGTCCACATGCCATTTAGCTAAAGCACAGCATTGCCATTTGATGAAGAAATCACTTAATTAAAGAGTGCAAGTAAAATATGAAGCACTTTGATAGGGAATTTGTTTTGCCCGACAAAGATAGCAAGTGTACGGAGAGGAAACAGAAGAAAAAATATATTACATCATTAAAATTTTAAATATGTAGAAATGGAGAGGAAGAAGGAAAGAAATCACTGATGAAGAAAGACATGCTAACTATATGATCAAAAAATGCATTGTTGAATGAATGAAAAAAGTAGCTATACCTGCATACGCAATCCTCACCGCATGAAGATTTGCAACTTGTGCATCCAACATCAGCATCCTTACGTTTCTTTTTTATTAGAAAAACATCTAGTCTCAATTAAGGCCAGGCTCATGATAAAATTGACTGATTAAATCCAAAACATGTGGACAAAGAAAAGTCTGTTGTAGTTTATTCAATTGAAGTGCAGTTACTGAGTCTCAGCACATAAATGGATGTTAATGAGGAAACACTCAGAACATCAGCTTAAATCGAATTTGAAAGTAATATCACATTATATAGGATACTGCGCCTGATGTGCACGTAAGGAGGTGGCTCCAGTTTATCATCTGCTAGGCCTTTCCATGTCAAATCAACCTTGAACTCCTCATTAACGTAAGGTAGAGGCAATTGGCCAAATATTTCCTGAGTTAAATGTAAACGTAATAAGAAAAGGTTATCTTATGAATGATAGTGAAAGGAAAGAATGTCATCTATGAGATAATTGCATTTTCCTTCAAATCAATTCGGAATGCACCAAGTTGAGGTATATTTAACACAAGAACAGTAATGCATGAGACCTTACCTCTATATTACTTGTTGGAGCCATATTCTGCTCATTCAACAAACACATCAGTCCTGTGAGACACCCTAATCAATAAAAGGAACAAAAATAAAGAAACAGAACCTCAAGGGTCCAAATTTTCAGCCAGAACCGAAAGGCAATAATATCATTCTACGCATCATGAACATTCTTTGCTAAAATCTACATTAGATATTACAAATTAAGCAGAAGAAACAACATGATTGAGATATTATCGCAAGCTCATACATTTTCACATCCTTCATACGGCTGAATTTGGACCCAGATGAACAGTCACTTAAACGAATTATACCATCAACCTCATAGGCCCAGAAACACTGAGGTAGTTTGCATGTCAAACAGGTCAAATACTAACTCAATTTCAGAATGCAGATTCTGAAGTAGAGACATTATGTGTCTCCACAGGAAGATGTAGGCTTGTTGATATCAAACAAACAAACTGGTTTTCATATAAAAGTTGGAGCTCATGTAGTCACGCTAAGTTTACAAGGTAATGTTATCAGAACCTCTCAACTTGTAATAGAAGAAGTTATGCACCTAGAGGGAAAAATGATGACAGGACATAACAGATGAAGGAAAGAAGAGGTTGACCTTCTTGTCAAGTTGCCAATCAGCTGGGTGCCTCCAACAAACAACTCTCCCTGGCTGGTCTACCAGATGAGTCACTTCTTCTGGCCATGGTGCACACTTATCATGTGCAGCTATTTGGCACCGAACGCACCGCCATTGAGATTTTTGTTTGCAAAGGAAGCAGCTCTGTTCATGGAAGTAAATTACATTGTAAGCAAAAATTATAAAGGCAAGTTAATTGCAATTCATGATTTTGCGCTGTTGATCTTATCTTACATGCTGCGGACACTTGAATTTCTTCAGAGTTGTGATTCCAAGTCTTTCCTTCGCGCACTTTAAGTGATAAACCCCCTGACAGTCATGGACAGAGCATAATAACTCCTCCCCAGGGTTAATAAAAAGGCGGCATTGAAGGCATTGAACCTGCAAATAATAGAAGGGCATCAATGTCACCTGGTATGTTGCGTTAACAAAACAGCTAATCAAAGCTGAGCGCTATGACTTGAAGAAGTAAGTCTGCTTTCCATATAAAGGCAACCTTAGATGATATACAATGATGTTGGTATTAACTTAGCTTCTAATCTGAAACTTTCTTTAGTATCATATAAATAAATAATCTTACCATGTATGGTTTTCCAGCTAGACATCAATTGGGAGGGCAGATTCCACCAACTCCCGGGAAAATCAACCATAAATATTTCGAAATCCTTACTTTCCATGTACAGCTTCAGCAAAACAAGTGTTAAGTGTCCCACAAGCTTACCCCTTTTGAAGCACATTTAGTTTAAATTAATCATCTGAGTGAAGCTCTCCCTTATATGATCTATGCAATGACGTTAAAAACCATTAATGGAAGCCATTTGTTGGTTTTAGAAGCGAATCCCTCACAAACCACTAATTACTATCACAATAACTGAAAAAGTTTAGTTGAAACTACACTGATAAAATAAAGATCCTTCCTTTTTTCAGATTGTTGCACATAAAGTTCCAAATTTAAGTGTTCCAGGACCAACCTACCAAGTAAAGTAGCAAAAGTGCACCATGAATCACAAGCTTCCTTACTAGGAACTGAAAAGAACTTCAACTATAATCAAACACAACAGGTCGCAAAGAAAAGTACCAATTCAAAAATTACCAAATGCACATACCCCTCTAAAATCTACACATTTCTACTCAACAAACCCACAACGGAAACCTGAAAATCACCATTTTTTTAGCGCGAACGAGAAAGGGAAGAAAGCTCTTCGACGGCGAGACACAAAGCTCGACCTTGGCCTCTAGCAAGCTCCCGTCAAGACTGTCCAAACCCTCGGCATTACACCCTCCTTTCTGGACTCGATTCCGTTTGGGAACCCTATTTGAGTTTCCGTCGCCGTCACCGTCGCCGCCGCTGACAGGCGTTCGCTCCCAATCGCAGATGATTTTCACCGGAAAAAGCGAAGAGTCTGGGGACGAGGAAGAAGAGAGCGAGATTTTGGCAAGGTCGGGCATTCTGAAACCTCCAAATTAGGGTGGAGAAGAGAAGAGGGAGAGGGAGAGCGAGAGGGAGAGGGAGCTTTTGAGAAGGTGGGTTTTGGGCGGGAAATGAAAATGTTTTGAGTTTGTATTGACAAAAATGGTTATTAAATTTGGGTATGTTTACGGAAGTGCATAGTCTAATGCTTAATGAACAATACAAAGCTGTTGACTGGGGTGGTGTATAGATATTTTATAACCGTTGTAAGTTGCAAAAGCCTCAAAATCAAAAGTTGGTTAATTAGTTAGTTAATTTTCCTTTTTTAACGCAATATATATATAATTATTTGAAATAATTTATTTTTAGGTAATTATTAATAATTATGAAGTTTAAATTAAGCATCCAAGATATGGAATTTATATGCCTATTAATGTCCTTATCGATACAGAATTTGCCAACCACATAAGTCATAAGGCTTCTTTTTTTTTTGACAAAGTGTTCATTTATTACGTACGAAGAAAATTGAAAATTACATCTTATTCTGACAAAAGATTGAAAAAAAAATAACAATTCTGGTGTTATTTTGTTTTTTTCTTTCATCTACAAAATGGCGATCTCAATAAAAAATATCCATGACCAAAGTTGCAGGTCTCCTTCTTTGATCTTTCTTCTGTTCGTTTTTTCAGTTGATTAAGAAAATTAAGAAACTAAAAAAGCTGGTGATCTGATCATATGATCCTCCCCCGCGTGTGGAGGATGAGCCACTGCTGGGAGGCCATCGTTTATGTGTTCTGTTATATTAATAAAGAACCTACGTACCTTGTAATAATCTGACAAAGGTCCTTGGTCATGCACAGGAGCACGTAAACTCCTCTAGTTTCTTTCTCTTTTCAAGAGCCGAAGTCGCATTGAAACATTGGTGGCAGGAAGGAGTTTACGTCGCCGAATATCGAATGCTCTCCTCCTTCTCCGTAGTTGCTTGAACCTTGGCATTCCAGGTAGTTGGCTATGTCTTCCGGGAAGTGGCATTCTGGCGGTTGCTCCAACTCCGCCAGCGTTGTGTGGCGGTCCGCCACAGCTGTCATCTCCATCATTTCCTTGAACTTGGACGACTGAAGGAGTAGGCCCAGCGCTGAGGTGGCGCTCGCCGTCCGCGGTGTTTGGGCCGAGTTAATCTCGCCGTTAGTTGCTTCAGAAGGTTGGTAGGGTTGTTGATTGTGAAGGAAGCTCAGTCCAAGTTGTTGATTAGGTGTAGGAGTGCTTGAACTAGTGGTCAAAGTAGGGTTTAGACTAGTGTCGTTATCGACGTTACTGTTACTGCCGTCATTATTTCCAGTTTGATTAGGTTTCAGCCACTTGATGTAGCGGCTGAGGTCGAAATTGGTGACGGCGTTTAGTCCACGGTACTCTATAGCAGCCATATCGTATGCGGTGGCAGCTTCTTCTTGTGTAGCTGCGACAGATACACCATTAAAATAAGAACTCGAGGTCAATTAAACAAACGATCTATGACATAAGCATATCACTGAGATACAGATACATATGGGAATCATCTTTAAGATTTATTTTATCTCATAAATTTATGGTAATAAGCAATTTCGTATCATCCATGGGTTGGTGGACCATCCCAACTAATTGATTGTGTAGAGACTAGAGAGTCCTAATCAATTTTTGAGAAATAATAAATGTTGAATTTATTCTATAATGTAGTGTATGGGATAAAATATGTGCATCTTTACCTATAATTTAAAAAACTTCTTAATTTTTAAAATTCTTAAAAAAAATCTTCTAATTTTTAAATTTTCAAAAAACATTTTCTCTTTAAATTTGCCTACAACAATTAAATGTTGCTTATATAACTATTCAACTCAGCTCTTAAAAATCTAATTTAAATTATTATTTAATTAATTCATATTGAATTTAAAAGTTGAGTTAAATTATCTTAATTATTAGCTACATGTAATTAGTTAACATCTGACATTCATTCAGTACATGTTTTATTGTTATTATTTAATCAAAATTTAAGAAAAATATTTTTATAGAAAATTGAAAATTAGGTTAATTTTTTAAAAAATTTTAAAGATTAAGGTGGGCGAGCTCATTTCTTGAATATTAAAAGATCCTCGGTTTTTTTTAAATTTTCAGTTAACAAAAACATATAATTACCGGAAACATCGAACAAGAATTACCGTATGTTCCGAGGTAAAGGTACTTATTGCCAAATACTCTACCGATCCGAGCTTCCCACCTTCCATTATGATGGTGTCTGGACAAAACATAACATAAGAGTTTATAAATGTTAAGATCCTGAAAACATAACTACATTATATGAAAAAACTAGTATTTAATTTGTTAATTTCAAGAATTATTCTTACAATGAGTCACGAAATTGAATGATGATTCTTAATTATTACCTTGCCACACCTCTATACTTTGATGCTCCACGAGAAAATCCACTGCTCTTCCTATAAAAAAAATGCAGAGGCAAGAGTGTTGTCAGACTTATTAATTGTGATAGACCAGTTCCAATCTCTTCTTAAACATGCTCAAAGTACCTTCTCAGGGATCCGATGTACTCTTCTCTAGATTGACCTTCCATTTCCTTCACCTCGTTCTGATATGTGGACAACTGCCATTTAATTCCAATATGAACAAAGCACTTCAGTTTTAGCAAAGTTTGTGTTTCTTAAATACTTGTATTCCGATTTACCGGAAAGTTAAGAATGGTGTCTTGGCCCCAGTACTTGAGTGCTGCTAAATCATAAGCATGAGCGGCTGCTTCTTCGTCATCATATGCACCTGAAAAGTTACATGGTTCGATCAGATTCTATATACAAGCTTCAAGTATTACTGATGAAAGTACATTGGTGTTTGGTGACTGTACGTACCGAGGTACACTGCATTTCCACGAAATTCATCAGTTGCCACCAACCCGAGACCGTAAGAGAAAAATGTCAGTCTAATTGCCTTAATATAATTCATCGCGAACTGTTTATTGATGAGAAGAGAGATACAGATCATGAACAAGCTGATGAAGAAGACCAACCTTGTCTTCCTTTCTTGTTTTGTGATTCATTCCAGCAATTCTTATCCCACAAGTGAGCTTCATATCGACCCGTCCACCGATGCCTGAAACAATCATTCCACAAACAGGTCAGTCTAAAACTGAAAACCGAGAATGGGAATTGAAAGAAAACAATCAAATCAAACTTCATCACCTTGTAACCCCACGATAGATGGAGCTTCGTTGAGGAGGGGAGTCTCGAGGTACAGTTCGTCTTGTTCGTTTAACCTTGGTCACTCCATTACTGTTAGCGGAAAAACTACTAGTAGGTTTATCAGTGGTGTAATTTGCTGCGACTTTCTGCTTTTGTTCTGTTACTTTCCCCATGAAACTGAGCAATTAACCAAAAGTCGGATTACAGTTGTAGAAGAAGACTAAAACCGGAGATACATGACTGAGTCCTCCAAGTGAGGCTTATAAAGGAATTCAAGAAATAAGTTGGCCGGCTAAGCTGAGAAAGCTGTTTTTGGCCGTCTACAAGCGGCTCATTTGCTCCATACTCGCTTGTCTTTTTGTGTTAATATGGTGCTGTGAAAAATCCTGCTAATTTAACACTCTCTAATCTCTTATTATTATAAATTGCTAATTACATTTTGTCAACCCAACCCAATGTTTTTTAATTCATTATATGCTGTATTCACTTTGTCATCGACTATATTAATATATAAATATAGTAATAACAATACAAACAAGTACAGTTGTTTTAATTTGAGAAAAATAATAATAAAGAAGTATAAAAGGAGAAGAAGATGATACGAATTCAGACAAATCTTGAGATCAAGCTTCAAGCATTGTTGAATTGAGTCCTACGTTAGTCGAAGACGGTTCAGTCTGTTTCAACCGGTACTGATGGGTTCTTCCCACAGCTGCATTGATGAAATAAATCCATAAACATCACTATCTGAATCAAAGGGCTTGGGCTCTACTTTGCCTTAATTGAAAGGACTTCTGTAAGTGTAACACCATTACAGCACACCATTTTTATAATTGTTTAATCAACATTCAGACCTTTAAATATTAATTAAATTTTAATAGCTAAGATGTGAAACTTTTTAATTTTTTTTATTTTTCCTAAATTTGATTAAATTAAATTTCATTTTCTATATTGAGATACCTTTTAAATGTGATTATATAATTTAAATAAAAATATTTAATGAATTAAAATCAAGTAACATCTTCGGAAGTTAATATTACTGATTAAACCATCTTTATAGGTCTTAATTCATAATTTTACTAATACCATATTAGGTTTACCCGGTCAAAATTAGCCGCATTGGTTGATGTTTAGTTTTGGTTATTAGTGGCTTCTGTATGCAAACAACTGGTTTACCAGGATTAATTAGCATTCAAAAGAACTGTTTATAACATGGTCATACATGGAAATGATCGGTTGATTAGTATAAATTCTTCGCATTGAATATAGCATTGTCATTAATGGAAGCACTCTGCTTGTTATGCTAATTAATGTACTAAATTTTCTAATCAGACTAATTAATGTTCTATTACTCACAATCCTGTATGGTCAAAAGTTGATTCTACATAACTTTTCATTGTGGGAACATGGAGAGGTGTGCATATGTACTTGATAATTTTATGGATTAAACAATATAAAAGGACATATTGTGGAATTTATTAGAAGAGGTTTACTTGTTTAATTACCCATGTGGGTAAATAGGAAAAGATAGCACGATTTTAAAGTTAATTAAAAATTCTATGATAACAGCCTGTTCTGATTTAATTAAAATTTTGCTCAATTAAAAAAAATTCAAATTTGTTTCAAAATTTTAACTTTAAGCTATGTTTAGGCGTAAAGTCTTTAATTGAATGAAATGTAAATGAATATAATATTATATATTTATTGTTTATGAATGATGAAATAGTTCGCAATATAATATAGTGAAATATTATTTAGAAGATAAATAGAATTGAATTTAATGTAATATATGTATAATAATAATAAATGACTATTCTACTTTTGATAGAATAAGATGTATTTGTATTGTTGCTTGTTATTAGGGTTGAGGGTATAATTGATATTATAAAAACTTATTGAGATATATTAGACAGTACATATTTATTATTTTACATTCTATCTTAAACCGTCTAAATAAGTGTTTAGAATGAAATATAATAAAATGGAAGGGTTTCTATTATAAACCCTTATCTCAAACGATTGAATAATATTATAATCCATTTCATTTTATTCTATTAATAACTACCCTCATAGGTTTATTGATTATCTCTTCCATTTTAGGGTACAAGGCAATTATTTTTAACTAATAAATATTCTTGAGTACAATTGTTTTATTATTTTAACCATAGTAGGAACGTGGATGACTAGTTTCTAACTCACAATTGGAAACAATATAATTAAAGAATTTTGTAACCCTTTTTAATTACAATCAAATTTATTAGGATTACTAAAAAAAAGACAAAATTCTCTGCTATAATATTTCTATTTTAACTCTGCTTTACATCCAACATGATATCGTTTTGTAGGTTCTGTACATCCAATGTGGTCTGCATATTCCTTTCTGGCCTTTATACCATGGGATTCAAGAGTCATCGGTACTGGGTTGATTTGTTTTCTCCTTGATTACTGTAATTAACTATCCAGATATTAAAGATAGTGTGGAAATCGATATGTAATGTTAAGCCAAGGTTTGGACGAGTTTTGTGTTATATGTATGACGTATGTTAATATATGTATAAGCCAACTTAACTAATGTTTCATGTGATTAAACTTGTTATCGTCACATAATGCTTTTTTTTTTGGTCCTCCCAGGAGGTGTCTACTGGGTCAAAGCCAGTGACTAATTCCCCTTCGTGATACTGATACATCCTTTGCGGGAGCTACAGTTGGCCCAGGAGTTTGCTGCGTTCTCAAAGACAGAGATCAAACCTAAAATTTCTTGGTTAAGCTACGAAGGTATGCGTCACCTATGCTAACCCACTGGGTTGTCACATAATAATTAAGACCCATTGTTGTGGTATTGACAAAGACCAAGGATTTAAGGCCTGCCCTATAATTTTTCACTCGAGACGCAATCTTTCTCTTAAAAGAAACAAAAGTTTGTTCCATTTCATGTGCATATGCGATAATGTTTGTCAGGTATAAGACGTTAACTCATCTCAATAATTTCCATCCAAGCAAACAGTAACATGGAATTATGACTGTAAAAAAAAAATAAAGATGTTCAAAAATATGATAATTCATCATCATCATTATATTCAGTCTGAAGTTTTGCAATAAAATAGGGTCTGAAAAAGTCTGATAGTACGCAACCTTACCTCTGCATAATAGAGAGGCTATTTCCAGAAACGTCATAAACATGTTAATTATCAACTAAAAATTGTCGACATATATTAAGAATAAGTAGTTAAAAGCATCATCAGGAACCGTTGTTTTCCATGGAAAATAAGCCTCTCATGTCCATTTCCAGGGAGTAAAAGATGGTAAAATTCTCATTATTGATCAATTTTAGTAGTATTAGTGTTGAAACTTGAGCATAGAGAAGCAAAAGATTGGGTAGAGCAGTATCGAGAGAGAAAGTAGGAGCTAGATAGAGAGAGCGTGTTGAGCGGCACTAGAAATTAGAATGACTAATTAAAATCTATCGACTGAGAATGAATCATAATGACTAATTGATTTTTTATCTCCGCAGACCATCAATTTGGTCATTGTTCCTCGAAACACAAGCAGGAAAGACATTAACTCTTAATGGGTATTTGGTCTTAGTTTGATAACAATAATATATATATAGTAGCAGAAAAAAGAAGGGCAAAAAAGACAACAGCCTGCGACTTTAAGCTAATAAAGAACTTACTCAGCAGCTATTTTATGGTCATGGTATATTTTCTTAGGAGGCATGCAACCCCATCATCAAGTCCTCCTTGTTGCAGCAAAACCAAAGTGTCTCGGGAAAAATATTCTCATTTCCAAGATCAAAAGCTTACCATTCCTACGTTAATGCTTTAACTTGTAACCTCGACAACCTCAGCTTCATTATCACTATAATCTGCCCAACATTTGCTTGGTTTCCCCTCGCTTGAAATGCTAGCGCAGTTTTCTTTTGCCATATTAGGCTTCTCTTCAATTTCAGGACGTGCGTATCCATCTTTCTCTTCAAGAGTCTTTGACTCTTCTGTATGTTCTTCTCCTTCTACTGGGCAACTTCCAACACTGCTCTCGGAAGCAACTTCTCCTATGATCTGTTCACCAATATCAGCAGCCATTACCGAGTATACTGAACTAACTGGACCTGAAGGAAACCCGGTTTGTGTCACTTGGATTCCGCTAAGTGATACTGGATGTCCATTAGGTGACACTGGGATACCGGTTGGAGACAAGGGGAATCCGTTTGGAGACACAGGAATGCCGTTTGTGGTAGCCAAGTAACCATTTGGTGACACGGGATAGCCATTTGAAACCCAAGGCTGACCAGGTACAAATTCAACTGCATGTGGATTCATTATTCTAGGAGGGCTGAAGTGACTCCCATCTCCAGCATGTTCACAGTTATTGAAGGTCGCCTTGTTTCTTGGAGCCCGATTTCCAGATCTACTGTAGCTACCAGAGAGCCTTGGGCCGTAGGGAACCCTAGCTGTTGCTAATTGATGAGGTGATCTGCGGACAGGAGTAACAGTAAGCATAGGAGGAATGTTCACTGGTGGAGGAAGAATTCCTCCATGATCTATGACTCCTGGCACTGTAACTGAGCCAAAAACTGGGATTGTGGATGGATTAAATGGTGGTGCAGCTGCTGAAAGTTTCTTGGTTGTCTCCGTTCCAGTTTCTGCTTCATCTTGCTTTTCTCCTTCAGCTACCGATGGGTTACCAATAGAGTTGCCATTGGATAGATCCTGAGGATTTTCTTCTTCTACTTTCTCAGGAATTGAAGCATATTTCTCCAGTATAGGATTTGCATTTTCAGTGGAACCAGAAAATGGTTCAAGATCAGGAGAAAGTGCTGTGCAACTGCCCACTCCAGAATCCACATTATCTGCGTCCATGGACGCATCGATGTTCTCATGTTCTGAATCTGCAGCATTTGCAGTGTCACATTTTGTAACTTCATGACCAGCAGTTTCAAATTTACTTGTTTCAGCTTCTACTTCTTTGTGATCGACAGTGGCATTTTTTACTTCTTCCATAGGTTCTCTAATCAATACAACTTCTCCTTCTTTCTCCTGCTCTTCTTGTGCAAGACTTTTGCCAGAAACCTGAAGCTGTCTTTTACCTTCAGGTTTGAGAATATTTTCTTCAGCTCCTTTTTGCGGAATCTCATGATTGAGCTCTGATGCAACTGGCTCAAATGTCACCTGAGAACTTGGTTCTGTGGGTACATGTCCTTTTGGAAACTGTTCCGCTACAGCCTTCACAATTGTCCCTGGAGGTGCCAAAGCAACTTCTTTGTAGGAGAAAAGTTTTCCAGCTGTCTGCACACTGATTGAACTAATCGCTGAAGGTGATTTGGCAACTTGATCTGATGAAGGAGTAGTTGGAGCTGACTTAGGGTTACTTGATCTTTCTGCTCCACCAGCTGGGGCACTAGAATTGCTTACTTTTGGACTGAAGCTAGCACTCTTAACAAACTTTTTGGGAACAGGTTTATTGAGTCCAGCTGAAGCAGACAAATCATTCGGGGATGTCCTTGGAGATTTAAAGTTAGAGGTCTTTCCTCGGAATCTTGATGACTGGGATGCATTTGTAAAATTAGGATTTAGCTTTGCTAGGCTTGGCCTTCGTGAAGCAGATGATTTACGAACTGCAGGTAAGCGACCCTTCAGGCCAGCTTCTTGCCACCCTTCATCTGAGTTATCCTCTTGTGCCACTTCTTTACTCTGATTAAAGGTAGCTTGATGTGGGAGGCTTGAATCTGTTTCTTCCTTTCCAGATTCTGACAATTGAGCTCCAGAATTATTTTCCTTATCACTTGAAATTTCTACAGCATGAAAAATTGACGACAAGGTTTCATCTTTCTGATACTCATCAACAGCTGTTTCCCAGTTTTGGCCTGTCCTACCTTTAACCTGTATAACGGAAGGAAACTTGTTTGCTTTAGTGTAACAAAGAATTGATCAAGTCAACATCAAGAATATAACAGAAGAGTCCAGGTCGAAGTCTGACCTTTGCTCGAGCTTTCTTTTGGGACTCTCTTGCTTTCATCTCTGCATCAGGGGTTATGTAATCCAAAAGATCCGATACACTGTAACGGGAGGAGAAATGCTACATATAATTGCCAACATCCAATAATCCACACAGTTCTCAAACTCAATTGACAAATGTGATTAGTTCGTTCATTAAGAGTACGTCAAATTGTTTGCTCATATTTCTCAATTTGGAGTCAACTAACAGATAAGGCGACAGTTGGAACCTGCAACTATCAAAATCGGAGCACACTTGTCTACTTTGACTAACATAAGCTTGGAAGTGGAAGCATAAAAACCCCAACTCTACCATTTCAGATGAATATGAACTATATATTAAGCATCAGCCAGATGCTACCTTAAATGACCTTTGCTGGAGATCGAAGCATCTGGCTTTGGGGTACCATTGCGTGCAGCTTCTTGCTGCTCCAAAGCCTTGGACTCAAAATACTCGAGCCAAGCAGCAGCATCCTGGAAAGGTGGATGTACAAAGATATGGAGTAGGAAATCTCATCACTTAAGCGGAATGTGGGGCTGAATGTTAAAGAGTTACATTACCTGTGTGCGCAGGTCCTCAGAACCAAGTTTGGCCTGCAGTATTTGAAGAGTAGTTTGTTCATGCTGGACACTCAGTGAGTAAGCTTCCATCAAGGAGAGAGCGATAGCTATGGCATGGTAGCTGGCGGCAGTCTATATAAGCCACAAAAGTGTCAAAATTATGAAAGGAATAGAAGCTGCGACACGTCGATGCATGCTACACCATAAGTGGTAGGTGTGTGTGTACGTAGATGAGAGAGGAGGAGGACTTGCCTGTATATGGTCAGCTCCAAGTAGTCTCTGATTACATTTCAGAGCCTCATGGAGGTACCTAAGAGCAACATGGACGTTTCCTAATCCTTCTTCCATCATTGCTACGTTGATGTAGGTGGCAGCCGTATTTGGATGCGATGGCCCGCACGTTAAATGTAACAGATATAAGGCACGATTGACATACCTAGAACAGAACAAGGAATAATCACGAGACCCCTATAGGTAGTATTTTCAGGGAAGATAAGTTATCGGGGAAGATAAGTTAACGAAACATACTTCAGGGCTAATTCTGTATGCTGAAGACGGTAGTAAAACACGGCAAGATCTCCATAGCTTTTCATTGTGTCAGGATGATCAAGGCCAAGCTCTCTCTCATTAATATCCAGAGCTTTTTGCTGATAAATTGTTGCCTGAATGAAGTGAAGAACAAAAAGATCATATACTAAGGAACAATTCTTGGTGAGTAGTATGGTATTGAGCTTTTCCAGTCATCTGGAAGCATCGATAAACATAAAGGATATACCTGATTGAAATCTCCGGTGTGATAGAGAACTACAGCCAGAAGACTGTATGCACCTGCAGTCATTCTATGATAAGGACCACAGACTGATACCAGTTTTGAGAGTGCCTTCAAAATAGATTGAGACATTTTCAAATAATTATTCACTTATAGAAGAGAACTAACAAATAACTACAGGAAAGAAGAAGACGAATTAGATAAGTAAAAACGGGCTCATACTTTCGTGCCATAGTTGACAGAATCCTCCAGTTTGCCTTTATCCAGGGAAGTTTTGGATGACTCTAACAATGTACGTCCATCCGCGGATGAACACGCAGCATGCTGCAGAATTTCTCAAGTTTTTCCATAAGCAGAGCAATATAAATTCCTATTACTAGTCCTCAATGTTTACGTGAGTAATCGCGATCTTACCTTGTAGACGGGGACCATACTAATGATATCAGACTTACGAAACGGAGAAGCACCTTCCATCTCATAGTCCCGAGGAAGAAGCTCTAGTCCAACCTGAAAAATTACATGTTATAATCTTAATGTGGAAATACGTTTAGGGCTTACAAAAGCGTGATGAAGTCAAACCTTGTGGGACAGCCCACGAAGAATGGCAAACTTTCTTATATTTTCATGGCTTTCATGCTTCCACTGCCATCCAAACCTTTTGAGAAGAAATGTCTCGACCCATTTCCATTTTAGCTTCTCATCATTCATAGCCTCTGCATCCCCATTTTGAGCTGAAGGTGTCCCCAACAGGATATTTAGACATGACGCTATTGACACAGCCAAGTCAGCAGCATTATCTGTGGCTGCAACTACAGCCTGCAGTATGTGTTTGTAGGCTCGAGCTATCATCTCATGTATGCAAAGAGATTGCACATGAGGAAGCTTGTCAGCCAATTCAACCTAGAAAGACAAAAGGAATAAATTAGGCAGAAAAGAAGAAAGATTTTTGTAACTTTTGGACAGCAAAAATTACGGAAGAGGCAAAAGAAACAGAAGAATAGAGGCTAAATAATCTTCTGTATTATAAAGTAAACTGCTGTCACATAAAACATGAAATATATCCATAGACTTACAAAACCAATTCTTTATAAATTAAACTATTACTATTTAACTTAAACAATAGCTCTAACTAAGACTCTAATAATCATAATTCAAGTTTAAGAATGACTCTAACTAATAACTCTAACTAGAATTCTAATAATCATAATTCAAGTTTATTATCTAACATCCTCTTTTAAACTTGTAATTCAACCTTTAATAACTCCAAGAATAACTCTCAATTTGCAAAAATCTTCACATTTTAAAGCTTTGATAAATATATCGACAACTTGATCTTTAGATGTCACATGCTTCAATTGAATCTCTTTGTTCCCAATGCATTCTCTTATAAAATGGTACTTGGTGTCTATATGTTTACTTTTATCATGAAAAACTGGATTAAAGATTTCATCATAATCAATTTTAGCTTTTTGAGTGAATCATTTTGCAACAAGTCGAGCTTTGTACTTCTCTACTTCTTCTTTTGAATTTTTCTTCATTTGGCATCCTCTTACTCTTCAACAAACTGTGAGCTATGTCAAGAATAATTCTATTTTTACACCCTACAATCAAAAAATATTGAATACCAAGATACTCACATAGTTGATTAAATTTATTCGACGTAAATTCAGCTCCTCGATCAGTCCGAATTACTTTAATTAGATAACCACTTTTATTCTCAACTCGAGCTTTAAATTTCTTAAACATTTTAAATGCTTCAGATTTTTCTTTCAAAAAATAAACTCAAGTCTTGCGAGTATAATCATCAATAAACAATAAAAGTATATGTTCTTTTCATATGAACTTAGTGCGATAGGACCACATATATCAACGTACACCAATTCGAGTGGTTGTTTAGTTCGAGATAGAGTCTCCTTCGGAAAGCTCCGCCTAGATTGCTTGTCATACATACAACTTTCACAAATTTAATCATGATGACTTATAAAAGGCAAGAATCCACTGATATTTAAGTGGCCCAGCCTAAGATGCCACATCCATGACAAATCATTCGTAGTAGCTTTTTAACATACGGGACTATCTTTATTGATCTTCAGTATGAACATCTTGTTCTTCGACAATGACACTTTTGCAATCAATCTTCCTTTTCCATTTCGCATGACCAATCCACTCTTTGTCATCTATATTTTATAGCCTTTCTCCAAAAGTTGTCCAATACTCAATATATTTGTGTTTAAAGCTGGAACATAATAAACATGAGATATAAACTGATGATCTCTATTCTTCAGTTTAATCAAAATTTCTCATTTACCTTTCATTGGAACTTTAGTTTTATCGCCAAAAGAAATATTGCCTTTAACATATTCATCAAGACTATAAAATAAATCTTTATTACCAGTCATATGATTGCTGGCTCCTGAGTCGAGATACCAAGACTCCTCACTCCTTTCTTTTTCACCATTGCACGTTAATAACAAGGCAGATACTTCATTATCATCTTCTTCAACCTCAACACAATTTGCGTTTTCTTCTTCATTTGAATTCTATCTACATTCTGCTGCATAGTGACCAAATCTTTCGCACTTGTAACATTTTATATTGGATCTTTGACCACGACCTCGTTGAAGCGATCTACCTCTACCACGTCTTCTTGGATATTGTTACTGAAAATCTGACTTTTCATTGTCATTCGAATTATTTCTGCCTCCTCTGTCTTTTCCATAATTTTCATGATTCTAGCTCCAACCACGACCTCTGCCTCCTCATCCTCTACTATGTTCTTGATGTTGATTGTCTTCTTTTTCATTTAAATTTAATTTCGCCTACAACTCTTGAGCATCTGGTTCTTCTCGTTTATTCAATCTCTCTTCACGGGCTTGTCACAAACCCAAAAGGTGATCTATAGACTTTGAATCTAAATCCTTTGATTCTTCAATGACAGTCACAATGTAATCAAATTTTAAAATTAGCAATCGAAGAATGTTTTCAATCACTCGAACGTCTTCCGTCGGCTCTCCATATCTCTTTAATTGATTCACAATAGTCAAGACTCTGCCAAAATACTCTTCTATAAATTCAGAATCCTTTATCTTGAGATTTTTATAGTCACATCTCAAAGTTTGCAGGTGTACTTTAATTATTTTGTCTTTTCCTTTAAAACAATTATGTAAAATCTCCCACGCTTTTCTTGCCGTTGTTGCAGTAGACACCTTTTCAAACATTTTTTCATCTAAGCACATATGAATAAGAGTTAGCACTTGCTAATCCTTCTTTTTAGCTTTCTATAGCGCTTCCTTTTCTGCTATTAACACTTCTTCCCGTTCCGGATGATTGTAGCCTTTTTCCACAATATCCCACATATCTTGTGATCCTAGCAATGCTTTTATTCTAATATACCAGTTGTCATAATTCTCCTTGTTAAGTTTCGAAAATTGAAACGGTAACATTCCATTTATCTTAGTTTTTACTATGGAACACCTTCAAAATACAGTTTCTGGCACTTCTGTATATCTTCTGGCAGTGGCTAAACTGATTTCTATCTCTAATACCACTTTGTTGGCCAGCAAAAAATACAGAAGAGGCAAAAGAAACAAAGGAATAGAGGCTAAACAATCTTCTGTATATAAGGTAAATTACTGTCACATAAAGCATGAAATATGCCCATATAAATATAGGCTTACAAAATTAATTCTTGATAAACTAAACTACTACTATTTAACTTAAACAATAACTCTAACTAATAACTCTAACTAGGACCCTAACAATCATATTTCAAGTTTAACAATGACTCTAACTAATAACTCTAACTAGGAATCTAACAATTATAATTCAAGTTTATTATCTAATAGTAATATCATAGAAACCATTTTAGATTGTCAGTGATCATCAAATAAAGGGGTTCAGGAATGGTTTTAAGGAAAGTGTCTCAAATAAGATATCGACACTAATTCTGAAGCATAGAAAGTAGGAAAAAGCTTATAAGAATTTACCACACGACCCAAGGAACACATCTGCAAACCCCTGGTATGCATAAAATCTGTCAATGTTCTTCCATCAACAGGAGAAAGTTCAAGAGAGCCAAAATCTGCTACCTGTAAGTTTATGTCACAGCAAACAGATATATCAAGTTCAATGGATGGAGTTCAAGACAAACATTCTGTAGTTTTAATTAACTTACCAGTTTTGGAAGAGCAACGTCAGCATAATACTTATGTGCCATTTCAATTAATTCATCAGGTGACTGCAGGATGAAATGCCAATCAAACGAAATATGGATCACTAAATTACACCAGAGACGAAGACAGAAATATGCGCACAAATATACAGGTGCAACCCATGAATTCTTCAGGTATAGGTAAGTTCAGAGAATTGGCAGATATGCGTTCTGGTTAGCAGGAAACTACCAACCTTGAGATGAAGGCCCGTTTCTGATTCTTTAAGGCGCAAATACGCTGCTTCAGGAAGGAGAGTTCTCCACATTATTGCCATTTCCTCTTCTTGCTTCTCCAACTCTTTCTGATTAGAGATGTCCATTTTCTTGTTTGCGTCAAGATTGTCAGCCGGAGAAGCATCTTTTCTCTCTTCAGTTTTGTTTCTGACATCTACTTTCTTCTTAATCTCCTTCAGCAATGCTCCCTGCTTGCCAAGACCCTTTACCGCAGGTTCAGGCTTTGCTTCGTCAGCCTTCTTCGACTCAGTTTTCCCTGAAGCCTGATTTTGTAAATTTTGAACCCAACATGCTCCTAGCTCCCATCTAATAGCCTTAATGTGCTTCCTTGTTTCTTCTTGCAACTTAAGCAAACTGGTTTCTAAAACGTGCCTCACCAACAATCTAGCATTTTCAGAATCTTCATTCTGTATCCGATGGACTGGACTAGATGATTTGTGCAGTAGCATTCTCAAGCTGAAATGTAAATTCGAACATACGCAACAATTCTTCACTTGTGATGTAATGCATATAAACTATAAGCAAATGTACACAACCCTCACAGATGGACTGACCTATTTACATTCAACGCATTGGCACCTCCTTCAGGCTGGTCATCGATGTCAATGTCCTGTGGAATAGGCTTCCCATCCCAGTTAACCTCACCAGAAACTTTAACAATTGCTGTATAGCCACACTGTCTAATAACCACAACGCCTAAAGTAGGAGTGTCCTACAAAAAGAAAAAAAGAAGCAACTAAAGCCACCTGTTCCAGTCAAAGATAATGATCATAGAAAACAACGGCTTTGCTCACATGAACTGTAGCACTTTCATTCGCAGTTATGCCTTTAAGTAAATTTCTCTGACCAAGTTCTTCCTGCGACAATCCAAGAACTTGGCTCCCGTCATTTTTACAATCCATTTTGTTACTGGCATCAGCAACATCTCTTGTCACCTTAACAATCAAATCCCCTATTCTTTCCTCATGTGAAACCGATTGTGCGGTATCATTCAAAGAATACTGACTACCTTCAATGATACGCTTGATTGTGGCAACAGCTTTTAGAACAGAAACGTCAACAAATAAGCTGTGAAGAAGAAAGGCTTTCCTATCACGAATTTGCCTCTCTTCTGCTGTTTTACTAGGCATTGCCGCCAGAATCGCAAACTCGTTCGACCATGACCTTTGATCCTGATTGCCATCTCTTCCTTGTCCGCCGCCACTCCCTCCCCAGTTCCCGTCTTCCACAGGAAGTGGTTGGAAAACAGATGGGTTATCAGCAACAACTGGAGGAACAACCCAGGTATTTGCTCGAAAACCATAAGGAAGGTTTCCAAACTGCACCACCAGCAACCCATATAATTTAGCATTAACCCTCGGATACAAATATAAAATATGTTATGGAGGTAAAGAGAGGGGAGGAGGCGAAACGTACCTTATTGTGCTCTATGAATGCCTTCATGAGAGCTTTGTATGCCTGCAAGAAGAAGAATACACAACTAAACCCAATTCCAGAAGGTGCTCACTTTGAGCAACATTGTAACTGATTAGAACTAAACTAAGAAGGAATTGGAACTAACAGAGTCAAATGTTCTGCTAGTTTGCTGAAGCAGAGTAACCAGAGAGTGATAGAGAAGAAGGTGTTTTCCAGCGGGGTAAAACCCTTTTCTTGAAGCCACTATTGTCGTCGGCTTCCCACTGCAAACTCTGACCTGTATTTACATTTCCTTCATTTAAATCGCCTTATATACATGCATATATCTACAAAAATGAACTAATAAGGAAAAATATAAGAGAAAATTCTCACATCTATCTGGAAAAAATCGTCTTCCGTTTTATCTTCAAGAAAGGGACGCGTAGATCTCCTTATGTCTGTTATCAGAAAGAAAACGAAAAGGGAAATTTTCTGATAAGTAAGGGAAAAATAGGCAAGACAAACAATATCGTCGTGAAAGCAACAGACATTGAACCGGCGGCGTTAGGTGCGAGAACGAGAAGAAGTCGTAAAACTGTCCGAGCCGCCGCGGCGGGCACATCGAAACCTGACCCGCTGCCTCATTCATCTTCTCCGAAGAATCCACAGCTCCATCCTTCGCTGCTTTGCTCTTCTTATCGATCGATTTCGGCTTGCGGTTAACATCGTTGCCGCCGTCGTTCTCGGCACAAAGGAAGCTCTCGACGGCAACGCCTCCGTCCTTGGAACCGGAATCCTTGCGGTTTGTCGCATTCGACTGACCGAAGGAGGTGGTGCAGGCGACGATGTCGAGGAGTCGCCGGACGTGAGCCACGGCTTGCTCTTCGGTGTACTCCTCTGGTAACAACCCAGAAAAAAAAGAACTTTTTACAAAATCGAAATTAAATCCTGACCGTCAGATTTGGCGGGAAGGGATATACCTTCAACGATAGTGAGGTGGCAAGGTTTGAGAGACACTATATCTACGGAATCTTTGAGCTTAGATCCTCGCACCTGCGGTCGTTAGACCGTTAAATTACACGTCAGCATCTAATTCAAAATGTCGCCCGCAAAAAAGATAGAATTTTTTGTCTAATATTATGGTGTCTTATTTTATTCCATAAATTTTAACTATTCACTCATACGAATCCTATATTTATTTATACAAAATTCACGAAAATCTCATATAAATAAATAACTAAAATTTACATAACAAAATAAAACCGAATAAAATTGGACAAAAAGTTTAGACTCCTCGTGAGGTGCCGAAATTTATGTACATTAGACATCCCCTTGATTTGATAAACTGAACCCTTCCTCATAGGATCACCAAGTGCCACCTCATAATTTAGTGCATAGTATAACTACCCTGACTGATCAGACCGTACAATATTAGTCAACAACCAAAATCAGGGCCGTTCGACTTATGGGACCACTCACCCAACACTCCACTCTCCGTAATCAAACGGCAGAGACGGGGTCTCACGACGGTTGCGACAAACTGGGAAGTGCTTGGTAGGGCCCAACTTGGGTTAGATTAAACTTTAAAGAAAAAAAAATTGTGATTAAATGTTTGTAACTATTATTAACGATTATTGTTATTATAAAAAAAGAGATAAATATAGGGGCCCAAATGTAAATAATATAAAGTATTGGGTTTACCTCGTGAGATAAAGAGAAGTTGGTCAAATGGCAAGTCTCGACATGAACACCTAAAAGCTTTCTCACATCTAAGATCCTGTCAGTTGAGATGCCCTTCTCGTACAAATGGTCAACAGAAATAAAGTGAGAGCAAGTTAATTGATACAATTAGATAAAAACAATAATTAACCAGTTCATTAATATTATTAATTACTCTCGTACAATTTAACTGAAAATGTGATATAAAGGGCTATGCGTGGGTACGTACCTTGAGGGTCACTTGAGAATCATTCGGTGTCTCGACGGTGATTTCAACGACGGTAGGCGGAACTGCATATTAGATAGGAAATTTTCTTAGCCCAAAACACGAGAACTTTAAGGTTTGAACACAATGAATTTATGTTTGTGCGAGAGCAAACAATACGGGAAACGTGACTGTTAGATGTAAGAATTAAGATCCGCCTCATCTAATTGTTAAGAGGGAGAGAGGAGACGAGAGAAATGGAGATGAGGTTTTATGAACCATACATTTTCAGTCTTCAAGATTAAGAAGAACTCATCAACCAAACGACCCAGTTAGCTACAAACTACTAGGAAGCTGAGTTTGAATTGGAATTCTTCAGTTTTTGGACTACAATGAGAAAAATACTGACTCTTTTCGATTGGGTTAATGCTTTTTTCAACGAGAGTGCATAAACTGTGCAGGTCAAGAAGAAGAAGAAGATAGTGACAAGTAGAGACCTTTCTCTTCTTTTTTCTTCTTATCTCCTTTGGCTTTATGTGGTTTAGTCTTTCCAGTTTTAGGAGCCATTGAGCATCGAAAGCCTGCTGGTGTAAGCTATAGACAAACTGCACTCGGCAATACTTTTAATCTTCTATCTCCAAATGCAGAAACGAAAACAGGAGAGAAAGTCGCCAGAATCTACAGAAGTTTCTGTTAGCCTTCTAATAAAACCAATGAGAGAGAGGCCACTTCAATCCCGACAAAGAAAAAGGAAACATCTTTGTGGTACGAGAAACTGATACGGGAAAGAGCACAGAAGCTCAAAATAGAACAGTGGAGGAATGCAAGTTAAGAATTGGAACCGACACTAAAGACTGGAAAAGGGAAAAAAAGGAAGATGGTTTGAGCTGTTCTTCGCTTTTCTTTTTCTTGGGTTAGGAAAGACAGAGTAAAGAGAAAGGAGGGTGAGAGAACAAGGAACTGGATTTTACATGGGAATTAATGGACGAGAGACACAATATAGGGCATGGTATTGAACTGAGAAGAAGAAGTATGTGTATACTGATTAAACACAAGGTGCAGGATTTATGAGAAAACAAACTTGGGGACAAGAGTTAAGGAGAATACAGGAAAGATGGAGGGAGAGAGAGAGAGAGAGGAAGTGTGTTTTGTTGTGAGGGGGTTGGATAGGATAAGGTGAAGCAAGCAAGCCCTTTTCTTGTACACAAGCACACTCCAAGACCAGAAAGAGTGTTTAGGCTAACAATTTCAGGCCTCTCATTTCATCAACTCTCCTCTCTTGAAGCACCTCATCGTGTATATGCCTCTCTCTTTCTTCATTCATGTCCCTACTCACCATCTTTTCTTGATTTGGAAATTGGAAATTTGTCTCGGGCAATTAGCTTTCCTTCTTTTACTAGATTTTTGCATACGTTTGATTTGAAGTTCATAGTACCAAGTTGTGTCTCCCAAGTGTACAAGGAAATTCTTATGACTTTATTGCTTTTCTTTTAAGTTTCTTTTCCTTCAAAATTGAAACCATTATTTCTAATTATATCATGGAAGCACATAATTTTCATTTTTCATCCATAAAAAACCCTTTTACTCGTTTTAAAAGTACTTTAATGATAAATTTTATAAGAAACAATTTAATTTAATCAAATAGTTAATAACATCATTTTGCTGGTGTACTTAAGGCTAACTAATTAAGGGAGGAATAAATAAATAAATGGTAATATATTATAATTGGATGAACAATATTTTTATATCCCCTTCTGAGGCAATTCTCCATATTTCTAATATAGTGAAGAATTAGAGTCACATCTTATTACCATTCTCCCAAGTGAACTAAGTACACCTTAAAGTGTATTATAAGATTATATGAAACATTAATTTCTTCCATTGATTGTAATTGATATAAATATTACTTATTATTAATTACTTTTTATAAAAGTACAATAAATTTATTTCTCCGTGCAATTAATTTGAGAGTTTTGGAGTTTCATAATTATATTGATTTCGAGTATTAATAACCAATCATAATTAACAAAAATGAGGAGATTGAGATTAAAAATTTGGATGTTAGGACAAGTGTCTAAAGTTGTCCAAAGGAGGTGTATATGTAGCCAAAAAAGTGAATGGAAAGCTCCAAAAGACCGATACCTATACATGTGGAATGGAAAATTGTCAAGATTTTTGAAAATTTCAACCAAGTAGACAAATCCCAATCTAAGTATATGCAAGTTGGTAAAGAGCATAAGAAGACAAAGAAAAGAAAACAAAATTATGTTTCCTCCACTCCTTAGCTACCGCCATGGAGACGATCTTAATCTCTTATCTCTGTCACGTCAATCACGTATACTTGTACAAATCTCCTGTCGCACCGGAAACTGAGTACGTGTATTTGATATCAGATGTTTCGCGAAACTTGATAATTTCCAACGAGGACGTATAAAACAAATCGGTGATTTGATGAATTATACAAGTTTTATATTAATAAAATATTTAGTTTAATTTATTTTAATATTTTTATTATTAAAATTCCCAAATTTATTTACAATTAAACTTATTTTATAAATTTATTAATTTGTATTCAATAAATTTTTATTAAAACTTTACTTTTTTTACAAGTAATATTAGTTTTTTCAATCTTATTTAATTTATCTAATTCTATTCAATATTTATTATATAATGTAAACTCATAACAAAAGGTGCTTTGAAAGCAAGATGTGTGCTTATGGTCTAGTGTCTAGTCTACGTAGACGCACTTTCTTCAAGTCTTTAGCGTAAAAAAGTTGGAAAGAGTCTTCATGATCTGCCGTCAGGTTTTTTTGCTTTACAGGAATGGAGGATGTTCACGTTTTATGTCCTTTATTACGTTTCTTTTTTTAAATTTTCAAAGCATTTGAAAATAAAATTTAAAAGGCTCAATTATAAATAATTTGATATAGTTGAACAATAATCATAATTTTAAACGAACATTTATTAATCAAAACTATAAAGATAATGGAACTTGTGAGATTAATTTGGCATGCCAAACATTTAAAAGGATTTTGTACACTTTCCAGCAGATGGTCCACCTGCAGCAACCAACAATTTGCACTCAAAAATCAAAGTAGCCAATTTCTATTTTGTCTTTTAATCTAATATTTTTAAGGAACTACTTCCATCAGTTTAATATTTAAAATTTTGAATTGTCATTTTTTTAATTTTTAACTTTTTTTATTATATTTAGTTTAATAACTTTTGTTATTAAAAATCAATCAGTTTATTAATTAATTAGTAAATTTTTCATTTAATATTTTTAACTAAAATTTAAAATTTTTAATAACTATTTATCAAAAATTTTACTTTTATTTAATTTTAAACCTATTGTCGTCCTGCTCCTGAATTCATCTCTGACCACCATTTTTCCAGCATGAAATCTTCTGTCTCAAAATGTGTGTACCAATTCTGTCTAGATGACTAGGATTGAATGAGACAGGATTGATACACATATTTTAGAAAAGAAGATCTGTACCCCATTTTCCCTACCTCAGATCTCCGTCTCTCACTTGTGAGGATATCGTAGCCTAAATCCTGAAAGCTGAGCATCTTTGTGCAATCCCTCTGCAAGCGCAGGTTCCCCTGAAGTAATAAGCTAGGAGTGCCACCGTCCAAAGTTCATAATGACAATGAGTTGCTAAATGACATTGGACTATAAAAAATATGAAAGATGATTATAGATCTTAAAAAGGTTTAGATCAAGTAATTCAAAACATAAATTAAATTTTATTAGGATTAAATTTAAAAAAACGTATAAATCTTAATCAAAATTTAGACATTAAAATATTTAATCCATATTTAATAAATTTTAACTTTAAATTATTTATATATAGATATATCTTTTCAGACTAATTTAAGTTTAAGAGAATCAAGTTATGATCTAATAAGTTGAGTTTAAATTTTATAGTATGATCAAAATTTTAAGAAAACTCGGAACTTTAGTAGATTAAAACTTTTTTACTTTAGACTAAATTCATTATCATTTCTAAAACTTACTACACAATGATCAGCAATAAATTACTTTGACTTATATGATACAGATAAAGAATCTCTTATAGAAATATCACTCCTACTCTCATAAATCTTTTAACACTTTCGCCTTATATTTGATTTGAAAATTTAAATATGTAATACTTAGTTATTAGGAATTTAACTCAGCTTTTTCCTACTTATTATTATTATTATTATTACTATTATTATTGATTGTGTCTTTATTTTTTTATCTTTATTGTATTATTTATTTTGTTACTTATTAATCATTTCATATTTTATTTTTATACGAATCATTAAGAAATAACCTCTTTATTAGTTAAAAGTAAGATCGTGTAGTACATATTAACTAAATTCTTAATAAATTATTGTTACTCTAGACTAAATTTATTATCATCCTTTATTATTGTTTAAAATATATTATTATTGGAAATATTAAAGTTTTATTTTTAAAATTATATACATATTAAAAATTATAAATACTTATTGCTTAAGAAGAATTTGAATCACTAAATTATTCAGATTAGTGTAATCTATTATTATATTTAATTGGGGGCTTATAAAAGAAATATAATGAAATGTAATATTATTCAATCATTTAAGAAAAATATTTATATAATAATAAAATAAAATGAAATAAAAGAATAAAGTTTCTTATTATGTGTCATTATCAGTGATACGGATACCGTTCCGTTCCGGCCGGTATATGCCGGAACATTCCGTTCCGGCTGGA
>JAOTIZ010000008.1:356224-380077 GCA_027123425.1 Erythroxylum panamense | reverse complement strand
GACCATTGTTCTGTGTCTTGAAGATGAGGGCCTTATTACACCTAATTTTAGCAAGGCTTGTACATGTTTCTTGAATTGGACTTCCATAATAGGTGTAACATGCTTTAGGGGCTTGTCTTGAATAGTTAAGTCTGGATTGATGATCTCAATTTTGCAGACTATTCCATTCTTAGCCCAATGCTTCTGTGGATCTTTTTCGATATATTCGAGATTTTCCATTTCTTTTAGAGTAAATTCTATTTCTTTTGAGTATGTAGGGATACTCTTGCCAATGTTGAAATATACCATATTTTTAATGGTATAATGCTCATCAGCTTCCATTTCTAATTCTATTATAGTTGTATTAGCTATTTTGACTTCTGTACTTGTCGAGACTTTTGACAAGTTTTGATAGAATGTAACAGTATTGCCTTCCAATTTGATTCCACCATACTGAGATCGAATAAAGTTACACTCAATAATTACCTGTACACCATCATGCTTTGTCATTGGTATGCAGCGTGTGAATGGTATTCTGTATGAATTATCTCCAATAATCATTTTACCATGTTTCAGTTTTTGATCTGCTTTGAATACTGAATTTATTCCAGATATTTCCAAAGCATAACCAAAATTTTCTTTTGCTTCTTGCGGGACGGCGTCTATTTTGACACAACATTTGTAGCTCCTGTATCCAAAATAGCTCTTAGCTGAAATTCTTTGACACCCGGTATTTTGTACTGGATTTCAAAATTATACAGCTGATTTTTTATTCTCCCTTTTTGTTCTGTGAGAGCTAGTAACTTTTCTTGAGTAAAAAGAACTATCTCTTCTTCTTCTTTATTTCTTTTGTCAAGAGGGCTTGACATTCTTTCTGTTTCAGATAATTCTTCTACTATCTGAATTTGTGGAGTGTAATATTTTTCAAATATTATTTGAGCTATTATATCTCCTACATCCACAAAATATTCATCAGGGTTACTATTGAATAGCATAACATAAATGATACCTCGATAGTCATTGTCTATGACGCCTGCAGTAACATCTATGCCCTTCTTTGCGATTGATGACTTTCCTGCTATTCTTCCATAAATATGTTTTTGCTTAATTTCCATTTTTAACCCTGTTGAAATTACCTTTCTTTGGAGGCTAGGTATTATTATACAGTCAATACTGTATAAATCATATCCTGCAGCTCCATTTGTTCTTCTGATAGGTGTCTTTGCTTGAGGCATGGTTTTAATAATATAAACAAAATTGTTGATGGTAACAAAAAAATCAAGCTGCAACCTCACATCATAAAGAAATTAACTGAATTTTCTGAGGAATAGCTTAAAGAAAAGAAAGGTTTAAGATCCTAGTTAGGAATCTTAAATTATGCTCGCAGCTATATTCCAAAATTAGGAATATTAGTTGGACCACTATATAACAAAACTGCTCCCAATGCAGATAAACGAATGAGCAACATGGATTGAGAAATAGTCAAAAGAATAAAGAAAATTATTAATGATCTGTCAGACATGGAGCTACCACCAAAAGGATCATACATCATTCTGGAAACTGATGGATGCATGGAAGGATGGGGTGACATAGCTAAGTGGAAAGAGAAAAAGGAAAGTCCTAGAAGTACAGAAAAAGTGTTTGCATATGCCAGCAAAAAATTCAGCTGTATTCAATCGACTATTGATGCAGAAATAAGCGCGTGCATTAACACTCTAAGTTCTTTAAAAATCCATTACTTGGATCAAAAGGAAATCACTCTCAGGACTGACTGCTAGGCAATCATTACCTTTTATAATAAACAGTCACAAAATAAACCATCAAGGGTAAGATGGATAAATTTTGTTGATTATATAACAGGTACTGGTGTTAAGATACATTTCGAACATATAGACGACAAAAGAAATATTCTTGCAGATCAGTTATCTCGAATCGTCATCAAGTTAGCATGGAACGAAGAGATAAACAACCAGAAGAAAGACAAAGGTACGAAAAACCATACAGAACTCTCAGGGATTTATACTTGCAACAATCTAAACAAAAAGTAGATTCAAGTTCTGAAGAATCTACCACAAGCCTTAGAAGAACTACAAGGCATGAAAAAAGGAAAAAGGGAGCAAGTTCAAACCCTCTTAGGGAAGAACTTGAGGGATATTTTCCTATAGAAAGAGTTCTTGATTCGGTAAAGAAACGGTCCTCTCTGAAAGAAAAAGAGGAAAGAAATAAAAAGTTTTGCCGAATTGGTAAAACACAACTACCTATCTCGGAGCCGGATGCTCCAAAAGCATACCGACCCTTGAGTAATCTGCCACTTGATGAAAATAAAAAATGTTTACTGGATGCCATATGGAAGTCCAATAACAGTAAACAAAAGCAGAATGCATGCTGTGCCCTACAATATTACTTCAGCAAGATTATGCAACCTCCCACAGGTAAGAATTATTCTTACTATGCATTGATTAATGGACCAGATAGAGGAATATATTGCTATTAGACAACATTGCTCAAGAAAATCAATCAACTTGTGAAGCCCAGATTTAAAGGATTTTATGCCTTTAATGATGCTCTTGAATAACAGATTTAAACACAATATCAAACTTTAAACAAACAATTAAACTTATTTAGATTTAGTTACTCATACCTTGCTCTGATACCAATTTGAAATCTTGCCCAGTTTTGATCTTTGCTAGACAGTTTTGATTCTGTGCGGAGTATAGCAAATTGAGTAACAAACAGAGTTTTTATTGCGGCAGTGGAATTTTACAAAGGATAGTGGAGGATTACTGAGCGTTGTGTGGTGCTTCAGTTGTGTCCTCTTTGGTTACAAACGATGGCTTTTATAGCCAAATGATAGAAACAAGTAGAATTATTGTGGTAGACAAAATAATTATCCCGGGTGCTCATTGAGCCCCATAGCAAATAATTCAATTCGTCTTTCTAGCAATAATTTATGTCTTATTGTGAAATTATTAGTTCCACTACACACAGTAGACGCCAGATGTACGTCTAATAACTAAAGTAAAAAAGGTATTTGGACAATTATCCAACAATGAAGACAAAAAATCTTCTTTTCTTTCTGTTGGTCATTATTGAGATTCCTTCTTATCTGGCCATGCTGCTTTGACATGAGGTTGATGTGATGACTGTCTTCGTATCACAGGTCTAAGAGATCTAGTTCCAGATGCCCATTCTGTTAAATTTTTCAGATAATTCTGGAGTAATATATGCCCTTCCTGACATGGAAGCCAGCTTTAAATATTCTTTGAGGAATTGTTCCGCATATTTAATTTCTTTGCAACTTAATTGTTCTAAGTCTGCGTATGCTCTGTCCTGAAAGGCTGTAGACCCTTGGTATGGTTCTTCTAGAGTAACCATTTTTCGTATTTGTGAAAATACTATTTGGGTATCATCTGCAGTATTGACGAGCATTTCATATTCTTGTGGGTATGCAAGTCGCCATTGTTGAAATAATCTCTTCATTGTTTCTCCTAAGAGATTTTCAATATATGTGACCTTTGCTTGATTACTGACCTAGCTCATTCTATCGATGAGATTAGTATGCACCGATTCCAATAATTTTCTTTATTCTTTTGACTATTTCTCAATCCATATTGCTCATTCGTTTATCTGCATTGGGAGCAGTTTTGTTGTATAGTGGTACAACTAATATTCCTAATTTTGGAATATAGCTGCGAGCATAATTTAATATTCCTAACCAGGATCTTAAACCTTTCTTTTCTTTAAGTTGTTCCTCAAGAAATTCAGTTAATTTTTTTATGATATGAGGTTGCAGCTTGATTTTTCTGTTACCAATAATGGCACCAAGGAATTCCACTTCAAGAGTTCCTACAGTCATTTTTTCTTTAGATAGGACAAGTCCATATCTTTTACAAATATCGAAAAATATTTGTAAATGCTTTCTGTGATCCTTTTCTGTTTCTGAGAAGATTAATATATCATCAATATATGCTGCTATATAATCTTCATGACCTTTAAAACATTGGTCCTTTTTTTGAAAAATTGTCGGAGCATTTTTCAAGCCAAATGGCATAACTAGCCATTCATATAGGCCATCTGGTACGATGAAAGCAGTCCAGGGGATTGATTCTGGATCCATAGCAATTTGATGAAATCCACTTTTAAGATCGAATTTGCTGTAGATCTTACTATTGCCGACCTTTTTGATAATTGTATTAATTCCTGGTAGAGAATATTGATCCTTGTAGGTATTCTCATTCAGTTTTCTGTAGTCAAAGACCATTCTTTCTTTACCATGTTTGATTTCTCCAGTCTGTGGATCTTGTGATGTTCCAGAGTAAACCATCATGACCATTGTTCTGTGTCTTGAAGATGAGGGCCTTATTACACCTAATTTTAGCAAGGCTTGTACATGTTTCTTGAATTAGACTTCCATAGTAGGTGTAACATGCTTTAGGGGCTTGTCTTGAATAGTTAAGTCTGGATTGATCTCAATTTTGCAGACTATTCCATTCTTAGCCCAATGTTTCTGTGGATCTTTCCCGATATATTCGAGATTTTTCATTTCTTTTAGAGTAAACTCTATTTCTTTTGAGTATGTAGGGATACTCTTGCCAATGTTGAAATATACCATATTTTTAATGGTATAATACTCATCAGCTTCAATTTCTAATTCTGTTATAGCTGTATTAGCTATTTTGACTTCTGTACTTGTTGAAACTTTTGACAAGTTTTTATAGAATGTAACAGTATTGCCTTCCAATCTGATTCCACCATACTGAGATCGAATAAAGTTATTCCGGGTGCTCATTGGGCCCCATAGCGAATAATTCAATTCGTCTTTCCAGCAATAATTGTTGTCCTATTGTGAAATTATTAGTTTCACTACACACAGTAGACGCCAGATGTACGTCTAATAACTAAAGTAAAAAGTTATTTGGACGATTGTCCAACAATGAAGACAAAAAATCTTCTTTTCTTTCTGTTGGCCATTATTGAGATTCCTTCTTATCTGGCCATGCTGTTTTGACATGAGGTTGATGTGATGACTGTCCTCGTGTCACGGGTCTAAGAGATCTAGTTCCAGATGCTCATTCTGTTACTGATCTGTAATACCTTGGATGTCTTCTATCTTCTTCATCCGATTGATTTTGATAAGCACAGACTATTCTTTCATCTTTTTGGCTATCACAGAAAGGCTCTTCTTCATCAATTATAGCCTTTTCTTGTAACTCTTCTATTGTTTTCAAGAGTTCCTGTAATTCTTGTTGTAATCTAATGATTTCTTGATGATGTACTTCAGCTAATGGACTTTCTCTGGGTTCTTTTTCAATAAAAAATTTATTCATCTATCTCAATATATTGCAAAAGTATTCAAGAGCATCAATAATCATTTTACCATCCTTCAGTTTTTGATCTGCTTTGAATACTGAATTTATTCCAGATATTTCCAACGCATAACCAAATTTTTCTTTTGCTTCTTGCGGGACGGCGTCTATTTTGACGCAGCTGGCACACGTTCATTAAAAAGAATAAGTTATGGCCGACCATCGCAAAGGAAAGGTCCAAAGAATTCATAATGGACAAAAGAAATTAGATAGTTTTCAACTATCAAAAAGAAAAAGGAGGTTCTGTATGGTTTTCGTACCTTTTTCTTTCTTCTGGTTGTTTATCTCTTCGTTCCATGCTAACTTGATGACGATTCGAGATAACTGATCTGCAAGAATATCATCCGGATCCGAGATAGGTAGTTGTGTTTTACCAAATCGGCAATAATAATAATAATAATAATAATAATAATAATAATAATATTGTGGTGATTTCATTAAGTTTAAATTGCACAAATGTCATACTGCATAGAACCAGAGCTCCACTTCACTTCGTACTACAAAAATGTCATAAAACTCTTCTCTCTTAACAACCAAGACTCGAAGTCATTTTGTTGTAACGGTTAAGAGTCTAAGAAACCAAGACTAAGGGACCACTACTTGGTGAAGAAAAAAGAAAAGGGGAAAACCTTAAACATTGAATTATGAATGGCATGTGTAGGATTCGAGTAGTTTATGTCATGGTCTAAGTTTTTCCTCTGATTCATTAATGGCCATTGCAGTTGACATCTGCATACAATCTTTAAAATGTCAAAGAAGAGCAAATCCAATGGCTTCAATTCATTGATTAAGCTCCTTTTGGTCATAATTCGTTGAATCCACAATTCGGTAGCAATTTTACCGAAACTAAATATACCCAACATAACTTACATTAAAGTTGATAGCAATCCCACCTAGCACCATTAAGATTAATATCTAAGACTTGCTAATTCTTATATTACTTATCAGTTCATACCTTGATACGATACCTAGTCCTAATAGATTTAAGTTTACTTATTCAAGAAAGGGTAGACGTGGCAGATAAGAATTAGATAGGGAATAGTTGTTTATTATTAACAAGTTTCAGTTGTGAAATAAGTGGGATACCCACTAACAATTAGAGTTAGTTCTAGAATAGAGTTAGTTTCAGATTTGCATCCTCTCTGTAATCCATTATAAAAAAGGCTTGTCAGCCTCATTAATGAGACACGACAATTTTCAGAGAGCTTATTCATATTGGAGATTCTCCTTCGGTCTTTTAGAAAGTATTGTGAGATACTTGCAGTCCTTTCTACTAGAATTTTCCCTATTTCTTCTGTTTTGTTATTTCCTAACCCTGTGTTCTACCAAATTGGTATCAGAGACCATGGTTGAAACTAGAACTTCCCGTCACACTAACCCACCCGAAAACACTGAAAACCCACTTACAGGCAATAGTGATCCTCTTACCACCATAGCTGCGCGACTTGAGAGTATTGAAGCACTGGCCAACCGTGTAGCCTCTCTTGAGGCTGCATCTGAGAGAAGCCGCAGAGGTACCCATCGTTCACATGGGGTAGCTGATAGCGAGGATGATCCGGAAGCATCTTATAGGCGCAGATTGCCATACACAAAAATTGAATTCCCTAAATTTAGTGGAGGTGACCCGAGAGGCTGGGTATTAAAGGCAGAAAAATATTTTAAGTATTACGATACCCCAGAGGATTTGAAGGTCGATGTTGCATCAATGTATTTGGAGGGGGACGCTCTTGATTTATTCTCTTGGGTAAATAATGAACGCACTATAGAGTACTGGGAAGAGCTTGTAAAGGCTCTCCAAGAGACTTATGGACCTCCGGAATATCAGAACCCAGATGAGTACCTTTGTAGTATCCGTCAAACAGGAACAGTGGCAGAGTATCGTTCCGAGTTCTCTCGCAGGTCTTCGCGAGTCAAAAATTGGCCTGAACACTGTTTGTTGGGTGTCTTCATAAATGGTCTTCGAGATGAATTGAAGGCGGACGTTCGACTACACAAACCCCGAGCGGTGTATAGAGCCGCTAGTTTGGCCCTAGAATATGAGAACAAACTGAAGTTAACTACGGGACCCAAGACCTTCTCTCAATACCGTCCAAACTCAGCTTCGCCCAGAAACGCCGTGTCTGATCCTTCGGCGTCCAAGACTCTAGTGACTCAAGTGCAGCGCAGTACCACGGCGACAGCAGTAAAACAAACGCCCGAGGAGTTCGAAAGACAGAGAAGGAGAGATAAGGGGCTGTGTTACCGTTGTGGGGCCACCTTTCGACCCACCCGGGCACCGTTGCAATTCTAACTTCTCACTTATGGAAATTACCGAAGAAGATGAGGAGGTAATACAGCCACTTGCCGAGGACGAAAACGAGAGCACATTAGGGGGTATTGAAGCCGAAATCTCCTTCAATGCGATCCTTGGTAAGTCTTCGGCGGCCACTATGAAGCTTAAGGGGTCGGTGAAGGGGCGAAGCGTTTTGATTCTGGTGGACAGTGGATCCACCCATAACTTCATATCAGAAGCATTGGTTGAAGAATTAAAATTACCGGTCCAGAATGTTCAAATGTTTGGAGTACAAATTGGGAATGGAAGTACAGTCAAATGCAATCGTTTATGTCCAAACCTTGAGGTAAAAGTTTCTGATTTAATTATCAAGCAGGACTTCTTTCCTTTCTCCCTCGGTGGTTCTGATCTGGTATTGGGAATTAAATGGCTAGCATCACTAAATACGGTTGAGGCCAATTGGAATAAGATGTTCATGATCTTTTGGGTAGCTGGTAAAAAATACAAACTGCATGGAATTGTGCCTGAGACCAACGCTCCAGTGCGTCTCCACAGCTTATTGTTAACACATGAAGCGGAGGAGGATGAGATTGGTACAAAGATTGCCCATACCATTTTTGATAAATTTGCCCAAGTATTTACAGCACCCTCGTCATTACCTCCAAGCCGTGGAAGATACCATGCCATCACCTTGCTCCCAAATTCACCACCACCCAACTCAAGGCCTTATAGGTACCCACATTTTCAAAAAGATGAGATAGAAACCCAGATTTCAGAATTATTGAGCAGGGGATTTATTAGACCCAGTTCTAGCCCTTTTGCTAGTCCGGTACTGTTGGTTAGCAAGAAAGATGGGTCTTGGCGCCTTTGTATTGATTATCGACGCCTTAATCAGATCACCACACCAGATAAGTATCCTATTCCCAATATCGATGAGCTATTAGATGAACTACATGGGGTTGCCTATTTCTCAAAAATTGATTTACGTTCTGGATATCATCAAATACTTATGCTGCCATCTGACATTCATAAAACTGCTTTTAGAACCCATTCGGGGCACTATGAATTTGTTGTGATGCCATTCGGCCTTATGAATGCACCAGCTACATTTCAATCCATTATGAATGATGTGTTTCGGCCATTTCTACGAAAATTTGTGCTTGTTTTCTTTGATGACATATTAGTGCATAGTGCAACAGCCCAACAACATTTGGAGCATCTCCGTATTGTGTTTCAGGTACTACAACAGCAGTCCTTCTTTGCTAATGCAAAAAAATGTTCTTTGGGGCGATCTCGGATAGATTATTTAGGGCACATTGTTTCAGCTCAAGGAGTGGAGGTAGTACCCGACAAAGTGGCAGCAGTTTTGAATTGGTCTGTTCCCAACAATGTTAAGGAATTACGTGGATTTTTGGGCCTTACGGGTTATTATCGACGGTTCGTAAAACACTATGGCATGCTTGCTCGTCCCCTGACCGACCTAACAAAAAAAGGGGCTTTTGAATGGACTGACCAAGCTCAAAAGGCTTTTGAACGGCTGAAGGTTGCTCTTACTACGACGCCAGTACTGATGTTGCCAAATTTTCAACTTTCTTTTACAGTAGAATGTGATGCATCAATGGATGGAGTAGGGGCAGTGTTGATGCAAGAGGGGCATCCTATTGCATACTTTAGCAAAGGATTCTCGTTTTCCAACCGTTTCAAGCCCGCTTATGATAGGGAGCTCCTAGCCTTGGTCTTATCTATTCAAAAGTGGAGACACTACTTGTTGGGTCATCATTTCTTTGTGCAGACTGACCACTACAGCCTCAAGCATCTACTTGATCAGCGAGTGTTGAACTCCAACCAACAAAGGCTTTTGATTAAGCTACTCCCATTTGACTTTACCATCATTTACAAATCAGGAAAGCACAATGCAGCTGCCGACTCTCTCTCTCGAAAACCACAAGCTGCAGAATTGATGCAAATTGTCATTCCTATGGTAGAAGACATTAATCAACTACCTCAAGCATTGCTGGAAGATCCGGAGACAAGGGCAATTATTGACAAGTTGCAGCAAAACCCAGACCTACTCTCCAACTACAGTTTAGTCAATGGCAGATTATTCTACAAATCCCGCCTGGTCATACCAAAAGGAGGCTATTTACGGACTAAATTGATGGAAGAAACCCATACCACTCCAACAGGAGGACATAACGGGTACCTGAAAACTCTGAAAAGGCTTAGTGCACACATTTACTGGAAGGGCATGAAGAATGCAGTCAAACATTTCATCCAGCAGTGCACCATCTGTCAACAAAACAAATATCAAACCCTCGCACCAGCAGGACTACTCCAACCCCTCCCTATTCCTGAACGTATTTGGGAAGATATATCTCTTGACTTCATCACTGGCTTACCCAAATCAAGAGGCTTTGATGTGATTTTGGTGGTAGTTGACCGACTTAGTAAGTATGCTCATTTTATTGCATTATCCCATCCATATTCTGCCAAGTCTGTCGCTGGAATATTCTGCCAAGAGATAGTTAGGTTGCATGGCATGCCCAGATCTATTGTTTCAGACCGTGATTCTCTTTTCCTAAGTGCATTCTGGCAAGAACTCTTTCGTTTAAGCCAAACACGCTTAAATATGAGCACTGCGTACCATCCTCAAACGGACGGCCAAACGGAGGTTGTGAATCGCTGTCTGGAGACTTACCTAAGGTGTTTTACTCATGAACAACCCAAGTTATGGAGTAGATTCCTCTGTTGGGCAGAATTCTCCTATAACACAAGCTTTCATGCATCAGCCCAAAACTCTCCCTTTAAGCTAGTATATGGGAGGGACCCCCCTCCACTCCTTCCCTATGTTAAGGGTGAAACTTCGGTGGCTGAATTGGAAGAACAATTGGTATTAAGGGACGATATGCTCAAAATTCTGCGGGAAAATTTGTTGAAGGCTCAAAATCGTATGAAGTTGCATGCTGACCAACATAGGAGAGATCTTCAATTTGTACCAGGTGATGTTGTGTGGCTGCGTCTCCAACCTTATCGTCAAAAAAGTCTAGCCAAAAGACGGTTTGAGAAACTTTCCCCCAAGTTTTTTGGGCCTTACAAGGTATTACGCCGTGTAGGACAAGTGTCCTATGAGTTAGAACTCCCTTTAGATGCCAAAATCCACCCAATTTTCCATGTCTCATTACTCAGCCCTGCTTATGGCCAAAGTCCTTCCAGCAGTCCAGCTCCGTTACCCTTATCTGCTGATATGGAGTTACTGTTATCCCCTTTGAGAGTGCTGCATCACAGGTGGACCAATAACATCACACTAGAATTACTCATTCAGTGGGAAAACTGCTTTGTTGACGATTCCACATGGGAGGAGTATGACTCTATTGCTGCCCAGTTCCCACATTTTCGCCTTATGACATTTATAGGGGGAGTAGTATCATAGCAATCAAGGTTGCAAAAATGTGTTGCTTTGTCAACTATAGAGTCAGAGTACACAGTAGTCGTTGAAGCAGGCAAGGAGTTATTATAGATGAGAGATTTTCCTGAGGAGTTGGGTCTGAACCAAGAGAAGTTCCTACTCCATTCTGATGGTGAGAGTGCCATCCACCTTGTCAACCAAACACATTCGGAGGAGATGCCATTGGATTCGAGAAGCTGTTGAAGACAAGTTGTTTGAGCTTGTGAAGATTCACATCGATCTCAACAAATCAAACATATTGACGAAGACCTTACCAAAAGAGAAACTTGTTGCTTGTTGGAAGAAAGTCGGCTTGGTCGAGCCCCCCGAGTAGGAGTGAGGGGGAGCTATGTTATGTTAATCCCTCCTACTTGGAGGAAGAGTCCATTAATTTTGACTAATTTCATGTGTTATACCATTTGAGTTTTACTTCATATGATGATATTTGGTGTTGGTTTGAAGTGTCAACTTTGCCCCCATTTTAAGTTACTCATTAAGGACTAAATATGACAGAAAATGGGGGGTATATGGCTGGAAATTAAGAAGAAAGTTAGTAGGTTATAGAGTGTGTAAAGAAGAGTAGAGAGGGAGAGAGGTGTCCAAACGGGAGAGAAAGTGCAGATCAGAATTTTCTCTGACTCCGATCGATAAGCAAACAACCTCCGATCGAGATGAAATTTTAGTATGTTGTTCCTAGGTCTTGCCTCTTCATATCCAATGGTCAGAATTTGATTTGGAGTTCTATAATTTGGTATTTTCGTCCAATACTCCTTGTATACGAATTTGTATTTTGCTACATTTGAGTGTGCCAAGGAGCTTCCTTGATGATTGTGTTTACCTTTAGTTGAGCTAGGGAAGAACAATTTATTGTAGCTCTTTGATTGTTACTGCGTATTGTTTATTAACGGTCCTGTGGTTTTTTCCTACATTGCGGTTTTCAACGTAAATCCTTGTGTTGTTTGGGCTATTATATTTGCATTATATTGCTGTGATTTTAGTTGGTATCAATTTCCAATGGAACTACACAATTTGGGAAAGGTTGTAGTTTGATGTTGTTTGTAGAATTGGGTTCCCTTTCCGACCAACAAGTAGAAGTTAGAAGATAAGAAAGATAAGCGTGTGGAATTTGCTGCTTTTGATGAATTGTAGCTTACTCCCATTTATTTTCCATGAGACAAAAAAGTCGTTAGCTATTTGCTATATCTATAAAGCAATTTTAGTGTCCTTGATCTATTTGCGTTGAGTCCATATCTATTGGCATATTCTTTTTGTTATCCTTTGAAAAAATTTCATCTCCTCCAGAGAGTTGCCAAATTTGATGTTACAGTTTTGTGTGATTGTAGAAGTATGTACATGCCATGTCCTTTCTTCTGGTATAGATTCCCTGGTTTTTCTCCTCCTTAATACTGTTTTCTTCATCAATTGACATGTCTGAGGTGCATAGTTCTGGGATGCATTCGTTCTGTTTATGATTGGTTAAAAGATTGTCATCACAGTGTCTTTTGACTCTTGAGGCAGAAAATTATACAGTTAGTATTTTAGCAACTAGACAATTAATGTTTTAAAGACTTCAATGTGTATTGTATCAAAAACTTTGAACAGCATAAGAAGAGAGATCTAACAACAGTATTACTGATCAGCATGTTTACTCTTCTTGTATTTACTGAGAAGGGTTGTCTGTATGGATATTAAGGTGAATTTACCTTAAATTTTCAATTGCTAGAACGTGTAATGCTGTTGGATGCATCATTACTGTATGTATATGCTTCGATATAAAACTTCTGAATGTGACTGTTTTGCTGGTATGTGCAGCACCCAGTCAGCCGAAGCGACTACGACAACGTAATCGGCGCTTTGCCGTATCTAAAAGTAAATAGGAATGTGCAGTAGAGATGCAACTTGAAATTCAACATTTGTTTACCTTATGAAAGCTGTTCTCTAATACAATTACAAGTAGCTGACATTTTTCATCTTACCTTGAATTCCTGTATTTGTTGATGATACTAACACATCCTTTCCATCTCTTGGCAACCTACGCTTTTTGCAAGTACTTGAAGCCCAATTTGCTTCCAAAGCAGTCTCCAAGATTCATTTTGACGCACAAAACGAAGATTTGTCTGTCCAGAAACAAGCCTGTGTCTGCAACTCTATAATCACATTCAAGGTTTCAAGGTGACATTACATTTAATTTTAAGATAAAGAGACCTATAAATTAGGGATGTGCATCTTTATTTAATAAAATACGATTTTTTTAAAAAATACTAATTCATGTCAACATTTTAATAATGTTACAAATCATATGTATTTATCCATCTAATTATGAAATGAATATAAGGTAAAAGATTTTTTTTAATGAATTGACTTATTTTTAATATATAATTTAATGTTATAAAAAAATACATACTTTATTAAATAAATACACATCTTTTTATTAATTTGTTCGCTGACATATTTTATGAATTGTCACATATCATATATAAAATCTTGTTACACGTTTTGCTAAACTTTTTGGTATTATGTATATATATATATAATATAATATAAAAATTCAAGAATATTAAACCATTTTTTTAATGTTAAAAAAATCTAACCAGTTTGCCTATTTCAATTGTAAACATTTTAAACCAATCATTTTTTTGATTATATTAGTCTTATTATTCAATACTAATTAATTTATTAATTAATCAATCAATTTTTATAAATTAACTAATTTTTATAAATTAAAATAATGATTCCCAATTGACCTCAACTTCGTTCTAACGGCAGACCAAAAACGTAACACGACAACGTACAGCTCTTATATTATCAATTGTCTCTTTCACTTTACCTCAGTAATCAGTTTGTCGTTTTGTCAATTACACTAATATATAAAACTCATCCTCTCTATTATCTTTTATAATTTTTAAAAAATAAAAAATTAATTATTATATTCTAGAATTTCTTTTTATATCTTCTACTTTAATATTATATTATATTATATATATATACCTAATAAGTCCCGGACTTATTACCCGTAATTAGGCCTTATTTTGTTAATCAGACCAAAAAGAAATGCATCAGCCGAGCATTCGTGTCATGGAACCTCACGATCTTGCGCCACGTTTCAAACCGAACCAACCACCGCCGTCATTTAAGTACGGAATCACTGGGCCCCACATATATCCGCTAAATACTATTTCGTGTATTCCAGCACGTGTTCTTTATCTTGCCACAAACTAAAAGACGAAAATGTCATCACCCCTTGTCAGAGTGAGAGACCATTTCCGTAATTTTGTATTTGACGGCGTCAAAACGACTCGTGCGAGTCGCTCTAAAACGCGGGTGTGCGAATGTATTTCACGTGAGTGACACCGTTAGGCAGGCGCTTTTTTGTCTCTCTCTAACCTTATCTCTCTATACATTTCTAGGGTTTCGAAGAAATCATCTCCCGAGATTTTCTCGTTCTCAGTTAATCTGCAATCGTAATTTGATCTTTCCTTGTGATTTCTCGAGGAAATTTAATAATACAGTTACTGGTGCTTTCTCTTCGTGTTGGAGCTTGTGTGGAGATCGGATTTATGGTTCAGTTGACGATGAAATCGGGGAATATAGGGTCAGAACACGAGTCGTCAAATGGAAACAAATTGACCGTCAAGCTTGAGATCATGGAGGATCCCTTGGAGGAAGAGCACGAGCGTCTCAATAAGCGATCCAAAACGACGTTGCAGTCTGTTCAACAGGTAAATTTCTTTTTTCCTTGTTTCATTTCGTTTTATTGATGCAAAAGAAATTATAAAGAAACAGATTGATTGATCTCTCGTTTTTAGCTTTTGTGCTAATCGTTTCGGTTCAGAACTTTCTGTTCGATATGTGTGGATTTGTTGAGTTTTCCTAGAAAATGATCTTTTTGTTTTTTTTTAGAAACTCTGTTATTGTTCATGATAAGAAGGGTATGAATATTTTACTAGAAAGATTCGATATTTTTTCCTCAATTTATATTGGGGGCAATCTAGCAGTGGGGTGCCGGTGCTAATGCATTTGCTGTTCAGCAATCGCAATGTAATCCTCTTGATGAGCCGAGCCCACTTGGGTTGCGGCTGAGGAAGAGTCCCTCGCTTCTGGATTTGATCCAGATGAGGCTCTCGCAAGGTCAAGGAAGTGTCTCAACAGTTGGAGCTAAGCTGAATGAAAATCATGGGTTGATATCTAAGAAAGAGAGTAAAAATATTGCTGCTTCTGGTGCCACTGACAAGCTTAAGGCTTCTAATTTTCCTGCATCGATTTTAAGGATTGGGAGCTGGGAGGTACGTGTGTTATGATGTTTTATTTTATTTTATTTTTAATCTTGCTGTGGTTACTTGAAACGATGTTACCAATTCTTTATTTTGTTTGTCAGTGTAAGGCAAGGAATGATGGTGATCTGGTGGCAAAGTGTTACTTTGCAAAGCATAAACTGGTTTGGGAAATTCTTGAAGGTGGCCTTAAGAGTAAGATAGAAATCCAGTGGTCAGATATTATGGGTTTGAAGGCAAACTGCCCTGATGATGGACCTGGGACATTAGATGTTGTGGTAAAGCATTGACCTGCAATTCTTTTGTGGGAGTTTGAGTTTGTTTTTTTTATCTTAACTAGTTTTGCTGTTGCTTATGAGCCTGAATAAACGATTTCTTGTGCAATGCAGCTTGCTCGGCAACCCCTTTTTTTCAAGGAGACTAATCCACAACCCCGAAAGCATACCTTGTGGCAAGCCACAGCAGATTTTACAAATGGTCAGGCGAGCATACACAGGTCATTTTATTAATTATTTTATTAATTATTATACAATTTTCAGCTTTAATTGTTAAGTGTTGGTCTTGGCAGTCAAATCTTTAGTTTATGGTGGAATTCTGGTGGAAATTTTAGTTCTTCTAGAATTTCTTTTCTTCTATATGGGTTAAAGTAGAAGAATACCTGTGTACATGTTTCCATTCTACCATCAGGGACTTGGTTAAAAAATGCAATTGTTTTAGTTAATAAGTAATAGTTAACCAATCAAAAAATGACTCTGAAGTGATATTATGGAATGGAGCAGGCATCATTTTCTGCAGTGTCAGCAAGGGTTGCTAAACAAGCATTTTGAAAAGCTCATCCAGTGTGACATGCGATTGAACTTCTTAAGTAGACAGCCAGAGAAAGTATTGGATTCACCATATTTTGATCAGCAACCTTCTATATTTGAGGGTCCTGATGAATCAAAAAATATAGTTGAGACTGGTATAGGAACCTCTATTTTGGGCGTCCAAGGTTTGCCATCACCATCTGGAGCTCACTCATCATCCTTGGAAAATGAGATGGGGGATCTTACTAGTGCAACATTAGAGCTTGCATCTCGAGAAGCTCCTTCTCCTAGCTCAGGTGTGTTGGATTGCTATAAATGCTTCCTTTTTAGATTTGTCATGAAAATCTTGATAAGTTTGGAGAATGATTTCTTCCTCATCAAAGATGAGTTGGACAAATTTCATTTGATTTTAACTTTGGCACCATCATTTTTTAGATTTAGTCCTAGTTCATCACTCTTGCATCAATATTTTTGCACATGTTCATTTTAATTATTTCCTAGCTTCTGCGTTTTCTTCCTTCTTGTGCTTCTTCTATAAATTTCCTGTACAATGATTTTTTCTACATTTTTGAAACTTTCTCTCAAGTGTTTTTATTAAGCTTTGCCTGGGATTGCATGTCTTACCTCATGGTCTTAATTGATTGCTGAATCACCTCACGTATTAGTGATGGACACCCGTGCAATTGAAGGAAGTGGAAATTGTGAATCTGTTGATTCAAGAGGCCCAAGGGATTGGGATCAGATCAAAGTGCCAGGGCTGCACCCATCTATGTCTATGAGTGATTTTATGAATCACATTGGAAATTGTATTTCAGAACAGATGACCTCTGGAAATCCGTCCTTTACTGCTGATGGATCAGAATGCCAGGAAATTATAGAGGATATTGCTCAGTACCTTCTTAGTGACACTCAGCTAGCGACAGCATCTGATGAGAAAAGGCTCATGGCGAGGGTCAATTCTCTCTACTGCCTTCTGCAGAAGGACCCAGCATCAAACCAGAACTTGCAGCCTAATGATGAAAGTTGTGTTGAGGAATCTGACCATGGGAAGGGGATTCAACAGAACGATAAAAATGAGTCATTGCATGAAAAAACTGAAGGAAGTACGAAGGAAGTTTCTGGTGGCAAGCAGGCGCCAGGCATGTCGAGGAAAGACTCATTTGGGGATTTGCTGCTTCAACTCCCTCGAATTACTTCTCTTCCGAAGTTCTTATTTAACATTTCGGAAGAAGGTGGTGATAGTCAAGGTAGATAGTGCTTTTAATTGTTTCGCAATATCAAGATGCGTATTTCGCAACTAGATGGTGAATCTCTTGCTTTGTGAAAGGAGGCTTTACTTCTGTTCTAGATACTGTTACATATGTAGTGTCTCAAGTATTGTTTTGGGGAGCATAGGGATTCAGAAATTTGTTTTGATGAAGAATCCCCCAATTCTCCACTGTAAAATACAAAGATAGGTGTCCTAGCATTATTATTGGTGTTTAAAAAAAATCTGTTGTTGCTAATTGGGAATAATCTTTGCTAATTATGGAATCTGGTTTTGCTCTTCCTAGCAAAATAGCTCTCTGGTCGCCCAAATGTCGCCCAATTTTTCTGTTCACAAATTCTCCTGAAAGCTAAGTTAGCGGCAAGAGCAAATGCACCTTTCCGATCTCTTTTGATGATGTAATGAAAAAAAGAGAGATTTTTATGCGAAAGCAAAAAGGTTTTACAACTCTAGATCTGAAGTACTAGAATTAACCTAAACACCCCACACGCTGGGGATCTATCGTCTGCTCTTCAGACACGGAAAACTGCAAGCACTGCGTATGGAAAGCATGATTACAAGAAAGGACAGCTACGTCTGGGAAATTATGAAAGTCCAACCCGAACTCGTCTGGTACAGGCGATATTGCAAGGTCCTCCGCACAGAGGAAACACCTTTCTCCAAGTTCCTCACGGGTTGCAGTATCAAAACCTGCCAAACGATAAAATAAACTTTTTAAGGAACCACTGATTGTATATCCTTCAAATTATGCCTCCAGCAGCATTCGGCGTCAGCCCATTTTCTCTCTTGAGACATTGATGAGGTGGGGCTTTTTCTCTGGAAAGTTAATCAAACACCGTCTTCTATATTTAAAATGAACATGAGAGGCTGCAAACCCGTTGACTTGAGCCCCTCTCACATAATCTTAATTACAGAAAAAGGTCCGACGCACAGGAATTAAAAATAAGATATGGGAAGAAGCATATCAAAGTAAAAGGAAAACTTGGGACCAAAAATAAAACTCTTTCTGAGACATACCAACCCACTTAATATGATGCTGTCGAAAAGTTGATGAGGACATTATCGGAGACTCCTGTTGTTCTGATGATGTCATTCTTGAAGGTAATGTGGTCGAATCTTTTGATCTCGTTGAATCCATTCTTTCTTTGAACATTTCTTCTCTTTCTGTTTCTTCTTATCATGATCGGAAGGTGGTGGAGTTTCCCTTTGTTTCGTAGTGACAACTTTTGCATAGTCTTCTTGAGCTGGAGCATTCTGGTCTCTACTCCTGGTAATTGTGTCTGAAGAAATTTTGTTGCTCTTGGCAGGCATAATATGTTGAGTTTGACTTGGTTCACCTGCATATAAAATGGACAGTCTCAATGTCAATGTCACAAGTGAAAGGCAACTGAGACCGGTGCCTCTAACGCATGAACACCGTAAGTGAAAGATAGAATGTTCTGCCCCTGATTGAATTGATACCTGTCTGTGGTTTAGTAGAACTCTGTTCATCAGTGGTTCTCACATTGCCTCCTGATTCATTTTCGGATACCCTGATACGAATTTTATCTGCGAAAGGAGCACTCATGCCATGTGAAAGTTCTGAAGTACTTTTAGAGTCTGAATCGTGCTTGTTTTCACTTTGAAATCCTCTCTGTACAACATCACTAGCGGTTAGTTTCTCGCTATCTACAGGCTGGCTTTCAACTGTAGAACGTAGAGAAACATCAGCAGATGGTTCTACAACATCCTGAGATTGGAATTTAAGCCCTATTTCTTCTAAATCTGTCTCAGGTTGGGCTTGTTGAATACTACAATCTGAAAGGTGCATGAGATTTCTTTTTTTCTCCACACCCCCTGGAGGGTGGTTCTGACATGATATAATGGTAATGTCAACTCCTAACTGTAATGAAACAGTAAGTGACCTTCTTAGGATGGGATTTGAGTCATTCTTGGGTCTTATGCAATGCTTAATTGCTTCTGTGCAATTCTCGGCTCGATTTAGGCAAATAAAGCGACAAGGCTTCTATTTTGATATTGCACTCGCTAGAACCGCAAGATTAGGTCTTAGATAAATTTGATTATGATATTTAGAGTTTGATTTTAGGAATCAGTTTAGAGATATTATTGTGATAGCCATCAAACAAATTAGATTTTATTCTATGCTAATTTAGATTAGATACTATCTTATTTTTGAATTTGAGTTAGAAAAAAACTGTATAAATTGAGAAGATTCTATTCAATAAAAATATAGTGTTATATGGTGTTTAACGACAAAACCTTTACTTTCTCTTCTCTTTTATTTACGTATTATACTTCAGCTCTATAAAAACAACAATTTGATTATCCAAGAGGTGAATAAATTCATAGCTGATGGCAAGTATACAAATTCCATTAATATGTGAGTACACAAGTAAACAGCCCTTCCTACAATTTCCTTCCACGTAGCTTATGCTCATCAGTCCAACGCCTGAAACTTACATTCTCACAAGCCATGCGAATACCAATAGCTTCAGAAACCAACACAATAATTATGTTTGAAACATCTTTGGGGAAGAAGTAAAATGAATGGGGGTTGAGAAGCAATGGTAAGTTCGTAAATTCTGAAACCAAATCATTAACTAGGTTCTTGAGCAAGTACAAATAAATCCAAGAGGAAGTGAATATTTATACACAGAAAATTGTATAGCTTTATAGTTTATTGTAATAATATTCATGCCTTCAACTTGTAATCAAGATGCCGTCGAACCTTGTAAATTATTTTTTTCTTTGGATTGCCTTCTATAGTACAACTCAAAGCGAGCTTTACTATTTCTATTATTATTATTATTATATATTACATATTTTTTATTAAAATTATAAACTTATTTTTTATAAAATTAAATATTTAAAATCTAAATTTCTAAAAAAATATTTAACAAAATATTAAGATAAAAAATTATATCTTCGTAAGTATGAAATCGCAAGGTTTCCTATTCTTATCTACACCGAGAAATATCATATTCCATCGTCCACCGACACAAAAAGCTTAAACACGTGATAGATCCGTCAAAGATTCCGTGTTAAAGGCGTCGGTCGTCAGGAAAGTAATGCCTTGTCAGGACATCAGGACCACAATGAATGCTGCAAGGACCACCACAATAAGTGCAAGTGCACGGACCACCTCAAGCTACAATAGTAGAGTCCAAGAAAGGGGGAGAGGAATCTGTGCGGTCACGGGTTTGAGCCGCTGGAGGAGGAGCTTTTATTTAAAAAGGTGTTGTAAATTTTTTGGTGATGAAAGCCCACTTATTAACGTATGTAATTTTGATATTATCTATGATCAAACTCAGATTTATTTATCTATGAGTTTGAATAAATAGTTTATAGGTTTCAAATAGTCGACCTAAATTATCAAAATAATAATAATAAATAATAATAAGCTCACGTACTAGTGTGTGGATGTGTGAGCTCATGATAATGTTAACGTACCACGTACAAGCCATCTGTATCCCAAAAACCGCGACGACCTATCAATTCCGTGTATTGACTGATGACAGAGAAGCATCTCTTCATCATAGATTTGGGCTTATCTACACGTAAAAGGTACTTATAACTGAATTTTTGTTATACATTTATAAATTATTTAACACGAATAGGACTAAACATGTGATGAATATAGTAAGGCAGACCGTTACCCAAATTATTAACACAAGTTTAAACTTTAACATCATTATAACTTTCAGCCTATATTAATTTATAAATCATTTTGCATTTAAGTTTATTAAAGGTTAATAAAAATTACAAGATTTTAATCAATTGAGGCTAGTGAGTTAAATATGATTGACCTTTTCTTTCATAACATATTCATAATAATATAAATCATATCTTTTAAATAAATCATCTAGTAAATTAATAATTCTTAATAAATTCAAATTAATCAATATTAGATATATTTCTAATCTCAATCTACTCTCTATTAAACTTAAATTTAAATTAAATTATTTTAATAAATTATTTTTTAGGAGGCAAGGAGAAGTCCACGTAACTTATTACCAATTCCTAACGTCAGCTTTTGCAATTTGAAGCAGACACAGTACAGGCTACAAAGTGAATCACGAGCATCCATTTCACTTTTCCTTGGCAAAGTTGGCTACTTTCCAAGTTCCAACCACATCACGTTTCCGTACATCAGAAATTTAATGCCTTGTCAGGACATCAGGACCACAATGAATACTGTAAGGACCCCACCTCAAACTATGATATTAAATTATTAATAAGCTCTTACCACGTGCTAGTGTGTGGCTGTGTGAGCTCATGACAATGTTCAGCAAGTACAAGCCAGCTGCATCCCAAAAGCAGCGTCATGTTATCAGAAATGTGAATGATGAGAGAGAAGCATCTCTTCATCATAAATTTGGGCTTATCTACCCGTAAAATAGTTAATAGCAACAATCCAAGCTTAAATTTTAAACTAAATTATTTGGATTAATGAAATTATTTTTATATTTTGTCTGTTTGGGTTATTATCGTTGTAAATAAATAATTGTGCAGTGACTGTGTCGGCCAATCAGGAAATCAATTACCATATTTGGACATCAAGTCCAAAATGAATGCACTAAGGATCCTACGTCAAACTATAATAATAGTAATTTCTTGATAAGTAGGAGTAGCTTGAGTGGTTAAAGATTCTCACTTAAGGCTCTCCTTTTCAAAAGTCTTAAGTTTAAGTCACGCTAACGGAGGAGAAATAGGCATTATTCTTATTGATGATCCTCTAACCCTCTGGGCACAGCTCCTCGATCGGATCAATTACGGACATCTCGCTTCTAGCGACAATGTGGGAGTAGCAGCTACTAGGAAACTTGGGGTTGATGGGAACTTGATGCTGAGTAAGGAGAGGCCAGCGATCAATCATCAGCTGAACAATCAAGTATATAAAGACTCCTTGTGCGCAGACGTATACAGGCGACGTAAGAACTTGAGGGATCTTAGAATTTTCAAGTTTACCCCTTCTAGGACTCTTGAGGTGGGCTCTTAGAAGATTAAGATTAGTCCAACTAAGTAAAATAACTAATGCAATAAAAAAAAAGTAATTTCTTATCACATTCTACAGTTGTGCGAGTGCATCGTCATGATGTTAAACATACGGCCACAGCACAGCTGCATCCCAAAAGTGTCACTTCTGTGCAGGGGCAGATCTGAAGGCAATTGGGCCCCACTTGTACCTTTGCTTCAATAAATTTCTTTAAAAATTTATTATTTTAAATTTTATTTTTACCTCCTTAAAAAATAAATTTTACTTTTATTAAAATTTTATCCTTATTAAATTTTTACTTCTACTTAAAAAAAAATTTAAATTCGCCCTATTTCTGTATATTATATTATAAAAATGTGACTCTTGACAGAAGCTATCTCTGCCCATCTTTCTGCAATTATTGTTTGCCAAACCGTTAACGCTGGTGAACCACAATCACTTACTGCTGCTACGTTGCAATCTAATTTACCTTGCAAACATTGATTTCTGTTGTTGCAACCTAATTTACCTTGCAAACAATCTGGTCAAAGGCTGTTTGATCGACATTGCAAGATTTCCTTTGTTCAAATTGATGGTTTTATATGGACTGGAGTAGTCTCTCTTGATTGATTCATCTTGTAAAGGTATTTAGATACAACAATCTCATTCGGAATATCTTTTCTTATGTCCAACTTAATGAGGTTAACTTGGCAGCTTTTCACTCTTAATGTTCCAATACTTCATGAAATATGCAGTTGACCGGACCATATTAAGGTATTATGTTATCAATAAAATTGATAATCCTTCATTGTAGAATTGCAGCTTAAATTAGAGACCTGAGTAATTGATGGTAAGCTCTTAATGTACCATGTTCCCTTTTATTCCTTTGCCTCAACTCAATTAATTGGAATGGAAGCAAGATCTTAATATAATGATAAGATGTTAAAATTGCACCAAGATTTTAAGATAACTGCTTTAATATGCATTTTCAAGCCCTGTGTGCTGCAAAAAGTTTTATTAATGTAATTTACAACGTTATCAGCAACTAACAGTTCGAATTTTAGATCTATTCCCGAGTGTTAATAAGAGATATTGCCGGGCTTCTTATTTCAAGTATTTTTCTTCACAACTTTAGAAGAAGTTGGTGAATGGCCATGTTAGTAAAAGGTTGGAACTTTTGTTTAGTTACTGAATTTAGAAATGGAGGGAATGGTAATTCTATACAGTAAAATCTTTATAAATTAATATTATTGTAATCATAATATTTATTATTTTATAGAGATATTAATTAACTAATAAATTAATATTTATTAATTTAAAGAGATTTTTGTAATTGATTGAAGTTAAATTTTGAATACATAAAAAAAAAATTGTATCTTAGAAAATTTCATTTTTCATATTAATTGAATGAATCTAAAACATAGATTTATTATGAATAATATTAATGAAAACTAATAAATAATGTTAATTAT
>JAOTIZ010000008.1:332550-348900 GCA_027123425.1 Erythroxylum panamense | reverse complement strand
TTAATTTAGTTAATAACTAAATTATTGTGGTTATATAAACATAAATTAATTTAGTTAATAACTAAATTATTGTGGTACATGTTTTAAAAAAAATTTAGTGTAAAAATTTGGTATAAAATGGTTGGAGTAACATCAAATTTGATGTAAAAAGATTCTAAAAATATTTCACCTTATACTAAATTTGATGTAAAAATCTGGTGTAATGGTTGAAGATGCCTGACAACCTTTCCCAGTTTTCCCATGTACAATGCCTGAGTTAGTCCACCTCGTCTGGTACGAAACTCAAGGAGTGTTTTTTTTTGTTTTGGTGCCAACTTAAAGCTTCTGCATACCCATATACGTAAATAGAACACTCGCACTCACTGAGTTCTTAGTTTGCTTTCTCTCTTGATTTGTCAGGCTTTATTTCACGGTTCTGTTATTGTAAAAGGGCAAAAAGGGGAAAAAGAATCAAGCATTATTGGTCATAGTGGACCCAAAATGGCGTTGAACTCAACGACCAAGAGCAAGAAGAAAGAGGAACCGTGCTGGTGTTACAATCAATAGCCCATATTGCTTTCCATACGTTTTCTCTCTTCATGTCTATTTATAATTCTATCTAACACGATTGATGAACCCTCCTCATTACGATCTCTGAGAAATGGAAAACCCCAAATGGGCACTTGAGAGCTTCAAAATCTTCCTTATCACCATAATTTTGATGAGTTTCCAAGTTGGCTTCTGTGCCATAGCGTTGTCAACGTCTGATGAAAACATACCTTCTCAGCAAAAAATGGACAAAGTCGAAGATTTGCCTGGCCTGAGCTGTAATATTAGTTTTGCACACTACGCTGGATATGTTACTGTTAACGAAGAACATGGGAGGGCTCTCTTTTACTGGTTCTTTGAGGCTGCTGAGGACCCTGATTCCAAGCCTCTTGTCCTTTGGCTCAACGGAGGTCAAAATTTGATAAAAATATTTTTTTTCAATCTGCTTTCCTTATTTTATCACTTTTTGTTTGCTTTTTCCTGTTTCACTATTTATATGGATAATTGGCTTTTAATCTATTCCTTGTAAAGGCTTAACCTTTCACTTGCTTTGTAATCATTCCCAATCCGTACTGTGGCTGCTTTATACTTGCTTATCGCTTTTTAGGTGCTTGCTTGGCAGTGCTTTCTTCAGTTTTATTGGTTGGAAACTATTTGATTTATTAACAGTAAAGCAGCGACTAGTCTTCATATCTAAATGCTTGTATTCTTCAATCTTTGGGATCAAAAGGGTGTCTCGATACTGGGAACCATTTTAGCTTCATTTTCTTCATTCTGCTTCAAGAAGATGTACGTTTATCTTTCATGAAAAGGGTTTTTTCAACTGTAGGACCAGGATGTTCTTCCATAGCTTTCGGAGAGGCTGAGGAGATAGGCCCCTTTCATGTCAAACCAGATGGGAAGACTCTTTATACGAATCCATATTCTTGGAATAAAGGTAATCAAAATCGTGTCATTTTGATATTGGCAAGTAAAACAGTTGGTAATTAAACCCGTTGCCTATTGGCTGTCCCTACTTATAAGATATAGATAAAGAATACTGCTTTCTATGCTACCTATTTACATTCTTGTAGAAGTCTGATACATCTCTTCATTTTTTTTCCATTTCTTACTGTTTCAAATTTATTCAATGCTTTGCCCACATCTTCCATTTTCTGTTATGGCAGTGTTAGTTGGTTAAATATGCTAATTGTTGCTAAAAGAATCCTCTATTTAACTAGTGGATTGTCGTTGTTGGTTTGTTAAAAGGTTTTGGGAATAGATTACCCCAACTTGTGCCTTTGATTTTCTCCTAAAGTTAGACATATTACTATAATTCCAATGAGTTTGGAATAATATCCCAGTAATTTTGACACTTTGCAGTCACCAACATCTTGTTTCTTGATTCCCCTGTTGGAGTTGGCTTTTCCTATTCAAATACTTCCTCTGATGTGCTAAGCAATGGGGACAAAAGGACTGGTACTGATACACAACTATCTATCTTGTAATTGGCCATTAACTCTGGTTCATTATTGCTAGCTTGTTCACCTATACCCACCTTATTGTTTTGTTGCAGCTGCGGATTCACTGGCATTTTTACTGAAGTGGTTTGAGCGTTTCCCTCAATATAAGGGAAGGGATTTCTACATCAGTGGGGAGAGTTATGGAGGTAGATGAGTATTTAGTGTTCTATTTATCGAGTCGGAAGTGGTATCCCAAAATAAATCTAATACCAAAGTATAAAACTGAAAGTATTGATTGCGGTGACACCGTACTCCCTGAAGGCCCGCGTCAAACACTTTGGTTTAGTATTCACTTCCATAAAAACCTCGTCTTGCAAGTACCCTGAAAGTGTTCTAATATAAGGTCCATATGGACCATATCATTTGAATGCATTTCGACATCCAACCAACCGTTAGAATGACCTAATGCTTTTATACAAATAGAAGCTGGATCTTAAAAAGGTTACACCGATGCCTCAGGTAGCACTTCTAAAATTATTTTTCTTTCTTGCCTTGTTCATTGAATGGGTATAAGTCCTGAAGGCTTTGTAAGAGATGTTACATGCCAGGTAGTATCTTCCTATCCTGCTACCATCTGCAAAGAGACTTTGCACTGTATGCTATGCTATGCTATCATATCTGTTACTAAGATTTCTGAATTTGTAGCAGCTTTTATGTTCTTTATAATATGGTTCTGAAAATTGAATGTGTTTCAGGACACTACGTTCCTCAATTGAGCCAAGCCATTGTATGGGCCAATCTAGTACTAAAGGACAAGATCAATCTGAAAGGCTTTATGGTATGCTCTTTACACTTAAAACTCAAAATGTATAAATTTCCGATCATTCAAGTGCTGCCCAAATAAATCAAAAGACTCAGATCAATTGGTGATGCAGGTGGGAAATGCGCTGACAGATGACTACCATGACCACTTGGGGCTTTTTCAGTTTATGTGGACTGCTGGTTTAATTTCTGACCAGACATATCAGAAACTCAATCTTCTCTGTGATTATGAATCGTTTATCCATGCCTCAGAAGCTTGCAATAAGATTACAGAAGTTGCATATAATGAGCTTGGAAACGTTGATCCATATAGCTTATTCACTCCACCTTGCAAGAGTAATGTCAGCCAGTCTAGCTGGCTGCGGAAACGGAAGCATGTGAGTATTCACTTTATAAGCTGTCTTAGTCACTCTAAATCAGCATCCTAAATTCATTTAGCTGGAATTGTGTTCTTCAATAAATGTAAAGCTGAGATTCTCTTATTCCCGTTATGTTTAACATCTGCTAACTGCATTTACAGGAAGTTCAGATTTCAGATTGAATACACTGTAAATGGTTCTATGGCTTTAGTATTCCCTTGCCTTTAAAATATGACACCTCAACTTAGTTTAGAAACTTGTAAAATCTTTTTTTTTTCTTGTTGAAGAATGATCCCGAATCTCAGCAGCTATATTGCTTGATACTTTTATCTAATGCAATTATGAATACAATGTCAATGACAGTGGGTTCACTATGTCGGTGAAAAGTATGATCCTTGCACTGAAAAGCACTCAACGGTATATTTCAATCAGGCTGACGTCCAAAAGGCACTTCATGTTTCGCCAAATTTTGCACCATCAAAATGGGAGACTTGCAGGTATCTCCGTCTGAAACGTCCCAAAATCCTCTTATTATGTTTTACTTGGTATAACATACTTGCTGTTACATTTGGTTCACTTGCAGGAAGTAATCTCATTAAAATTTTCATATGTTCTTTTAGAATATTCGATAGGATTTGTGAAACCATTATTATCTTGATTGAAGCTCTATATGTGCATATCCACCTGATAACTTCTCTCCAATTCATGCTTTGCAGTGACCTGATAAGTGAAAATTGGAAGGATTCTCCTAGTAGTGTGCTAGATATCTATCATGAGCTTATACGTTTTGGGCTACGTATATGGATTTTCAGGTATCTCATAGCACGCCATCATCTATCTGATTGTTATGCTTCAACAAATTTACGATACCTTGGCTTTGCACATTAGTTTTGTCCAGGAAATTTGCAGAACTTTGTTGCTGTTTCAGTATGGAGATTTATAAAAATCAATGCCAATGAAACATGCGATGTCTCTCTTGTGGTCTAAGTCCTTTTCATCCTGATTCAACATCCCCTCTCTGTCTAAAGCAGTGTGCAACCATTTTACTGTCTAGCTTTCTTGATGAATAACTTTGCTATAGCAGTATCTTTCATCTTTTGGGTAGAGTTTCTTCTAGGTATTAATTTAATCTGATATGAGATTTATATCTAAATGGTTCTTGTTTTGTTCTCTTTGTACATATATCAGTGGCGATACAGATGTCATCATCCCTGTAACATCTACCCGGTACAGCATTAATGCTCTCAAGCTTCCAACTACGAAGCCTTGGCATGCCTGGTACGATGATGGCCAGGTAAAGAAGATTAAATACTATGCTAGGCTTTAATCAAAGTTATGACATCAGTGTCTACAAAAGTAAAAACCTTCTTCAACAGGTGGGTGGTTGGAGCCAAGAGTACGCAGGTCTAACCTTTGTTGTGGTAAGAGGAGCAGGCCATGAAGTTCCGCTGCATAAGCCAAAACTTTCCCTCAAACTCATCAAATCTTTCCTATCAGGAACCTCCGTGTCAACCCCAGAACTATTCGGCTCCTCATGATAGTTCCTTCTACCCTGTTTTGTACTTCAATTCTGCATGTTTGGGGGAATTGTATTTCATGGAATATACTTTCCGAGACTACTTGATTACATCAGACCAACATTCATGTAGAAAATGACTTGAGTTTTAGATCTTATACATTGAATAAAGTGGGTTCGGAAGCTTTATGTAGCCAACAAACAATGGTTTCTGACTGATGTACCATTCTTGCTTGCCAATAAACAAACTCGTGTTCATTGACAACGTTAGGATTCCAAAACAATCTGCTGTCCTTTTGGTCACTATTACATTCACATAACCTCCTGAAAGATATTGTGATGTGTGAGACTAACATGTGTCAGCGACCTTATTGAAATGAATGTGAAAAATATCTTTACCTAAGCGTGTGAAGCTAAATGTGATAGTGAGAATCACTTGTAGGATTTGTATGTGTACCTCACACATCTTCTTGTTGCAAGAGTCCTTGATCTCCTTATGACATTCGGAAAAATACAGGTAAAGTCTGGAGATAAGTGACTCAGTCAGGTTCCGGATTTCCTTGTGAGATCAGGAAAAGAAGAATGGTAAAAAGGGGAATGAAAAAAGCAAACGAAAGGCAGAGTTAAACTAGGAAAAGAAAACCGAATACAACTAGGAAACGAAAGCACAACCGGGACAAGGAATACTAGAGATCAGTGCGTAAATATTAGAATGATTAACGAGACTGGAATTTATTTCGTACGTATAGTTCCCATTGATCTTCACATTGCGAAAACTCACTCCACAAATACAATACTCTTTTCTTTTCGTTTCAGTTTTTATTGCTTTTAGTTCCAACAATGGTGTTCCAGGAAGAAACATCCATGATTCAAAAGCAGCCGAGGTCCTTGACGGCGCCGTCGAAGTTTGCGGTCTTCAAATGTACAGGTCGTCCCTGTAGCTGTATTGCAAGGTCACATGGAGTATCCTGGCTTAGGCTCAACCCCATTGCAGAAGGAGCCCAAGGAACTGTTTTCTTGGCCAAAAGGAGAGAGCAGACCAATCAACAAGGCAACTTTCCTTCTGAACTTGCGGTGAAATCTGTACCCTTGAAGGCATATTCCCTGCTCAAGTACGAAAAGGATGTTCTCTGCAAGCTTAACAACAGTGAGTACGTGATAAAATGCTATGGAGACGAAGTAACTGAGATCTGTAATGGTCGGAAACTCTACAACATCCTTTTGGAGTACTGCAGTGGATTAAGTTTGTGCCATGAGATCTTCAAATTCTCCAAACGTGGCTTGCCTGAATCCGATGTCAGGCGTTACACAAGGGACATCCTGCAAGGTCTCAAGTATGTTCATTCTGAAGGTTTTGCTCACTGCGATATTAAGCCGGACAACATATTGCTTGCCCCAGTTTCTGGACGTTCTGTGGCAAAACTGGCCGACTTTGCGCTAGCCAGGACGGCGTTCAACAACAAGGATCACGATTCTTCGCCGCTGAAAGGAACGTATGAATACATGTCACCCGAACTAGTCCGAGAGAGGAAGTATGATTCTGCTGCAGATATATGGGCGCTTGGTTGTACAGTGTTGGAGATGATAACTGGAGTACCTGCATGGAATTACCAAGACGAACAGGATCTTCTGAAATTCATTGGTTATAGTGATCGAATACCTTATATCCCCAGTAACATACCCGAGGATGCTAAGGATTTCTTGGCTAAGTGTCTTGTCAAGAATGCCAATCATAGATGGTCTGCTTCGGCTTTACTGGAACACCCTTTTGTTTCAGTGCACTCGGGGTGCCATCTGTCGTACTGGAAGGAGACAGCTTTCACCTGTTGCTGATTCCAAGTTGCTATGTAGAACTAGAAGATGGTTTAGTCTTTGAAAATGAAACATTAAACTCTAGATTAGGTTCTCTGTAGGATTTGTCCATTGATAAGCATTACCGTATTATTATCATCTTATATTATATATGAATTAGAGAAATCCAAATTCAATTTATAATAAGGAAATAGCCACTTGTTATAATGTCCTTAACCTTAATTAGTGCCATATTACCCAATAACATATACTAGATATTACTCCTTTTTGGATCTTATGTAGTAAGTAGCCGACAAATGTACCTAGAACACATAAGATCCAATTGCCAAATCGACTCTCTAACCATAGGCATGCTCATTAACCTAGATTATCTTTTCTCTAAACAACTCATCATCCACTAATTTTTAGCATATAGCCACGACATACACACAAATAATATATTTTAGGGCAGGCAACCGAAAGCTTTTTTTTTTTGTACTTCCATAAAATGATAAATTAATATTTTTTGAATACATATTAAATAAATTATTAAATAAAAATAAAAATATTAAATCATATATTTTAATGAACCATTTGATAATCAATCAAACCAAGTTGCTTCTCCTTCCTCTTGTTATAAATTAATTATTTTTTATAAATTCTATTTATAACTAATAACTATGATCTAATTTTTAAATAAAGTATTAGTTCTAAATATATTACTATTTTTTAAATGAATCTTGGTTAGCCTCCTTATTTATAAAATTATTTTAAAAAATAAAATAAAAATTTCAGCATAAATTTGTTCTAAATTTTATGATTTTTTTGGAATATACAAAATATTTTAAGAAAGGGTTAGACTAACGATTAATTAATAAAATTGATTAAAATTATAAAGTAATGTTCTAATTCTTAATTAATTATAAAGTTTCGATCACTCTTTCATCAAGAGACATTTGTTTTATTTTTATATTTTTTTGGTTTTATCTTAGTTACATGTTATGTTAGGCCTATTTGCTGACATGTACAGCACTATGGTTACAAGGTTGCTGACGTTTCCACTTGCCAAGATACGTGGTGGTCTGCTATTTGTGGTTGTGCTTGTAGTCAATAACAGGCATCAAACGGCCGTTATACGACCTTCAACGGCAGTTAGGCACGAGTATGGAAAATTTTTGGTGGTCTTAGTATCAGGTGTGTGTGTGTGTGTGTTAGGTTGAGCTTATTAAAGCCATGGTTGAGCGATTTCTGTTCGTGAACTGTGTCTGGCTTTTTCTTGCCTCGAAACTGATGATGGGCTCTTACAGGTTTTACAGGTTTTGTTTTCTATGTTTGGTCATTGTCTTGTTAGAAGTTTCTGGCGAAGGAAATGCTCCACTTGTTCAGGAAAGAAATTCCTTGCTTTCATTCAAGTCAGGGGTTGTGTTAGACCCCGAAGGTGCACTTGAGACCTGGAACTCCTCGAACGCTCATGTCTGCAACTGGACAGGAGTTACATGCAACAATGCTAGTGATCGTATAACAATACTTGATCTTAGTGGCCTGTCACTTCATGGGACGATTTCTGCTGCTCTCGCCAATCTTTCTTCACTAACCATTCTTGATTTGTCAAGGAACTTCTTTCGTGGCCGCATTCCATCAGAGTTTGGTTATCTTTTTCAGCTGAAACAACTCAGTGTCTCGTGCAATATGCTCCAAGGAAATGTTCCCGGAGAGTTGGGTTCTCTTCCTCGTTTGATATACCTTGACTTGTCAAGTAACAAGCTTGGTGGTCACATGCCTGCATCACTTTTTTGCAACGAGTCCTCGGTTTTGGAGTATATGGACCTGTCTAACAATTCTTTAGCTGGAGAAATCCCACTGAAGAGTGAGTGTAAGCTTACCAAGTTGAAATACCTTATGCTATGGTCTAACAGATTAGTGGGTCGAGTGCCGCACGCTCTGGCCAACTACTCAACACTTGAATGGCTTGATTTGGAATCAAATATGCTACATGGGGAATTGCCATCAGAAGTTGTTCGTAACTTGCCGGAGTTGAGGATTCTCTATTTGTCTTATAATAGCTTCGTTAGCCGTGATAATAACACCAATCTTGAACCTTTCATGGCTTCTTTAGTCAATTTGTCCAGCTTTCGCGAGCTAGAGTTAGCAGGAAATGATCTTGGTGGAGTAATACCGTCTGCTATCGGTGGACTTTCCCATCTTGTACTAATTCATCTTGATCAGAATAGCTTCTATGGCTCCATACCTCCTCAAATTTCAAATCTTGCCAACCTAACCCTTTTGAATTTTTCTAATAACCGGTTGACTGGAACCATCCCACCTGGACTGTGTCGAATGCAAAGACTTGAGAGGGTCTATCTGTCCAACAACTCATTGTCTGGAGAAATTCCTGTTGCTCTTGGTAACATGTCTCATTTAGGCCTTCTTGACCTGTCGAAAAACAAGCTGTCAGGTTCCATTCCAGATAGTTTTGCCAACCTTTCCCAACTACGAAGACTCCTTCTTTACGACAATCAGCTCTCAGGAAGCATACCACCAAGCTTGGGAAAATGTGTCAACTTAGAGATCCTAGATCTATCCAGGAATGAGATTTCAGGGATTATTCCCTGGGAAGTTGCGACATTGAGAAGTTTGAAGTTGTACATGAACTTGTCAAGCAATCACTTAGATGGACCTTTGCCGATAGGGCTCAGTAAGATGGATATGGTGCTAGCAATTGATTTATCTTCAAATAATCTTTCTGGCACCATTCCTTCACAACTTGGAAACTGCATTGCACTAGAGCAACTTAACCTCTCGGGAAATGGTTTAGAAGGGCCAGTTCCTGCTTCGATAGGACAGTTGCCATATCTAAGAGAGCTGGATGTGTCTTCGAATAAATTAAGTGGCCAAATACCAGCATCTCTTCAGGCTTCAACAACTCTCAAACGACTAAACTTCTCTTTCAACATGTTTTCTGGGAACGTATCAAATAAGGGAGCATTTTCATCTCTGACAATGGAAGCTTTCCTTGGGAATATTCTTCTTTGTGGAAAGATAAAAGGCATGCCACACTGCAGGAAGAAACAAGCTTATAGTTCATTCATTGTGCCTTTGTTTCTGATACTGTTTGCCACCTCCCTTGTTTGTTTTTTGACATACTCCATAGTGCGTTGGTCAAAACTGAAAAGAAAGCTGACGCTATTAAATCAAGGAGATCTGGAGATTGAGGCAAAAGAAGAGAAAGAGCTCAAGTTTCCAAAAATCTCATATGGACAACTCGTTGAAGCTACTGGTGGATTCGGTGCTTCGAACCTAATTGGTTCTGGGCGGTTTGGTCAAGTCTATAAGGGACTTCTTCAAGATAATACAAGAATTGCCGTGAAGGTCTTGAATTTAAAGATAGCTAGAGAGATTTCAGTGAGTTTCAAGAGAGAATGTCAAGTGCTCAGGAGGGCCAGGCACAGAAATCTGATAAGAGTCGTCACAATATGCAGCAAGCCAGACTTTAAAGCACTTGTTCTTCCTCTTATGTCAAATGGAAGCCTGGAGAGACATCTGTACCCAAGTCATGGATTGAGTTCTGATTTGGATTTGATTCAGTTAGTAAGCATCTGCAGTGATGTAGCTGAAGGAATTGCATACCTGCACCATTTTTCTCCAGTTACAGTTGTGCATTGCGATCTTAAGCCAAGCAACATTCTGCTGGATGAAGACATGACAGCCTTGGTAACTGATTTTGGAATTGCCAAATTAGTGAAAGGTATTGATGAGATCGATCCACCTAACGACTCCACGTCCTTCAGCTCAACAGATGGCTTGTTATGTGGATCCGTGGGCTATATAGCTCCAGGTATTTAACTCAATATCCTTCTTTTACCTTGTGAACATGAAAAACTTGAATAGACCTCGCAGTGTTCAGTAGCCACTCTCAGTTCTAATTGACTTGCTGCAGAATATGGAATGGGCAAACGCGCTTCCACACAAGGAGATGTTTACAGTTTTGGAGTCCTCCTGCTAGAAATCATAACTGGGAGGCGCCCAACTGATGTTCTTTTCGATGAAGGTTCAAGCTTGCATGAGTGGGTTAAGAGTCACTATCCCTCTAAGCTCAAACCCATAGTTGAACAGGCAGTTCTCAAATGTTCTTCACCAGCCATGCCAATATACTATGACAAGATCTGGAGTGAAGTTATTGTTGAACTGATTGAGCTTGGCCTTATGTGCACTCAATACAATCCATCAACAAGACCAAGCATGTTAGATGTGGCCCATGAAATGGGAAGGCTAAAGGAATATCTGTCAAGTCCTCTCTCCCTGCTGATTGAAAAGGTGTCTCCTCCTGATACTGGAGCTTCCTGAAGATTGACTAGAAACTAATGTAGCTTCATCAAATTGTCAGCAAATTATTCCATTCGTTTGTTTGATTTATTTTCCTCCATTCGAGATTCAGTATTTAATGAATCTGCATCGTTAGTGTACATCAACTCATTTTCTTATCTGAGTTGAAATGATTTTCAGACTGACGCATTAAGCATAAAGAAGATGCTCTTTTCACTCTCCATTAAGCTCTCTAAGCTAGAGAAAAAAATTTGTCTTTGAATAGTTATATTTAATTTTTTAATTCCGAATCATGATTCCACTACCGACAACATGTACGTAGCTACTTGTACTAATCTCTGCGCATTAATTCTACTAGTATATTTAGCTTTTCGAAGATCAGCATATTGTTTGTTGTGAGCAATACAAGGAATGATGATGAATTCTGACTCTTTTAGCCCACTTTGATGTATAGGGTTGCTTAAATTAAGAAAGTGGAAGGTGAAATAAGCTATAATAACTTCTATATTGAGGATAAAGAGCACTAGAACTCTTTTTATCACATGCATTATAATAAGGAGAAAATACCTAGACCATAATATTTGCTGCAGTAGGTGGAATTTCAGCCTGGAGGAAGATATGAAGAACAGACTTATCTACAAGACAAATTGCAGACTAGATCATAGTCAATTTGGAAACTACAAGGTTGCAAATTTCAGATTATATAAAAGGATACTTTTCATAGGTGTTGTTCTATGAATTAGGTAACTAATAAACAAAATTGTGCTTGCTTGCCTGGAAAACATCTCCTGTTTAGGACTCTTCTCAATTAGTGAATTGGAAAAGTATCCGTCATCAGCCTACCATCAGTTTGTGGCTTTTTCCCATTACATTTACTGATGTAAAAAGATCTCGGGTAGAAAAAAAGGTTGACTAGTTGAACCAGAAAAGCAAGTTCAAGCTTGAGCTTCTACAAATCGATGGTTCACCTCCTCCTGGAAGTTGGTAACACAATCATAACCTGAAGTATATTAAATGGTATGATACAGGTAAAAAGTTTGATATTTGAGTTCCATAGGCATGGTTCACTTCTGCAGCCGAAACATATTAGTGACTAGCACGTGATCATCAATGAGAATAGGGGTGTAGTAATGTCAATCACGGGGATTCTCTTCAACTTCCCAACACTTAATTTCTCAAAGGCTCCAACATAATGTGACTCCTCACTCCTGATTGAGTTACCTTCAGCTGACAATTCATACCTGCTATTGGTAAAAATCTTGGGTCATTGGCTACGAATTAAATTCCTAGGATTCCCTAACTTAATAGCGAAGTCCTGAAGAACAAGTTGGAAATTGGAATCTGACTTGGGTTGATCCAATCCCTTAAACTACACAAAAGAAGATTGCTTTCAGTGATTTCATGGCCCTACGTACAGTCCTACCAGGTTTAAATATATGAAGAGAAAGAATAAAGAAAGAACACGATTGCCCACCATTGTTCTGAAGATTATGCACCTAGACAATCTATTGAGACAGCAGCCCACCTTCAGATCAAAATGAGATTAGTGTACAGGTCAATGGCCTCTAAGAGGAAAATGGTGAGAAAGTTCAGGTTCCCATGGAGAACACAGAAAAAGGAAAAAGGAAAAAGGAAAATTGTTGCAATGACTTCTGCATCCTCACTCTGAGCACATGTCTTCCCTTTGGGAAAAAAAAATCTTAAAAGTTGTTATGGCATGGAAAGAAAGTTAGAGAAGATACTCGAAATTTAACTGGTCAGATACCACAATCAGCTCTAAGGAAACGGAAAATAATATGATAACTCAGTGTTAAGCCCACTATCTGCAAAACGGTACTTAAAATACTCCTCGCGCATGAAGGAGAGTGGAAATGACATGTTGCTTCATGAAATTGACCGCCATTTGCAACAACAACGGTGTACTTATCCATGGATGTTGACTGATAGAGAAACTTGAGAGGTTAGAATAAACATGTACAGATTAAAAGAATGTAGTTGCCTGTAACTTAAGCTGTTGGTACAAAGCAAGCATACCATATACTACAAGGACAGATATCCAAGTAGAGAACATGATGTAAAAGGACAGACCCTTAGCCTATGCTTCATGGAATGAGGCCTTGACCCTTGAGCTGTGAGAGTGACTGATGATAATAAGCCTGTCTCTTTAATAAGATGCACAAGCCTTTCCCAAGTGGGCATAGGAATTTCAGGGTTGATCTATAGGTCCTGCATCAACCTCTCTAACCAAATAACTTCACAAATTCCTTGTGCAATTGCACTAAACTCTGATTCTGCACTGCTTCTTGCTTCTATGGACAACTTCTTGCTACTACGAACTGCTTCTTGCTTCTCCATGTGACAAGATTCTCCCATAGTTTAGTGCATTAACCAGATGTTGACCTATTGTCTTCAATACAACTAGCCCAATCTACATCCGTGAATCCTTCTATGCTTTTTTTTCTCATTTTTCGAAAACATTAATCCTCTACCTAGACTACCTTTGAGATATTTCACAATATGATTGACTACCTCTAAATGTCTTTAAGTTGGAGAGTACATAAATTGGCTCACAATACTTACAAAATAAGCAATATCCGATCCGGTTAGTGACAAATAGATAAGTTTTCCTACTAACCTTTGATATCTTCCTAATGAATTTTTAATATGGGAAAAATGTAGAGTCCACTAACAAGAATTGAGCTTGGATCAACCATTATCCAAATAACTAGCGCTAGTTGTTTGGATAGTTGATCCTTATCATTTATAAACCCTTTAACAATTTCATGTTAATACGGGACACTCTAACACTCCCCCTCAAGTGTAACTGAGACTGGACATCCAGTTGTCACTTGAAATATACGCAGTGGTAACCGAACCGGGTCGCTGGGATTGGACATCCAGACTAACAACCGAAAAATTAATAAACCGGATCAAACCTACTCTGATACCATATTAAATTTTTAATATGGGCAAAATGTAGAGTCCACTAACAATAATTAGGCTTGGGTCAACCATTATCCAAATAACTAGAACTAGTTGTTTGAATAGTTGACCCTTATCAGTTATAAACCCTTTAACAATTTCATATTAATACGGGATACTCTAACACTTCCTTTATCAATAGGAGGATCTTCTTCATTTCAGTGGAGTTCTCATAGGTTTGTAACCTATCTTTCCTGTTTCTTCTAGTAAATCAGGAATGTAATTTCATTGAGATATGAAAATACCTTCCTTCTAGCAATCTCCATCCCAAGAAAGTGTCTTAATGCTCCGAGATCTTTTATCCTAAATTCCAGCCTCAATTTTTGTTTAAGATCATTGATCTCACTAGTGTCAATATTGCCTATGATTATAATATCGTCCACATACACATTCAGGATGGATTTCTTTTCATTTTTTTCACACTTCACAAATATTGTGTGATCAGTTTGTTCCTGTTTATATCCAAACCTGCAAAGAGTGTCACTAAACCTCTTAAACTATGCTCGTGGAGACTGTTTAAGGTCGTATAAGGATTTTTTTTAGTTTGCAAACTCTTCCCCTTCCTTCTTCAGTTTCAAAACCAGGTGGTATCCTCATATATATTTTCTGTTAGTTTTAGGAGATTATACTGATCTCTTAATTATAGGGATTGTGATTTAATTTGATTTATATGTATAGTTACCTTACATAGGTTGATGTTTACATATATAAAAACTCCTAATCTATATATTAGGATTGTACAGTACGATACAATGAATTAATACATACAGAAAATTCCCCAAATTTCTTCCTTCTTTTCTTCATGGTATCAGAGCCAGTTTCAATCCTGCAGTAGGATTTGAATCAAGGCCATCATCACTTACCTATACCAATCTCTACCACAATGGCGGGGAATGAAGGCAGCCTCATCAATCCAGTCAATCCGGCTAGTACTGATACACTAGCCAACCAATTGGCGGCAATATTGTAGAACCTGCCACAGTCAACCAGTCAGCAAACAACCACAATTCCACAAACAGTCATATTATCAGTAAAATTAAACCAAACAAATTACTCCCTATGGGCACGTCTCATGAAGATGGCAATTGGGGGTAGGGGCAAACTCAGTCATATTACAGGAGTTCCAGGGGCACCTGCAAGAGAAGCAACCGAATACACACAATGGGAGCAGACTGATTTGATAGTCTGCTCCTGGATGCTCGATAACATGGAGCAAGAGCTCGTGGTAAATTATGCAGAATATCCTACGGCAAAGGACCTGTGGGAGGGTCTTGCCGCAACTTACAGTCAGGGCAAAGAAGGAGTACAGATCTTCGATCTCACAGTTAGGGCAAATAGCCTCAAGAAGGGAACGGATTCAATTGAACAATATTACTCCAATCTCCAAAGGATTTGGAGGGAAATCAAAACCCGACAGCCGAACCCGATGGTGTGTCCAGAGGACATAACCACTTTCAACCGTCTCCGGTCCGAAACCAGGCTTTACCAGTTCTTGGCAGGAGTCGGAGAAGAATTTGACTCAGAAAAAAGGGACCTTTTGAAAGAGGATCCATTACCGTCAGTCGAAACAGCATATGCTGTTATTAGGAAAGAAAGGGACCGACGCAGTATAATGGGGGCTGACAAGGGGGAGCCATCATCGACTACAGTCTCAGGCATCGGAGCCGGATTTGGGATCGGCGTTAACCCCAAATCCGGATGGAACTCAAGAACTCAAATGGGCAAAGCAGAAAATGGAGAGATCGGACAAGGGTACGCTACCAAACCTCGCTCAGAAACGCCCAAGGGACCAAAGTCGTCACCGCGAGGTAGCAACGTCGACCGAAGCAAGATCAGGTGTAGTAACTGTGGCAAACTCAGGCACAGTAGAGAAGAGTGCTTCCATTTAATCGGATTCCCAGAAGGTTGGCGAAGCCAACGCCGAGAAGGACCGGCGGGCAACGCGAATGGAGTGGCGGCAGTTATCGGAGGCAGCAACGAAGGGGCGGCCATCGAAACTAATCAGAAGAGCAAAGAAGGATCTGGAGTAGGGTTAGCCGTCGTTGGAGAAATAAGGAGGGAGGAAAACGAGGCTTATAAAGGTAGGGAATTAGGGTTTGGGAAATTACATCCCAAACCCTTAATTTCAAACGTAGTCCCAAATATTGCAAGTTGTGAAATTAACCCCCAATTTGTTAGTAGCTGTGAAATTAAGCAGGGACAAGCATGTGTTGCTCATAATTCGGAGAATGACAAAAATGTACAGTGGCTCTTTGACTGTGGGGCTACCGATACGATGACGTTTGACCCCCGAGATTTGGTCACATCATCTGTACCTACCAAGACATCTATTTAGAGTGCTAATGGAGGTCTTTCTCCGGTTTACGGGGCCGGAACAATAGAACTTTCTCCATCCTTGAAACTTACGAATTGCTTATATGTTCCCAGTTTGTCCTGCAAATTGTTATCTATCAGTCATGTTACCAAGGAATTAGACTGTATTGTGTTAATGGCCTCTACTTTTTGTCTCTTACAGGATATTCAGTCGGGGAAAGTGATTGGGCGTGGCACTGAACGTGGAGGGTTATACTACGTTGACGAGGTGGCT
>JAOTIZ010000008.1:317161-328898 GCA_027123425.1 Erythroxylum panamense | reverse complement strand
CTACTTCTTGCTTCTACATGTGACAAGATTCCCCCATAGTTTAGTACAATAACCAGATGTTGACCTACTATCTTCAATATGACCAGCCCAATCTGCATCTGTGAACCCTTCTATGCTTCTTTTCTTATTATTCAGAAACATTAATCCTCTACTTGGACTACCTTTGAGATATTTCAGAATATGGTTGACTGCTTCTAAATGTTTTTGAGTTGGAGAGTACATAAATTGACTAACAGTACTCACATAATAAGCAATATATGGTATGGTTAGTGACAAATAGATAAGTTTTCCTACTACCCTTTGGTATCTTCCTTTGTCAGCAAGAGGATCTTCTTCATTTTTCTTGAATTTCTAGTTTCTCTCCAGTGGAGTTCCCATAGGTTTGCGACCCATCTTTCCTGTTTCCTCTAGTAGATCAAGAATATATTTTCGTTGAGATATGAAAACACCTTCCTTACTTCTAGCGATCTCCATTCCAAGAAAGTGTCTTAATGCTCCAAGGTCTTTAACCTAAATTCCGGCCTCAATTTTTGTTTATGATCATTGATCTCACTAGTGTCATCGCCTGCTATTATAATATCATCCACATACACAATCAAGATGGATTTCTTTCCATTTTTTCCACACTTCACAAACATCGTGTGATTAGCTTGTCCTTGTTTGTATCCAAACTTGTAAAGAGTGTCACTAAACCTCTCAAACCATGCTCGTGGAGGTTGTTTGAGGCCATATAAGGATTTTTTTTCAGTTTGCAAACTCTTGCCCTTCCTTCTTCGGTTTCAAAACCTGGTGGTATCCATATATATTTCCTCACCTAATATACCATTTAGGAAGAAATTTTTAATGTCAAGTTGATGGAGTTCCCAATCTAAATTTGCAACCAATGATAAAAGGACTCTAATTGTGTTCAACTTCATAACTAGAGAAAATGTCTCCTCATAATCTATTCCATAGGTTTGTGTAAAGCCTTGAGCCACTAGTCTAGCCTTAAACCTTTCAATCTCTCAATTTGCCCTATACTTCACGGTGAACACACACTTGCTACCAACCACCTTTTCCCTTTCAAGTATACCTTTCCACTTAGGTTCTTGGAATGCATCATGTACATTTCTTGGAATTCTTACACTGTCAAGTTTATTAGTGAAAACTTTAAACTTTGAAGATAAATTTGAGTAAGTCAAGTAGTCTGAAATAAGATATTTAGTACATGATCTTACCCCCTTTCGTAGTGCAATTGGCACATCTAAGTCACTTACCATAGTCTCTCTAGGAGCTGGTCCTTAGTCTAATGATTGACCTTGTTGAGGAGCTTTAGGCAAGTGATATGCTTGGGTCCCAATAAATCTCTTCATTGGATGTCCCCCTCTGAAGAGAGGTATTGGTGAAGTATGGTTGTTTTTCGAAAAAAGTGACATCATATGAAATAAAGAATTTGTTTGTAGGAGGTGAAAAACACTTATAACCTTTTTGAGTGGGAGAGTACCCAACAAACACACCTTTAATAGCCCGTAGGTCAAGTTTGCTTTTATTGGGTTGATTGTTGTGTACGAAAACAGTACACTCAAAGACTTTAGGAGAAAGAGAATTAAGGAGCTTAATGTGAGAAAATATAAGCACAAGAGCTCTAGTGAATGATCTCATTCCCACTAAGATATTGAATAAAATTAGTTGAAAAATGTTCTCTCCCATTGTTTGTACGCACTGCTTGAATAGAGGTCTAGAATACATTTTGGATGAGTTTGTGGAACTGTTTAAAGATAGATAGGCTTTAGACTTATCTTTCATTAGATATACCCAATATACCCTGTATGATCATCAATGAAATTGATAAACCAACAAGTACCAGTTGGACTTGTAACTCTAGCGGGACCCCAGATATCACTATGAATTAATTGCAAAGGTTTTGAGGGTATGTATGAGTGTATGCGATAAGTATTTTTGTTTTGTTTTGCAAGGACACATTACTCACAATGTAAAGAAATATGATCTTTATTGATGAAAAGGTTTGGATATAAGATTTTCAAATATGGGAAATTGGGATGATCAAGGTGTTGATGTCATAACATACATCAGAATTTGACATAACTGAAAGGGAAATCCTATGTGGTGATTTGGATTCAGTAGGAGTACTCTTTCTTGCGAAGTAATAAAGTCCATCTTTCTACTCAGCACTGCCAATTATCTTCTCCGAAAACCGATCCTAAAATTCACAACGAGATGGAAAGAATATCACAATACAGTCCATTCCTTGATTAATTGATTGACAGATAGTAGATTAGAAGTTAACTTAGGCATATAGAGAACAGTATTTAATGTCAGTTTTGACACAAACTCTTCCTTGACCAATAGCTGGTGACCCTTTTCCATCCTCGACCTAGAAATTAATTTTTTGGTTACATGACTTATATTTTTCAAAGACATTCAAAGACTCAGGGACTTTAATAATAATGATTGACACAGGTTATCTTTATGTACTAGTGTTACAGTAAAGGTTTGTTGGTCATGTGAGTCTTTCTTAGTTGTGATTTTTGTCAGATTCAATAGCTGATGGAATAGTTCAATCTGCTGGGGGGACAAGTTTAGCCCTATGGATTTGCTGATATCGGATTTTGTTACATGTGTTGCTCCACGTTTTTGCTGAACTCTTTAACTTTTAGGTTTCCAATATGGTGGTTCCTCATGTAATTTCCAACAGATCTCACGGGTGTGGTAGGATTTATCATAATGGTCACACCACTACTTATTCTTGTTTTCTTGCTCTCAAGTTTGGTAAGTAGACTCCTTTCGAGAGTTTGTCACTAAAGTTAAGCCTTGAAAGGTTTATTCAAAAATGTGTGAGTAAGCATGACCTTTTTCTTACTCTCTTCCTTACGTACCTTAGCTAACATTTGTCGAATTAATGACAATGGTTTTAAACCAAGTAACCTTCCTCTTACTTCATCAAGTCCAACATTAAGTCCTTACAAGAAATCAAAAACTCTCTTCTTCTTCAATAATTTCTTATACTTCTCGGCATCAACACAACACTCCTAATTTACTGCATAAAATAGATCCATCTCCTGCCATAATTCAGTGAGTAAGTTATAACAATTGGTAACCTACATATTATCTTGTTGACTATTCTGATTTTTGATATGATTTCAAAGAACTGAGAAATGTTTTCCAAATCAGAATATATTTCTTGCATAGCCTCCCAGATTTCTCTTGCAGTTCTGCATAATAGGTAGGTTCTTCCTATTTTTGGCTCCATTGAATTTATAAGTCAAGCCATGACAATAAAATTCTCAGCTTCCTAAGCATCGTAAGTGTTAGCATCTTTATAAGGCTTTCTATATTTGTTACTTGATTGTTGATGGTTTAATGCATGGACTTGTATTTTGCTGAAATAAAGAGTTGCAGAAATGTAAAGAAAACACAAGAATTTTACTTGATTTGATAGCACAAAACTATCTAAGTCCAAGGGTCAATCTCACATTGAGATTTTTCACTCAAGGGTAAGAAGAATACAAGAGATTGGGTGTTTTTTTAAAACACTTGCAAGAGTTCTCTCAAAACTCCATAGTATCCTTAGTATGTACTGTAGCACTTTCTTATTTTTCTCTCTTGTTTTCAGAATAGTGAATACATGTATAAGCTTCTAATGTGTTGAATCTGAAGCTTAAGGTTTGTCTTATTTATAAGAGTTGAAGGTAGTTGCTTTCGATTGAGTTTGAATCAGTCAGTGTATGATGCATGCTCTCCTCACGTGATTGCTAATGTCTACTTCTACTGTGCGTTTTATTATGTTGAATACATTTGAGTTTTGTCTCAACCTCTGACGTTTTCCTTTTCATGTGTGTCTCACATGTAAGGACTTAGGCTTAGGTTTTTATCTCTGACTTATTCAAACATTCGAGAGTTCATCTCTCTCCCTTCTTCGTAAGCTTCAGACACTCTCTTTCTTTCTCCTTTGATTCTTCATTTGCGTTCTTTGATTGATGTTTATGGAGAACGTTGTGATTTCCTTCACAATAAATAACTGTTGTTTCGTGTGCTTGAGGAATTGCCCTTATTAGATATCCTACCTTGCCTCTTCCTTTAATTACGAGCATGACTTATTGGGACCATTCTCGAAAATTCGTTCCATTTAATCTATGTTACGTGATTTGCAATGAAAGATTATCAATAGAAGGAGATAGAGTTTGGGTTGAAGGTATTAGGTAACTAGGTGTTTGGGGTGAGGTTTGGGACTCATCAAAGGAACCGAAGGTTGGTTGAACTTATAGAAAATATCAGAAGAAAACTCACTTTATTTCTCATATTATATATAATTTATACACGAACATAATCTATTCTAATACTACTAAACTATTGGTTTCTTAGTATATACTAACTTATCCTATCTACAGTGTAACTTATCTTATCTACTAGAAGATAAACTTATCTCTTAGAAGATAATCTCCTAAGCTAACTAAACTTATCTAAAATAGTTATCCAACAAAATTCTTTTAGTTCACAGCAGCCATCTTCAAGCTTTACAACTTGTGATTTCTAGCAATTCTCTATAAATTTTTATTACACAAAATGATCTTTATTTAACTATTTGAGTACCAAGAGACTGTCAACACTCGATGATTTGTCCTTCCCTCCTCTGCAATGCAGTTGAAAGCAGAAGATGCTGCGAAAGTTTGTCAAAGTTCTTATAGATAGAAGGTTTCTGTGCCAACATTCTTTTGATATCTTCACAATCATTTGTTGGCAGTTAACATAAAGAACACGATTTTGATGGAGTTTATAACTCTGGTTTGACTCACACAATCCTAGAAACTGGTTTCCAAGTTTGTCCCACTTGCATAACCTATATCACTGTAAAAAAAATATAAATGGATCATCGGTCAGATATCAGTGATCCGCAAAGTAGGATCAAATAGATGTTGTGTGTGCATTGGCTATAAACTCCAACTGAGGATTGACAATTTATGGAGACAAAAATAAGAAGCATCAGCATTTTGATTGGAGATTCTTATACATCCAGGAGACGCTGTTGAATGCCTTAAAAAAATTTACAGATAAAAGTTCAAACAAACCAGATGACTGTTTATGTGCGTATTCTACCAAAAACCAGCATGTAGATTGCTGAACAGATCAAATTCCTAATCCAATATTTTCTATACAAAGGCCTATGACAAGACGAACCTTTCAATCAAATACATTCTTCTATGGTTGTAAAAAATGTATACTATTTACATCATTTTTGTACAACAGTTAGAGGCCCTGCACCCACAACTTACTACTATTGGAAGGTTTGAAGAAACTGTTATACTATCCTTGTTGAAAACAACCCATCAGCAGATGAAAATTCCTGGTGTTGTGTTGATCAAAGCCAGAAGTGAATCATAGCCTGTTGAAAGTCGTTTGATTTTTAGTCATTAGTAAATAGAAACATGAAAGTTGCATGTAACAATCTTTTCTGCTTCCACAAATAGAGAAAAGTTTTATGTGTGATAATTGAGAGATGAGTGGGGAATTACAAGGCATACCTCCTGGAGAGTATCGAGCGATGGCTCATCAGGAAGAAGTGATGGCTTAGCTTTCAGAGTTTTCATCTCAGATCTTATTACTTTGAGTTGATCACTTATCTCCTTCAACAGCTTCAATTCATCTTCTCGTGCAACAGTGATTTCTGGCTTTACGTAAGTCCTTGTTCTCTCCAATCGCTCAATTCTTTGACTCAACTGCTGGAAATCAGCTTGAGTAGCTACAAAACCCGTTGATGGGCGAAGAACAGACACATTGCTGTCAGCACCTGTTCCATCTCTTGGCTTTGGTGGTTTCCTGTCATGACCTGAAGAAAGCAAAGCTGTCTTTAACCGATCTGTTTTGCTTTCCTTAATCAATTCAAAAGTTTCCTCTAATGTTGAATTTGCCTTTCCGAGCTTGTTTTCGCCTTCCATAGTCAATTTGCGACATTCCTTCTTCTGAGAATCAGAAGATTTAGAAATCTTGGTCGCCTTTGGAACTTCAAAAATATCCAGCACACATGAGGAGCAAGCAGCAATGTCAGGGGCTTCCTTTTCTTGTGAATGCTCGTGATGCCGAGATTGATCTGAGTGACCATTGCCAGCATTTAGAACTCTTGTAGAATCAAGGACAGTTCCGATGCTTGCCTGCGAAAATAATGACGGAGACCAGGTACCACCTCTCCTTAGTGTTGAATTGTATCTTCCAGGATCTTTGCAATCTGAAATCTCTTTCACTCTCTCGTCCAGCCTCTTAATATGCTCCCAGTAAGAATTAATGTCTCCCACAGATGAAATTCCTGACTTCTTCTCTGAATCGTTTACTTCTTGGATTTCACTCTCATCCACAATGCTTGTACTCAAATCCGTAGGGACTGCCAATCTTTTCCTCTCACCAGGATTTGTCTTGAGATTAGAATCTTTGTCTTGAGCTTGAGCTTGAGGCAAAGAGTTCAGTCTCCTTACATTACTGTTGAGACCCTTTTCCCCTAATAAGGTATCGTGTCTTTGCATCAACAGATTCTCTGGAAACTTACTTTCACAAACACCCAAATCATTGCAACCCATGCTCAGAAGTCTGTATTTATAAGCTTGAACTTGGAACTCAAGGGAAGCAATCTCCATTTCTCTCTGATATATAAGATCTTCAAAGACTTCCAAGGCCTCTTCAGCATGACACATCTTTTCTTCAGCCATTCTCTTATATTGACTTGCTTCCATTTTCAAGGAAGCCTTTTCTCCTTGTAACCGCAGTATCATGGACAGGGCTTCACTAGCAGCAGTAGAGGAAGCTTCTCTTTCAACATCCAAGTCACTGGAAAGCTGTTGCAGGAGTTGTTGCTGTGCATAAACTGCTTCTTTTAAAGCCATAATATCAGTTTCAGGCTCAACCAATGCATTAGTTTCAGCCATGGCATTCCTCGTATAGCAATAAGTATATTTTCCTCTGCAGAAAACCACGCTTATCAACACAGACCACAATCAACAGATAGATGTGTGTGAATATAGAGAAGTCCAATTCAACTCCACGAATCAGAAAAGAAAACGAGCACAGAAAGAACACTTCCATTGAATTACAAAATTTTCATGTAGATTCAAGAACAAGGCAGCCGAAATGAAGAAAAACTTAAACGTGAGCTTATTACCTGAAGACAATAGACAAATAGTTGATGCGAAGACCTCAATATAAAACAACCCTCCTCAGTTTATCCGAACGCGAGACTGAATAACGAAACAGCCGAAGGTTCGAATCATATAACCCTAAACAACAAAGAATCCAACTTCTGAAAAGATCACAAATTTCAAATACAAAGCCTGTACGAGACTTTTATGACAAAACCCCACTTTCTGTTTTCAAACAAACAATACGAGAAAATGTGAAACAACCCCATCCTCATTAATGGCGAAGTAACAAAACGAAGGAAAACCCCATGATTTCTAAACGGTTATTGAATGCCTTTCTACAAAATCAGAGTCAGGTTCTGCTTTCCTTGAAAGTCAAAAAGATTGAATTGACGCTGATAGGATACCTTATTTATATTATCCAGAGGATAATTACAATCATAAAAACGAAACCATGTTTAGACAAAGTAGAATCCCAGGTTTATTTGCTTGCTGTTCTAGGAACGAACAGACAGATTTACATGTCCAAAATCTATATCTGGCATTGGCAACGTTGACCAAAGCAAGTGGGGGACTATGTACAATTTCTGATTTACGGTTATGCAAATTACGGTTTATAATTAAATTTCAAAACATTCATGATTAACATTAACGTACTATTTAATCTTAGCTTATTTAGATTCAGAGAGCGTCATGATGACGATGATTATCGTGGGGTCATTTCGGCTGAAAACCGGCATTCAAGGATCGGATCATTTTTAAAAAGCAGTTTCAACGGCCATCATATCACCCCTGGAAGCTGACGCGTTGCCCGCATCTGAGAGAGATTGAGAGAATGGACACGTGTCAATAATCCACCAAGGCTTTTCTTTGTGGTCGGCTACTCTAACTTGTCACTGTAATAAAAGATATTTGATGAAAAAGATAGAAACCTTTTAATAATTAAAGTAATTTTTTTAAAAAAAATGTTATATTTAAATGAAATTCATGATTATTATCTTCTTGTAATACGTTGGTTTCATGATGTTATTCAGGGCATGTCTTCGCTTTTGTTTGCTGATGCTGTTGGGGTTGCTTTACCCCGTGTTACTGTCCTGTAATTTTCTTTTCTGGGCTTGCGCCCCGTTTCTATCAAAAAAAAAAAAAAAACAAGAACACTAATACACGAAACTTGAGCAGGTCTAATAGTATAAAGTTATCTTTAACTTAGAGAATGGTTGTTTTTCTAAATAAAAAAATTATTATGTCATTACTAACTAGAAATTCTCAGATGCAATTATCAACTAAACAAAAAAAGCTTAGATTCTTCTTATAATTTTAGTGTTAAGGGCAATTTAGTTTCTTCGTCAAATCAATCTCATAATTTATTTTCTTATTAATTAAATTTAAAATCAATGACATAAAGAAAAATATGATTAATGTTGATGTAATTAATAATAATATGAAAAATGAGGAACAACCTATTTATTAAGTAAGGTTAAGGCTAACCTTCTTAAACTCTACGTTATTTGAAGTTAAGTTAATGAAAAACAAAGTTAAAAAATTTATTATAAAGCAATGAATTGCGAATGTCATTACACCTGCTCATTTCTTCACTTACTCACTATACTTAGTTAGTGATTACTCGTCGATCTGGATTAAGGTTCTTATAATTTCGATTCTCCTTAAGAATGTCCAATTTATTTCTTACTTAATTTAGCCCCAATGTTTATGATGATTGCTTGTATTTTGTGTTCTTGTAGGGTGCATTATACAAGCTAGAAAATGGTATGTGCATTTTTGTATCCTTTTATGGGTTTATGATAATTGATAGTAGTTACGATTGATGGTTATTGTTCCTTTAGAACTGGTCGTTCCTTTCGATTATTATCGGTTGATTGGTTTATAAGAAGACATAGATATGATTTCTTTGTATATGGCCTGTATAATCTAGACTGGTGGGTTAGCATTTTGACAGAATTTATATAGAAGTTGTTGGTATTCGATAATCGGTATTGTTGATGAATGAAGCTATTTCTATTGATTAAAGATATATTTCCTATATTGAAGATTGTTCTATGCATTCAGCCTTCTAAAACAGCTAGTTGTTTACTGTATTATATGACTTCATTACCCCCTTATTAGGAATGGTATACCACTTTCATGTTGTGGCTACAAGAATGATTTTGCCGCTTTAAGTTGAACTTTATGAATTGCGATAAAGTAGGATATTCCATATTCAGGAGTCTAGGAGTTTGACATTAACATTATCCGTCAACTTTTCATAGTATAAGTGGATTTGTTATGATTATTTTCTAAGTGTGTTCTTGCTTTTTTGCTAGATGAGTATGTTCCTGCTTTTCTGTTCGAGTTTAAAATTCTAGTTTTTTTTCTTGATGAGTGACTTGAACACTATGAAAAGCATTTAAAGTCTGGTGCACTTGAAGTCTGTCTGTTTGTATCCCCTTTACATTATAGTGGTTTCAAATAATTTGTTGGCATAGTTTCCTGATTTCATTATGCTTGTTTAGGTGATGTACATTCGGGAAAAGCATTGTGATCCAACTAAGAAGAATTTGGACATCAAGCAAAAGCTGAATGTCCTCATTGATCAACCAGTGAATGACCAGCGACTGATCTTATTTGCAACTGCGGATGTTTTGGAGGACTCCAAGTCATTAGCAGATGAGAAGGTGGCAATCTGGTGATCATTCTTTCTATGTTTTTAGTGTAGTTACTAAAAAGAAAGTCAGCCTATCGCTCTTTGATTTTCCATTTCGGCATTTGCAATTTGCTTTATTTTCAGGTTAAGAATGATGTTGTTGTGGCACTAAACTTGAGAAAAGGTTGGTTTCTTGATCTCAATTTCATTTCTCCAAGCATTCAAAACAATGAAAGATATTATTCCTAATACATTTCTGGCTATTTCCCAAGTCATCGTTGATGCAGCACGTGCAAAAGGCGATCGACAACCTTAGTTAATGTGCATGAAGCAGTTTAAGAATGTCTGAATCAATTTCTTTGTACTTGTACGTTTAGCAAATAATCTTTATCACAAGTCTTAATCCATGTCTGAATCAATTCTTTTTGTTTTTATAGCAATTTTTTTTTTAACGGATAACCTTTCTGTTAAGCCTTTATTTTTTTTTCCTTTTGGCCTGTCATAGATAGTCACTTAGAATTTGTTTAGATATTCAGTTAGTGTTTGTTTATATTTTATTTCATTATGAGTTGTATATATAATGTCTATCAATGAAGAATAATACAGAGGGTATTCTTTTCTCATTTCCGATTCTTTTCTCTTAATGGTATCAAAGCATAAGCAAGATTTCCGCTCCTTCTCTCCCTCTGCATCTTTTCCTCCTTTATGACCTCTGCTCTCAATTCTTCTTTTACTATCGGTGCAACTACATCTTCTACTCAGGATCCTATAAATCCTTATTTTTTTCATCAAGGGGCAAACCCATATGTCCTTACCATTCCTCAGCTACTAGTTGATGGTGATGATTAATCGCAATTGGAAGAGAGCGATGTTACTAGCATTAACGTCGAAGAACAAATCGGGATTTGTTGATGGAACAATCCCAATCCCTTTAAGAGATGATCCTCTTTTTCCCTCTTGGCAAATGTGCAATACCATAGTTGTTTCTTGGCTGTTGAGCTCAGTAAGGAAAAACATTGCTATAAGCATCCTCTATTTGGACACCGCAAGAGATGTCTGGAATGATCTTGTTGAAAGATTTGCATAATCTGATGGGCACGAATTTTCCAAATCCAACGTCACATTTTCGAGTGTCGTCAAGAGAACCAATATGTTGTTATACCAAACTAAAGGTCCTATGGGATGATGTAAGCAACTTCACCTCTCATCTAATTTTAACCTGTAGAGCTGCTTCTCAACATTTTAAACAAAACGTTATCAAGTTCCTCATGGGACTCAATGAATCTTGTTCTGAAGTATGTCAGCAAATTCTTCTCTACGATCCTTTACCTCCTCTCAACAAGGTTTTCGCCTTAATTTCTCAAATAGAACGTGAAATGAACATTACCATGGGGCCTAATCCTCTAGAAGCTGCTGTAATATTGAGCAAAAATTTAGGACACACAGGCACTAAGCTAGCTAAAGGAGGACCTCGAAAGTGCAAACTCTTTTGCTCTCATTTTGGTGGTGATAATCATACCATCGACAAATTCTGTTGGCTTCATGGCTATCCTCCTGCTTTAAAGCAAAGAAACTAAGCATGACAAATTCTGCATCCAACTCTGTTCATCTTCCGGCAGCAAATCATACCTACTCCACTTCAACCAGTGATGAGAAACCTACCACATTAACCTTCCCCTTCACTACTGTGCAGTGTCAGCAATTGTTAGATCTTCTCCAGCCTCATTCTCTTAGCCCCAATTCATTTAACTGCAACATAGGTAACTCTCAAATATCTATGACGAGTATACTCCTTCCTTCCAGTGTTGTTTCTACTCATTCTCAACTCATTACTAATGCCTGGATAATTGACAATGGTGTCACAGATCATATAGTTCATCATATTTCATTTCTCACTCTAATATTAAGCCAGTAAAATCACTTGTTCATTTGCCAAATGGCCATCAAGTTATAGTCTCTCATATTGGTTCTGTCT
>JAOTIZ010000008.1:275045-304311 GCA_027123425.1 Erythroxylum panamense | reverse complement strand
ATCCCAGTCTGGCATCCATCTTTCTCAACGAAAATATTCTTTGGAAATATTAAAGTATGTAGGTTTACTTACTGCCAAACCATGTCAATGTCAATTTCGTATAGATACTCATCTTAAATTATCAAATCAAGAAGGGACTCTTCTCGATGATCATACTCCGTATAGAAGTCTTATTGGACATACTATATCTTACTCATACAAGGCTCAATCTTGCCTTTCCCATTCAATAGTTGAGTCAATTTATGGACAAGCCTCGTAAGCCTCATTTAGTTGTAGCCATACGTGTTTTAAAATACCTCAAAATGGCTCCATCTCAAGATATCTTCTTCTCAACAAAATATGAAATTCATATTAAATCCTTCTGCAACTCAAATCGGGCATCTTGTGTGGATACCAGAAAATCTATCACTGGTTTTTGTGTCTTCTTAAGAGATTCACTTATTTCCTGAAAATCTAAGAAACAAACAAATATCTCTTATCCTTCTGCTGAAGCATAATATTGCGCTATGGCAACTCTTACTTCAAAAATCGTATGGCTTCATTAACTGCTTTTTGATCTTGCTATGTCAACTCTCCAAATTGTGCCAAACCAGTTTTTTACAAATGTAACAAATACATTGAGGTTGACTGTCATTTTGTTCGATAGAAAATCTCAAATGGCACGATCAAAATTCTCTATGTCTCTTCTCAAGCTCAGCTTGCAGATTTGTTCACCAAAGCACTTGGTGCTAAACTTTTGTATTCGTTTTTATTCAAGATGGGGCGTTAAATCTCCACTCTCCATCTTAAGGTATTATTAAACATTACCTTTATGTTAAGCCTTTATTTATGTTATTTTTTCCTTTTGACTTGTACAATTAGAATTTGTTTAGATATTTAGATAGATAGAGTTTGTTTAAATTTTATTCCATTCTAATTTGTATATATAACGTGAAGAATAATACTGAAGGTTTTTTTTTCCCTCATTTCTGATTCTTTTCTCTTTACAAACGATAACCAGTTTGAGAAGGTTAACAACGAACGGCCGAATGATTTCGCAGATGCCGGCAATTGGTGAACATTTACCACCTCCCTTTCAAAGGCAAAGAAGTAACTGGAGAATGTGTAGATCCAGCAATCCAAACATCTATCAAATGACTATTTTATTATTGTTCCTTGTACTAGAAGAACATATACGATTAAGGACATTTCAAAACATTTCACTTCCATTAATCTCCAGGTATTACAGATTTGAAAATTTCTTGTTAGTACTTAGGTAATTACATATTTGTGCGTTAAAATTATTAGAAATTTTTTAAAAAATAAATTTAACAAATATTAAAGTTTCGATAAAATTTTTATTTAATATTTTTAATTTTATAAGGTATTTTTAACAGAAGTTTCTTTTATTAATTTAATTAACAAGTACTTTAAATCAATTTACAAAGAGAAAAAAGAAAAAAGAAAAAAGAAATGAATTGTCAAATAAAAATTGTTTATTATGTTAATTAAATATAAAGATAACTTTAATAAAAAATTGACAAAAGGAAAAAAAGAAATGAGGTAAATACAAATTTAAAAATCTTATCCCCTAAACTAGAATTTGCAGAGGGTCACTTCTTCGTTGTCCATGTCTCTTCTTTTTCACTGGAGCAGTGTCGCGACTTCTAGCCCATCTCTAACCTTCCGTTATCCAACCCCAAGACACCAGTATCCTCGTCTCCAAACTCTCCAAATCCTCTGCGCTACCAAGCGTACTGGAAAACGAAGATACCCGTCGGAGAAGAAGAAGCTTAAATTGAAGCACAAAGAAGCTCTTGGGGATGTCAAGAACAAGTTCGAAGGCTTCTGGAGACTCTCCAAGCTCGCCGTTCCTGTCCAAGAAGACCCTGGGAAGGACTTCCTCGGAGTCTCCGATGGCTTGCTTCTGGCAATTGCCAAAGCTATCAAATTCCCGGTAATTTTGGAGCTTTCTGATACAAATTGAGTACAAAGAGATTTGAAAATGTTCACTCTTTTGCTCTCTCCTGTGCTATTTTTCCAGGTCGCTTCAATGCTTCCTCAAGAAGCATTTACGGTTATTCGGAAATCTTTCGATGCTAGGAAGGTTAGTTAATCATCAAAATTTCTGTTTACTTAATTTCTTTTTGCTTCCTAAGTTTGTGCAAAGTGTTAAGTGTAAAGCAACTTGTTTTGCTTTTTCAGATTCTAAAGGGGCCCAATTTTGTTTACACTGTAGACATGAATGTGAGTGAACTTGTTAGCCTTGAGCCTCGCACGCGGGAATTCATCTCTGATTTAGAGCCTAAAATTGGACTTATAGAGCATTTGCCTGAACAAAGAGTCTCAGGCAATTTGATTGATGTAATTCATGAATACAAAAAAGTCCCTAGAGAAACAACCTCCGATGGAGGTGGAGATAATGTTTGTTCTGGTTCTATGGGCTCGTTCAAGTACAAGACAACTAGTAAACCAAAAGTTGCAGTTGTTGGTAGCGGGCCGTCTGGACTGTTTGCTGCTCTTGTTCTGTCAGAACTTGGTGCAGAAGTTAGCTTGATAGAAAGAGGTCAACCAGTTGAAAAAAGAGGACGTGATATTGGTGCTTTGATAGTTCGCCGGAAGTTGGAATTGGAAAGCAATTTTTGCTTTGGGGAGGTTGTATGCTTACTTATTTAGTACTCTAGTGAAAGGTTACTTTTAGTATCTAAGATTAACATTCATGATGAAGCCTTTTTTTATTGATTTCTATGTTCTGTTTTCCGGAATTGAGTTATTTTTTAATTTTGGCTATTAATATTTGGTGAGTTGTAATTGAATTATGATGTCATGTTAAGGACTTTTGCTGTGCAGGGTGGTGCAGGTACTTGGAGTGACGGAAAGCTTGTGACAAGAATTGGAAGGAACAGTGACAGTGTTTTGTCAGTAAGAACTGTTTTTCTAAACGAGCTGATAATTCAACATCACAAAAATTATTCCTAGTGGTTGTATATTGTTTGACATTTATTTCTGCCTTAGGTCATGAAAACCTTAGTTCATTTTGGAGCTCCAAGAGGTATCTTGATCAATGGAAAGCCTCATCTGGGAACTGATAGGTTGGTCCCTTTGCTTCGCAATTTTCGGAAGCATCTGCAAAATCTAGGTGTAAGTTGTTGAACCAGCTTTTAATTTCCAAAAGTCGATTCATATTTATTCTTGTTTATTCTAGCAGGTCTTGAACTAGAAAACTCTATGTTTCTAGGTTCTCTGATTCAATTCTTTTACCACATCCTCAGGTTTCTATCAAGTTTGGGACAAGGGTAGATGATTTGGTGGTAAGAAATGAAAATGTTGTTGGGGTCAAAGTTTCTGATTCAAGTGATAAATTGAAGTTAAATTCACAAAACTTGCCATTTGATGCGGTAGTTCTGGCTGTGGGACATTCTGCACGTGATATATATCAAATGCTTCTTTCTCACGACATTGACTTGGTGCCAAAAGATTTTGCTGTGAGTTGTTTTTTTTTTTCCCAATCATTGAGAAGCTCTTGGCAGTTCATTTGCACCTGGAACAACAATTCGATATTAGAACATCATTCCTGTCTTCTAATCCATACAACTCATAGGAATCTTGAATGCCCTTTAATGCAAAAGAAAAATGACAAGAAGCTGAATGTTTTTCTCTTCTGTTTCAAATGTGACAAGACATCCATAAAAATCTGCCTCCTGTGTTGTATATGAGTCAGATCTCACCTTTGTTTCTCCTTGTACCTTGCTCTTAACCTCCTAAACATGCAATTTATACAAGAGAACTAATGCTGACATAGTTGAAGAAAGGCCTAATCAGTTGAAACTTCATTTTGATTGTACTTTTTTCAATTTATCATTGAGAGAGATGGAGAAAATAGAAAAATATGAATCAATGAGGTAATAACATTCATAGTTGATGAATGAGTGAGTCCATGAAGGATGCATGTTGTAGTTTATCCAATGATTTCTGCCTTTCCATTTCGCATGAACTTTGTTGTCCTGATATATTTTAATATTATTTTCGTGGTAACTTGGTTAGACAGGTTGGCTTGCGTATTGAGCATCCTCAAGAACTAATAAACAGCATACAGGTTGGTAGTTGTCCCTTATTTCTTATTATCTTGTCAAGAACTCGTTCAATGAATTAATTTGCATAGCATCTTTTTCTTTGTTTTGTAAGACTAAGTATTTCAATTCATTCTTTAATTCAGTTTTCTTTTTTCTTAAGTTTTTTTTATTTATATAATTCCCAGTATTCTGGTCTGGCTGCTGAGATACATAGTGGAAGAGGGAAGGTACCAGTTGCAGATTACAAAGTTGTCAAGTATCTTAGTGGAGAGGATGGGGATAAATCCTTAATAACTGGGGCTAAGGGTCGTAGCTGTTATTCCTTCTGTATGTGTCCTGGAGGGCAGGTAATTTAAACTACCATCTGTAACCGTTTCATTTAACTTGTGTATTACCTTTCTGAACTTCATCTTAAATTCTTTTCTACTTTGTGGTGCATCGTAAATGCATGCTTACGTCGGTGAGTAAAATAATTCGAAGGGTCTATGGTTAAATGAGCTTACTGCACCATAATCCAAGCTTCCTGAGGTTTATGCCACAAAAGCTGTTTTATTGAATTTTGGTAGCAATTTTCTTTGTGATGGTCCAATTTTAGTAGATATATGAGCTAGTTATATCTGACACCTATGTGAAATTGGTATTGTCACTGGTTATATGTTCTGGTAAATTTTGTAACTCTCTCCAGAAATCATTAATCACTGCTGAAGTGTTCGTGCATTGCATATTTAGTGAGAATGTTTAAACTGTTGGCCACAGGTTGTTCTTACGAGTACAGATCCGTCAGAACTTTGCATCAATGGCATGTCATTCTCACGTCGTGCCTCTAAGTGGGCAAATGCTGCCCTTGTTGTTACCGTCTCAACCCTGGACTTTAATCTTTTAAATATCTATGGCCCTCTTGCAGGGGTGCAATTCCAGGTATCCTTTATTTCTTTGCATCATTTCTATTTTAATGCTTGTTTTGGTTTCATATTAGCATTGTAATGTTTATTGCTTTCCAACTCTAGCTTTATCAGGCAGACATCAAATACTAGTTAAAGTAAAATATCCATAACTTAGCCCAGGATTTTTCCCAGTTGAAATATCATGTTGTGACATTGCTTCAAACTCAAGAATACTTTCAAATTTAACGGCATGGCCCTTTTTATTTGATACTTTTTGGATATAATGATGAATTATTTAGAGGGAATTTGAGCAAAAGGCCGCTGTTATGGGAGGGGGAAACTTTGTCGTCCCCGTGCAGACAGTTACCAATTTTCTTGAAAACAAACAATCAGGTAGCTTCTATATTTTTTTCCAAATATGTTTCATTGTCCAATTTCATCTAAGATTGAACTGTCTCACATTATTCAGCGACGTCTTTGCCACCTTCAAGTTATCGATTAGGAGTGAAGGCAGCTAATCTCCACGAGCTCTTTCCTGAACACATCACGGATGCTCTGAAACATTCAATATTAATGTTTGAAAAAGAGGTGTGACCTGTTTCTTGTGCTTTATGTTCCATATTTGATTAAATATTGTTCTAATATTTACTAAATTCATTTATATCTATTTTTGCAAAAAAATCACTTCTCAGTTGCCAGGATTTATCTCTAAAGATGCCCTTCTTCATGGGGTAGAGGTATCTTTTTTAATCACCTCATATGTCCCTATCCTTTTTTTTTTTCATGTTTTATCAAACAGCAACTCTGCATTTAGTTTGGTACCGGTTTGAGTCTTTTATTTTTCTGTCACATTTTCCTTCAGACTAGAACCAGCTCTCCTGTCCAAATTCCCCGAAGCACCGACACATACGAGAGCAGGTCTTTGAAAGGTCTTTATCCAATTGGTGAGGGAGCAGGCTATGCAGGTGGAATAGTAAGTGCTGCAGTTGATGGAATGCACGCAGGATTAGCTGTAGCGAAAAAATTCAATTTATTTCCTGATGGGATAGAGTCAGTTTTGGGGAGGGGCCACGATGCTGAATTTGTCAAATATTAGAATTCATAATATGGGTTTGTTGACATCACCAGCATGCACATTTTCATCATTCATAACTTCAGGAAACCAGTGAGAATCAATAACATGGACTTCAAATTCTGACTCGGTTCCTCGGCAGAATAGGTTAGTTTATTCACTTTAGCAATAACTATATCATTACACTGAATCAGTAATATGTAAAATTTCTACGATGCAGATTGACATAACATTGCTTATGGTTCATTCATATGCAGAAGAGTCAAACCTCTACCTCAAAGTACCATCACATTTAACCTCAGAAGACGCATTTAGGAGGCCAAATGGTATCTTCTGATTTGATGAGGAGATCATGACCAACGATTACGAAGCGTAACATTTCCCGGAACTAGTCAAGTATGGTATGTGCCTTTTTTTCCAGTTGTGACCATGAAAGACCAAATAGTAATCATCTTATGCAAATCGGATCACGACATCACTTGGTCGAATTTGATCTTCCCATTGTTAGTTGAAGCTGTTTCTTAGAAGTCGTCAGCTTTTATCTTATAAAGATGATAGAAGCCAGAGGTATTAGGTACTGCTAGTATTCTACAACATAATGTCGCACCGAAACAAAAGCTCTTGCATACTTCTTGTAATAGTTCCCAAAAAATAGAATCAGATTTTGTTATTTGAGACCGAAATTTCTGAAACTCTAATTAGTATTTTGTCATCAGATCTGTTTCTTCCATACTCACAGAGCATACCTATTGCAAACAAACAAAACTACATTCGGTGAGGAACCCAAGACATTAATGCTGTTGATCTTATTCTTGTATTGTTCTGAAAAATCGGAAATACCCACATGGAGAGTAGGGATTTGTGCACAGATCTGATGTGTCTTTCTTCTTCAATATTTTTCGTTTTAAAGAAAAGAAATAAATAATTATTATAACATGATATTAAATAAAGACATGTTGGGGTAAACAATGAGACATTCTCAGGCATGGCCATCCTATTTAAAGGTATTTTGTTAAAATGTATTGAGGAAATTGAAGCTTCATTTTTTAATAGGAATATGAAACTCAAAATTGTTTGTTTTAATTTAAAATTTTGAATTCTACTCAGAAAATGCTAGTAATTCTTTATTAACTAACGTCATTTTATGACTGTTAAAAGACATGAACTTCTTTTGTAGTTTAAAAAATCATAGGAATATCTCGTGATATTTAAAGCAAAATCTCTTATTTTAGATTTCAATTAAAAATTAATAATGGAATATATGCGGTATGAATATTAAATGTAAATCAATCAAATATTATTTATATAACGACTAATTAATTCTGAATCAAATTAATAATTTATTATAATTATCTTAAAATATTAATTTAAGTATAATTTAATTCATTTGAATCAGGTCTAAAAGTTAAATTGAATTATTATATTAGTGATATTTGATTAGTTTATGTTTAATGTTATATTTTGTCATTATTTTTAACCCTTAGTCTAAAAAAGAATTTTTATTTAAAAATAAAGTTAGAAGGAATTTTTTGAGAATTTTAAAAATAAAAAATAATTAAATTATAGAAAAAAATTTATTTTTGAATTTTATGATTTTTGTGATCAATGTTAAATCATGTAATTGACCCCTTTTTTTTCCAAAAGGAATTAGACAAAAGAATTTCTCTCTTCTTTTTTTTTTTTTGTAACTAGCATAAATACATGGAAAAGGACAAAGCGAGCATGTAGACCCAGGAAGGAAGGAGACAGAAGGTCCCCTACGTGAGATTGAAAGTTACATTAAACATGATGTGTCCTTATCATGTTACTCTGTCACATATAATCTAGAGATAAAAGTACCCAATCAATGCAAAGTCTCCCCTCAATTTTAAGAAGCAAAAGAGATGTTAGGTTCATCCCATCTCAATTTTAACAAGTAATCAATCATTATCTTATTAAGAGTGTTATTGACAATATATATACATATAAGTCCATATTGGCAATTTTTTAATGGGTTATTTAACTTTCTTTCCACTTTTACCGTAACTAATAATAAAACACTTTTTTATTAAAATTAAGTTATAAAGAGACTGTTTCTGTTATTAGAACTCGTAACCTTCTGTTTGGTCACAAATGAGTAACTTTTATTGATTACTCTAAGGTTTAATATGTTTAAAGGATCTTTTATTTTTTTATTTTAATATGAATTTTTCAATTTTTTATTTAGTAATTAACATTTGAAAATTTGTATAAATTAAATCAAAATGTTATTTTTATTGATGTGACTAATAGATAGATATTTACTTAGTATTTAGTAGACACGTTATATTAATAAAAATAGCTTTAAAACCAAAATTAAATAAAATTTAAAGAATTAATCACTAAATTAAAAAAAAAATCAGATCGAAGTATAACATTGTGTTTGTATTTGCTAGGTTTCAACAACTACCCATGAAAAGGAAGAGTAGTGCCATGTAAGCAAAGTGGAGGTTAAGATTAGGAAGAGTAGACAAAGATTAGTGACAGCGAATTAAGAGATGATATGCTGTCAAAACACAATGATGCAAAACGACAAGTACTTCCTATCATATTTGTTCCATGACTTGGCTACTAATCTATCATTATTCTCGCAATCATGATGTTTGGACTTCGAACACAACACAATTAAGCAACCTCGTATGTCAGTCGGCTGCTGATGCCGAGTCATACCGAGTTTACAAACTAAAAACACCCAGTAATACCGAGTTTGTATATTTAAATTCAGTTTGTAATTTAATTTAATTTATTAATTTCAAATTAAATTATATCATTTTTAGTTAATTTATTATAATCTCAAATTAAAAATTATTATATTTAACTCAATTTTAAACTTACGTTCAATCAAATGTAACTTAATTTATTAATTGTTACCTCTATTTACATGAAATTATTACACACACAGAGAAAACAAATGAAGACACTTTCATTTATTAGATAAAATATAACTTAAGAATCAGTCACTAAAAATAAAATATTTAATATGTTTTTATGTATTTGACTAAGTATTAAGGTAAAGTTAAGATGATAATTATTTATTTAAATCAAATTGAGTTAATCCCCTCGTATTCAAACTTAATTTGAAACTCAATTAAATCAAATTTAATTCCTTAACTTAAAATTAAATAAAGTCAAATAAAATTAATTTTTAATTATAATTACAAATTCAATCGATATAATAAAATCAAAGTATTTTTAAATAAATGGTTGAAAAATATAGAGATTCTTAATATAATTTTTTCTTTATGTTATTTATAAATCAGGATTTTTTATTAAAATATGATTTTAAATTTAATCCATTTATTAGACTTTTAATAACAAAAATAAAAAGAACGCCTTCTTTTTTTTTGAAGGTAAAAAGAACGCCTTCTATTATATGCTAGGTGGGCGCGAAAACAACGTCCATCTCAACCGCTCAAACCGTCTCTGTCTCTCTCTCTCTCATTGAAGCATTCTGCTTATCCCTCCGTCACCCGGTTTCTCTCCAACGAGTCTTCATCGTTCTCAAGGTGATCGAAGAACTTGTTTATAAGATTCAAGTTATTAACGGGAAGTTATGATTTGAAGGGTTCTGATAATCTGGCGAGCAGTTCCCTTCTTTGAATTTGATTTGATTTTCAAGGTTCGGCATTTTTCTTGACCCTTAATTTTCCTATATTTCAATTATTTTTTTTGCCTTTTTTTCCGATTTTCGCAGTTTTCAAGATGAATGCCTCTATTCAGTTTTTTCTTGGTTTTGTTTCTTTCGAGACGGTGGCTTTCTTTATCAATATCTCTAAAGTTTTAAGTTTCTTATGCTTTTGAAAAATTCTGGTACTGTTTCTTCAGCTTCTGATATTTAGATGAACAGCAATGGTCACTGTGCCTGTCTCTAATAGCAGAGACACGACTCTGTCAAAAGAAAGCACCTCTCATGGTAGAATAAATCGAGGAAATAGGTGAAAGCGTAAATTGCTTGCTTGTACCAGAGTCTGCACATAACGATGCATGTGGGTATTGTTTAGCTATCACTTATTACTATTATATCTAACCGAAGAAAGGATGGTTTTTTTTTATGGATATTTAAAGGATAATTAAACAAACGAATTTACTGTTTTAGTTCATGGGGATTGGACAATGATCTTGCCTGCACGTGGTGCTCCATGTCTCTTCCCATAACCCCAAGAACATTAGCACCTGCAACTTCAATCTTCTAACTACGAATTCATTTAAATAATTTGGATACAAACGCATTATTCCCAGTAGTCTTTGTCATACTCATCGACATAAAAAATCAAAAGTTTTCCACTACATGACAAACATGAGACTTGGGGTTAAAAAGCAGCAGTTGAGTTTCGCCGAGTGATCCCAAGGCAACCCCTTTCTAGGTCAATGCCTTTCATATCAACTCTATGAACTTTCGTTTCTTGTTGGTAGAAGTCAGTTTCTTTGTTTAATATTGAAATTTCATAGATAGTGATGTTGTTGTTGGTTAAAATAATTAATGCGGAGGAAGAGAGGGAGAGTCAGAGCACTCAACTTCTGTATTGAATATTTTAAGAAACAAGAAGTTGCTGACGCGAGTTAAGTTTCTTAACCTGAAAGTAACAGATATAGTGTAAAGGTACAGACAATTTTCCATGTTATTGAAAAAAAAGAACTGATTTTTATAGTTTATTCGGAGGAGATGTGGGGTTTGTGGATCACTTTCATCGAATTCCTTGTCATGAGAAAGAGCAGAGAAGAGAAAGAAGAGGAAAGAGTGTGGGGACTATGGTTGAGTGAACTTCAACTGCCAGCCCAGCCGACCATTGCACTCTCGTGAGAGGGACAAAAGGGAAATTAGAGGGAAAAGAACGGAACAGTTAAGCTACAGAGAGAGAGAAATAAGAATCCTTCTTATCCTGCGCACCTTGTTTTCTCCAGTCTGTCCCTTATCCTACACTTTTCTTTTTGCTGCAGTAGTCTATTCTCTCTAGCCTCGACATTTTCTTGGGGGGACCCTAGACCCGCATTTTACTGCTAGCCAGAAAATCAACTTCTCTAGTGATGACCGTTACTGCAAGTTATGGCTAGCATCCTCTGGATTTCTTTGTTTGACTCATTTTGGCCCTGATGTTGTTTCATCATCTCTGCCTAATCTCATTTCATGGCCTGATCTGAGTGGATTTGGGCTTTTCTCGATGAATTATCGACTCATAGTTGCGTTAACAGGTTTGAATTCTCAAATTTATAACGAATCAGATCTAGGTCTCTGTAAAGCTGTAATCTTTTTCAATTTTATGGTTTCCTGTTACTTTTCTACTGGTTTATTCTTTGCTTTTATTTGCTCTGCAGTTGGTCTCTTACTTTTTCTCCTGTTCTTTGCATTGGTGGCAGATTGGTTACAGGGAAGAGGATCTTCTTTTTGAGCTGTCGGCTTGATTCCTTCTGTGTGGATGCATGAACGCTAAAGCTGTTAAAGATGGTTCAATTATGTGAATGATTTCATCAATGTGGTCTAATTCAGACGTTGTTTGATGGATGTATGCGAGTCACAGAAGCACACAGCAGTGGATACTCCAAGACTTCCATTGGTTCCGGCTGAAAGGAACGCCAATGCAGCAGCCAGCACACGCTGCCCTCGGACGAGGGAAGTTAGTTCTAGATATAAATCCCCCACTCCATCAGCACCTGTTTCTAGGCGTTGCTCTTCACCAACCCTTACAAGAACATTGCAGTCGGCTTCCCAAGTGGTCAGCAAAAGAGCCCTATCTGCTGAAAGGAGTCGGCCAGCAACCCCAACTTCACCCAAAAGTCCCTCCACGCCTGTTCATGATTCATCTGTTGATGCACAGTTGACATCTAGAAGGTTAAGTACTGGCATCAGGTTACCGGAGAGTTTATGGCCTTCTACAATGAGAAGCCTTAGTGTTTCTTTTCAATCCGATACCATCTCTATACCTGTTGGTAAAAAGGAAAAACCGGTTAGTAATATCTCCTCTAATCGCACATTGAGATCCTCTTCCAACGTGGTTCATAAGACGCCTACAGGATCACGGAAGCCTACACCAGAAAGAAAAAGGACTCCTCTGAAAGGGAAGAGTGCACAAGATCAATCAGAGAATGCTAAACCAGGAGATGGTTTACATAATAGATTGATTGATCAGCATCGCTGGCCTAGTAGAATAGGCGGGAAGGTATCTTCTAATTCCTTGAATAGAAGTGTGGATCTTAATGATAAAAATGTGAGACCTCTATCAACACCAGCTGGAAGCGGATTATCTCCTCGCAGAAGAATGCATATGACAGATGGTATTACCAGACCTTTACAAAAATCAGTCAATGATGCTGCGAGGTTAGCATCCATGGAAGAAACGGGCAGAGTAGGGACCAGGACACACTCAGCGGATGAGTCTTTACTCCAGGTATCTGAAAGTCATAAGCTTGTTTCCACAAGTTTGTCGGATAGAGTATTGCTAGCAAATCCTGCAGTTAGATCTCAGTCCTTGCCTACTCCTGGTTCACATCCTCCATCCCCTACTAAAACCTGTGTTAGTAAAGGTATCAGTCCAGCTCGAACAAGGCCTTCTACGCCTCCTTCAAGAGGAGTCAGCCCATCTCGAATAAGGTCATCAAGTGTCTCTAGCCAAGCAAACAATTCCTCTTCTGTTCTTAGTTTTATAGCTGACTTTAAGAAGGGAAAAAAAGGAACTAACTTCCTCGAAGATGGTCATCAGCTACGGCTGCTATACAATAGACACTTGCAGTGGCGATTTGCTAATGCACGGGCAGAGGCTGTTCTTTACTTTCAGAAAGTAACTGCAGAGGTAGGTGCAATTTGGAGAGAGCAATATTTTTTTGATTTGTAAATCCTGAGTCTGCCCGTTTATTTCACTTGATATTTTGTGTAGGAGGAATAACTTTAAAGAATATTTCATTCATACTTCAATTATCTCGATTTTCAGTGAATAATATACCTCTTAACTTAAATCGTTTTACTGTTATTTGGATAAAAGTTTCCTCGATATGATTCGTTTTAACTATTTCAACAACATGACCTTTCTGTTTTTCAAACTGTGTGGAATTGTTTGTCTGTTTATGGTTAAGCAACAATGGGAGAGAATGGTTATGCAACAACGGGAGAGAAGAAACAAAATAGAAAGGAAAAAGATAAAAGTCTTTTAAAACAATTTTTTATGGTTTGATACATAATGGGCTTATTTTTCAGGCTAGATGTAAACTATATGGTTACCTACTTTTGAATTTTTCCATCAGTGCAACATTCTTTTTATGTCATGTGAAATTATAGATGTTGCTTTGCTGGTGCAGAAAACTCTCTATAGTGTTTGGAGCGCTACTCTAGCATTGAGGGATTCAGTAATTAGGAAGAGGATCAACGTCCAACAGTTGACCCTGGAGCTTAAGCTGAATGCTGTTGTGAATGATCAAGTATGCCTCTACTTTATAATGTCTGTATGATTTCAGAATACATAATTTTTCTGCACTAAACCACTTAACTGTTTCTGATGCCATGAAGTTCATCAACCTTAGCTCAAATTGCTTGCCCTCCCCCTTCCCAATATTAACTCTGTTAAGAGTCCCTTTGTAGTTCAGTACAGGAAAAAAGCGCATGTTTCTTAATTTCTTATGTTTAAAGGGAATACAATTTCATAAACATAGGTGTTTTCTGTGTAAGGAAAAATGTTACTGTATCTCTTATTGTATCACGTACAATTTGAACATTGATCTTTATCTTCTCCAATCCTTTCTTGGTGCTATTGTCTAATTCTTCCAGTAATTATTCAGATGAGCTACCTAGATGACTGGGCTTCGCTTGAAAGAGATCATATCAAGTCTTTATCTGGGGCTGTGGAAGATTTGGAGGCAAGCACACTCCGTCTTCCTGTGACAGGAGGGGCAAAGGTTTGTTTGTTCTGAAAGACTAACAGGGTTAATTTGTGAAGGAGAAAGTTACTGACATCATCATTGTATTTCTACCTATTTCAGGCAGATATTGAATGCTTAAAGTTTGCTCTTTGCTCAGCTGTGGATGTGATGCAGGCAATGGGATCCTCCATATGTTCTTTATTGTCGAGGGTGAGATTCAAAATTCAATTTTCTCTCACAAGCTTCTTCTGTAGGTTTATCAGATTTGGTTTCTAATAGTTGTATTATATATGTCCTTAATGCCTGTCTAAAAATATGCTTAAGCCTGGCTATGTGCTCTTGCTACAGGTGGAGCAAATGAATGGTTTGGTTTCTGAACTAGCTATTGTAGTGGCAGAAGTGAAAGCTAAGCTGGACGAATGTGAAGCTCTATTGGTCTCAGCAGCTGCTACACAGGTGAGAATACACATGCATGGCCACATAACTGAAAATGCTAACGAATGAAAAACAAATGTAGTGTAAGGACTCTGTTGTTGCCTTTAGGAAATTATTCACATTTAAGTTACTCTGCATAAATTTGAATAGAAAGTTGAAAACACCATCAAGACTAGTTGCTTTAGTTAGAAGTTATCATGTTGTCATTGTTACCTGATTTTCTTTTGAGGAATTATGTGTCTTCTTTTGAGCTATTGTTTATGTCAGTCTAAACCCCAGTTGAGTTCAAATTACTGCAAACCCCAGATAGATTCAGTCATGATACAGTAAACTTGCAAATTTTCTTTTTCACCTGCTTCTGAGGTGCCAGTTGCCCATTCCTTGGTTCTTTTGTTCCATGTATTGAGTTCCTAGCAATTCCCTCCACAAAGTTTGCCCCTGACAGTAGATTAAGATACAATTCTCCTCTCTCTTACATATCATTGCATAGCTATGTTCATATGTTGATGAACGTGAAAGTAGTTATTTAAACAAATAGGGCAACACTGTTGAGGGGAGTTTAGAGAAAACTTATCCATCTGAAGGTGAGATGGAATAAAACAATTGTTAGGATGAACAAGGCCATTTATTTCATGTACTCTGGCCGATGCACGATGGTGACACGTATCGGCATGTTGTGGTAGTGTTGCAGTCTTGCCGTGTCAACTAGAATTTAAAAGTTTTCTGAAGCTTTAGGTATGTTTGTCCTTACAGAGTGCACTGTTCTATTTGGCCTTTTCTGGTACTATCTACATTTGGTAGTTCAACCATATTACAGTTGAGAATTTACTGGATATGGTCGAGGAATGGGAAGGCTAATTGGATAGAGTGTTGAAGTTGTTGGGATCAATTATCACTGCTTATCAATCGGCTTCATTTTCTCACTCATTTCTGCAGAAAGTTCTATTGTCATTTTCAGTTCTTCAGTTATGCATATTCCATGTGTGTTCTTTTTTCGATTGATTGACTGAGATAGACTGCCATTATCCATATCCGTTAAGCGAGACACATCGCGTGAGAATAGAGTTTTGGATTAAATGGTTATTCGTCTCGGCAAATACATAAAGCTATATCTGTTCATCATGTGGGTATCTGTTGTGCTTGTATGAGTATTGATATGTTTTGACAGAACTAAGACAAGTAACATTCATGTAATGTTGATTACATTCACAATTTTCTTTTCTGATCAATCATATCTTATACACGACTGCTTTTTAACACTTAAACAGGTAGAAGAATACAGCTTTAGGACTCATCTTATACAGATGAAACAAGCCTCCGAGATGCAGCTGATTTTTGCAACGAAAATGCCCCCGTGGCCGTGATTAAACTAACATCTTACCACTTCAGGAGCAATGGATGATCCTGCAGGCTTCACCTGCTCTGGCAATTGTAAATTAGTATATTCTGCCTTGTTCCTCGATTCAATCAGATCAGAAAATTCTTCTTGCTTATAGTGAGCTGACTGCTCTGTGCTTTCAACTGTAATTTTTTAATCAAGCAAATGAAAGAAATTAAAAGGAAGCAAAAGGTTCAAACTATGCTGTAGAAACAGAAAAATGCAGGAGAAAATGAACAAGGAGGAAGAATTATAAAGTGTCTATCCTTTCATTTAGGATTCTCTCTTGCAACTTTCACTAGTGCTAAGTTTCTTATCTCTTAAACGTTTTAATTCAATGGACTCTAGCACAGTGATGGTCAAAAGAATTGTCATTTAGATTGAAAATTAGTAATTTGAACTTTAGTTAATTAAATTTTAAAACGAATTTAAATATTAAAAAGTTGATATAGTAAAAAAAAAAAGATCGAAATGAAGTAATGTTTTGATGAAATTTATTAAAATAATATTATTTTAATTTGATCTGAATGATTAAAATAATATTTTTGATAAGAATTATTATTTAAAAATACGATGAATCAAACCCTTAAAATAGTTCTGTTAATGCATTGAAATTATAGAAAATAAAACAATAAAACCCCACAAAAGCCCCCGCCCTGAGAAAAAGAACCCATGAACAGATGTTCATAAAAACCATACCTTCGGTTGCTCGTACCGGCGATTTCTTCCTCGGACTCCTCCAAAGAGCCAACAATGTGTCACACGTCACCCAGATCCAATCTCAAATCCTTCACCACCGCCTCCAAACTCACATCCCCATAGCCACAAAACTCGCTCAAAAGCTCTTCGACTTTGGCTCCACGAACCACGCACTAAAGATCTTCTTTTTAATCCCAAAACCTGATCTTTTCCTCTTCAACGTTCTTATCAAGGGCTTAGCTGCGAACAACTCGGCTTTATCTGCAATTTCTTTGTTTTCCCATTTGAGAGGCACAGAGCTCACCCCTGATGACTTCTCCTACACTTTCGTCTTGTCCGCTGCAGAAAGTCTCGGGAACTCAAGAGTTGGAATGTTGTTGCATGGAATGGCTATTGTTGATGGGTTTGGCTCAGATTTGTTTGTTGGGTCGGTTCTTGTTGATATGTATTTTAAACTTTGGCGGGAGGAGTTGGCCGAGAAGGTGTTCGATAGATTGCCGGCAAGAGATACTATTTTGTGTAATACGATGATTTCTGGCTTTGTGAGGAATTGTTGCTTCAAGGATGGGGTTAGAATATTTGGGGATATGGTTTCGGGTGTCGGGCCCAAGTTTGATGTAACTACGGTGATATCTGTGTTACCGGCTATTGCAGAGTTGCAGGAGTTGAGATTGGGAATGGAGAGTCAGTGCTTGGCTATGAAGTTTGGATTTCATTCTGATGTTTCTGTGCTCACGGGTTTGATTGCGTTGTACTCAAAATGCGGGGATGTTAAGACAGCAATGTTGATATTCAGGGAGATTCCCTTGAATGATTTGATATCTTGTAATGCGATGATTTCAGGGCTTACTGGAAATGGTGAGATTGAGTCTTCCGTGAAGCTGTTTAATCAATGGCTTCAGTCTAGAGGGAGAGTTAATTCAAGCACAATAGTTGGGTTGATTCCTGTATATTCACCTTTTGGTCATTTATCTCTTACTAACTGCATACACGGTTTTGCTATCAAATCTGGTTTTGTTGTTTGTCCTCCTATTTCAACTGCATTGACAACAGTGTATTGCAGATTGAATGAAATGGAATCAGCACGGCAGCTTTTTGATGAATCTTCAGATAAAACTTTAGCTTCTTGGAATGCCATGGTAGCTGGTTATACCCAGAATGGACTAACTGAAACAGCAGTTTCTCTTTTTCATCAAATGCTCTCATCCAGTTTCTGTCCTAATCCTGTAACAGTTACCAGTATTCTTTCAGCTTGTGCTCAACTTGGTGCCTTAAGTCTAGGGAAATGGGTTCATAATTTAATCAAGAGTAAAAACTTCGAGTCTAATGTTTTTGTTTCAACGGCTTTAATCGACATGTATGCGAAGTGTGGCAATATTAAAGAGGCTCGAAGATTATTTGAGTTGATACCTGCGAAGAATGAAGTAACTTGGAACACCATGATCTCTGGTTATGGACTTCATGGATTCGGGAAAGAAGCGCTTGCAATATTTTATGAGATGTTGAATTCTGGAATTTCACCAACTGGGGTGACTTTTCTTTCCGCCTTATATGCATGTAGTCATGCTGGTTTAGTAACAGAAGGAGAGGGGATTTTTCATTCTATGGTTCATGAGTACAGGTTTGAACCGACAGCTGAACATTATGCATGCATGGTTGACATCCTTGGTCGAGCTGGAAAGTTGCAGGAGGCATTGAACTTCATTGAGGGAATGCCTATAGAGCCAGGTACGCCTGTGTGGGGTGCATTACTTGGTGCTTGTAAGATTCACAAAGATAGAGACCTAGCGCAGCTGGCCTCTCAAAGGCTTCTTGAGTTGGACCCGGAGAATATGGGTTACTATGTATTAATGTCAAATATTTACTCTGCTGAGAAGAACTATCCACAAGCTGCTTCTATAAGACATGTAGCTAAAAAGAGAAAGCTGGAAAAGACTCCAGGTTGCACTCTGATTGAAATTGGTCAGACTCCACATGTCTTCACATCAGGGGACTGGTCCCATCCAAAATCAGCAGCAATCTATTTGGAATTGGATAGATTGATGGGAAAGATGAAAGAGGCAGGATTTCAGGCAGAAACTATCACAGCTTTGCATGATGTGGAGGAGGAAGAGAAGGAACTAGCTATGAAGTTTCACAGTGAGAAATTAGCCATTGCCTTTGGTCTTATCTCTACTGAACCTGGAACTGAGATCAGGATCATTAAGAATCTCCGAGTTTGTTTAGACTGTCATACTGCAACTAAATTTATATCTAAGATCACAGAAAGAGTTATTGTGGTAAGAGATGCCAATAGATTCCATCATTTCAAGGATGGTGAATGTTCTTGTAAAGACTATTGGTGATATATCCTTAACACTGTAAAAAGGATTTGAATTTCAAGCTGAAATGTGTCGTTTCTGTTTATCATGGTGCAATTAAAAAAATTGGAGTTGCCTTATAACACACCGCAGATGGAATCCAAATGAATGATATCCAACCCAATATCTCTGCAACTTTTAGATGCTAGAATATCTTGGTCTTATTATCCTGACGCCAGATGCCAGATGCCAGATGCCAGAAATGAAAAGATTTGGAAATGGAGTTTCAATGGCATACATTGAGATTAGTTGGTCATTATGGAGGTTCATGTGGAATAAGGTAAGATAAAAAGCCAATTATTTACATCGATTACAAAACTGGGTAGAATGCAAATTCTTAGAAAGAATTTCACTCTAGCTTTATTCCTTATGCCTCCGTGTTGTTGGTTGGTACATCTCAAGTGATATGCTTTCACAAACAAAGATGTACATGTATCTTGGAAGGCAAAATATAAAAGGAATGCAGGCTTCTTAGCAGTTGATTCCACATTGCTTGGAATCAGGTCCCTTGGATCTCAAGACAAATGGGTCAATTCTCACCCAAAGCAAGGAAAATATTGAATCCAAAAGCACAGACCATATGACAACAATGGTTGGTGTCCTGTTCTGTCGCCCCATTAGACCTTTCAGGAATGGGTAGAGATGGACAATCACCCAGAAAGCAAAAAAAGCTTGCCAAATAGAGGGCCCCATGATTGGTACCCATTGTTTATGGCATCTGAGATTCCAGAAACAACTCCAACAAGGTTGATGATTAAGATGGTAGTTGGAGGGATGAGGAGGGTTGTCCATTTAAAGGCTTATAATCCTCCGAAATCCTCATCATCAGTTGTCTTGGAGGTGACAGTGAAGTTCATGTCAATACCAGCCAAAACCTTCAGAAGATCCTGCCCAACAGCGAAAAGGTGAGCTGAGATACCGCCAATGACCCAGAATTGCTCATTTCTCCACCATTCTTCAATGCTTACTCCACTTCACCTTAGCTCAAGGAGACCCGTTGCAAAGATTGAGAAGAATAGTGCAATGAAGAAAAGACTTGCGAAAGTGCTTATCTGGTTCAATACAAAGTATAAGCATATAAATTAGGTACATTGGCTAGAATTTCAAACATTTGTCTATGTTCACATTGCATAGATTTAAAGATGACCCTTTCTTCAAAGAATTGGAAAGCATATTATTTTGTGAATAAAATTTGAAGTAACATAAATGAGTAAAATTACCAACTGCATGTTGTTACCTCTGGCATGATGAATTTATCTGTTAGCAAACAGATTGCAGTATGCAAGAAGTGGTAAGGAAGTGAATGGATAGACAGTTGTGTTAACATATGCAAATCTCTCAAGCCACTTGAGCTTTCCTTCCTTGTAGCCATACCAGACAGGGCTATGTCGGCTGAAGATGATCTCGACAGAACCAAGAGCCCATCGAAGCACTTGGTTTAACCGATCTGAAAGATTAATTGGGGCAGAACCCTTGAATACAGGTAACTTTGGCATACAGTAAATTGACCTCCAGCCACGGCAATGCATCTTGAAGCCTGTCAGAATGTCCTCTAATTGAACCTAAATCCAGCCGAGCTGCATAGACAAAAGCAAAATGCATTTAACCCTTCGAAGTTGCTACTTCTAAGCCATGTGATACTAGAACTTGAAAACAGGAACATTGGAAATTTGAAGCATCCCTACCGAGAAAGAGAAATCTTTGCTTTTGGATTTGGATGTGGATATTACCTCAGTTCCCCAATCAGTTTTGTCTTCATAACCACAACTAATTACATGGATGGCTTCTTTAAGCAGAGCTGCTGGACTTGAAGATGGAGGAACACCACCTTCTTCCCTTAAAGTTGAAGTCACAAAAGCTGCTGATTGTCCAAATCTCTTCTCAAAATTCATCTGAGACATCAGCAACTCTTTGTCATCGTCCACTGCTGCCCCAAGATAGATACATCAGAAGGTAAGCAAACAGTAGTTTAACTGTTGAAGTAAGAACAAAACTGTTTTAGTAAACAAGTGACAAAAAGATCATTGCAGACCATGAAGGCTTGAAGCTTCCACACTTGCACTCTTCTTAGCATTCTTCTTTCTACGGCGTCCAAAACATGGGCAGCAGTCGCAGGTTACCATCTTTGGACGTTTGGGACCCTTTGGAGTTTCATAGCCATACAGTGCTTGCCTTTTGAAAACACATCCTGTACCAACATAAACTGGACCTTGAATTCCGTCGAGGCCTTTCATATTAATCTGCAATTCGGTTCCCCTTCTCTCTCGAATCTGTGTTTTCAACACATCAATCATTAAAATAAACGGTATCAGAGTCATGTAATGAATGATTTTACCAGTCAAAAGCTCAAGGCCTTGCTGCTATATTCTTATAATAGTTGCAGATTTGCTTTGAGAATTAAGATTCATTTTTGTACAAGTTAACCTGAGAGACAGGCGATCAAGATATGTTTCACGATCAATTGGGAGCCATTTGGGGAACTGGTCAAGAATCCATGAAAATGCAACCCGATTTCGTAGGCCACAGATGTTAGCCAAAGGCAAATAGCATCATACACAGGGTTCAAAATTCTATAGCGCAGGACGAAGGCTAATATGACAAGGTGAGCTACAATAACCATCCTATACGGATTGATCTTGCTAGATGCTATTGGTACTTTCCTGGAGAGCGGCTGCCTGGTCTCATGAATCCTGCATTTGTTTCGACATTGCTAACCTGTGATCAAAGAACTGAATCCCCAGGTGTTGAACTATGTTGGTTCATTCCCCTCACATGGCTGCTGCTTCAGGATCATCTTCAGGTTCAGGTCTCAAATTTCCTTGCTGCAGTTTCCATTCGTCCACTCTTATCTTTCCACCCTGCTTCTTTCTTTTCTTCCCATCTCGCACTTCCTGTTGTGAAGTATTGTTTAACTACTGTAAGAAATGGTAAAAACATATTGCAATCATTTTAAGCATACCAGGCTCTGAATCTGGATAGGGATGAACTCGTTTATGAAGTGAACTCACCACTAACCTGAAACAAGTTGATTGATGATCTCGTTTTAAAAACCACGGCCGATTTCAAGATTATTGAGAAAGATCACCAAGATCAAAAGGTGCTAGTAATACTATTCCATTACCGGTCTTGATCTAATCCCAGCTATAACTGGTGGGAATTGCGAGTTTTTTTCGTCGTCATGGCCTCTTCCGTATGTCATCTTCCCATGAAGCATTGCTTCTGTGAGATGCTGGTTTGTTTCTTGTTCATTTTCTATTTTGAATTCATATTCAAAATCATCAATGTCCTCTTCTTTCATACTCCGAATCATCAATTGCAGAATTAATAAAACTTAGCAGAAGCAATGGTAATATACCTTTGAGACGCTTATATTTGGTCTTGCACTGGGAACATTGTGTTGTGTACTCTCTCTCCTTTCATACTCGTAACTAGGTCTATACACCGGAAAATCACACTCATTACAAGCCACAAACAAGTCTTCGTCGACAGTGAGGCCGACCTCTTCACCACATATCCACAAACTTGACCGTCCAATTTCTTCAACGACTTAGGCTGCAAAAACATGCACATAAAACTCACGCACGTAAAAAAAAAAAAAGAAATCGCGCAAAAGCCAGCTCATTTGATGGTTTATTGTCAATGGTTGTCTTTGTTACCTCTTCATGACCATGAATGAAGACAAGCTCGTTAATTTGCTGAGGAAAATTTGAGGGAGTATTTCTTTTTCTAGAAGAGAAAAAGGATAAAGTAAAGGATCAATATATTTGTCAGCTAATGTGCTCAGGTAAAGGTCTGGTGTTGCAACTTTCAAGTTGTTGGTTGCAGAGTCGCCATTGCCTTGAAGCTAAGCTTCGTCTATTTTTCAACCACCTTTGTATATATAATTCCTCACATGTTTATTGTCTTTTTCGGGGAGCTTGAGCTTTCCGTTAAGTGCTTACAAGTGACTGAACTTGAAATGTAAGCCAAGTTCTGATTTGTCAGTTGGGTAATTTGGACACTCAATCCAGACGGAGTAGCCTCTCCTAAATGTACAACACTTTCTTTTTCTCACTTGCTCTTCCCGTGTGAAACCCTTTTGAGTAACTAAGATTCATGGAATCCAGAACTGGCCTAGAAGATCATCGTCTTGGATTCGATCTCGATCTCTCTTGTAGACTTGGACTAAAACCTCTGTTCGGTTATCAGAGTAAGTGGTAAAGATCTGTTCTTTCTTGGTGGGAATGGAAGTGCTCAGTGGAACCAGCACTGTCATGGCTAAAACCAATAGTGCTCTTGAGAAGCTCTTACACCAACTCCAACAGTTCCTGATTCTTGGGAGTTTTTGTCTCTTGTCAACTTTGACATTTATCCCCTGCACTTTTTGAACGAATCGATGTTCAACTCTTCAAATGCTTCGGGTGAGTGCTCATTTTCATGGAGTCCAGATCTTTTGTCCAATTTTATGATGTCTTATTGTATCTAATAAATCTCAGTCATTTATTTATGTGGGTCTGACTTGGGTCCCGCATAAATAAACGCGGGTCTCGCATAAATGAATGACTGAGATTCCATAGCACACAATAAGACATCATAAAACTGGACAGAGGATCTTGTCTCATTTCCATGTCCACCTGATTCACCTCAATGAAATGAACTCGTTTCATGATCGATCGATACGTAGCAAAACCTTACTGTGCTTCAACTCATTGAATCGAACCGACACGTGTGAGTCAGGATTGTGAGAAGAACAACCTCGACCTATTATCATCCCTTAATTATCTTTGGTTAGAAGCCATGAAGACACAAGGAAAGATGTCAACAAAAATAACTTGAGAAGATCTTTGTTGCTGCACCTTCTTCCCCTTCTCCGTTTCTGCTCCTTCTTCCCCATCATTCTGCACTTTTCAGGAGATGGGATCTGAAAATCTGTCTCTAATCCCCCAAACCCCAACCACTCTGATCTTCAGTTTCTTCTTCTCCTTCCCTTGCAACCAACAATCCCTTGCTTTTGTTCCAACTCTCAACGCCTTTTTCAGTCTTCTGACTAGCTCCTTGCTTTTATTTCCGTCTTCCTTTCAAGCCTCAACTATTTGTTTCATCATTTTCACAAACTACTCTCCTCCCTCTCCGTTGCCAAAAGATTCTTTCCTCTCTCTCTCGGATACTTTCCATCAGCTGTTAGGGGCAATTTTGTCTTTCCTGCTAGATTGCTTTAACTATTTTCCTTCTTTGGTAACAACTTTTTGAAACCATCTCCTTGTTGCTGTGCAGCTTTCCTTTCCCTTGATTATGTCACTTATGCCTATTCTTGAACCTCTTGCTTTTAGTGCAAGCTCCCGATTGGATTTACCCTTACTACCCTCATTGACCTTATCCTCCTCCACCTTGGATGTCACCAAGCCACCTGATAAGGGTACTTCCTCGGATCCTAAGAAGAGTTGGAAACATGTAATAGAACACTCCATTACTCCTCACCCAAGGAAGAGCATAACCGTGTCATTGTTGCGTTAGATCTGGAAGTTTTGCAAGAAGGAGCTCGATCATGGGAGGCTTCATTGGTGGGGTTTTTTATGGAGAGAAGACCCCATTTATGGTGTTGCAAAAAATGGGCAAGCATGACGTGAAAAAACAAAGGCCTGTTAGAGGTATTGCTAGTTAGAAAAAAATCTAGCTTTATTTACTTTCTTCTTTAAGGCTCATGCCCTTAAAGTCCTAGAAGAAAGGCCTTGGCATGAGATGAACCATCCATTGTTTCTCCAAAGCTGGCAGACGGGGTTCCAGCCTGAAATAAAAAAATTTAAGCCAATTCCCCTGCGGGTCAATCTATATAATGTACTATTGGAATTGGACTACCAAGAGCTTCAGTATGATTATAAGTTATTTAGGTCAATCTCTTTCTATGGATGAAAATACAGCAAAGAGAAAGAGATTAAGTTATATAAGGCTATTATTACAATGGATATCTCTAGGGATCTACCTGAACAAATACCGATTATGAGGTTAGGGTTAAATGATACTTTGTATGAGGATATTGTTATATTGGATTACCAATAGAGGCCTTCTTAGAAGTTACAAGGTAAGAGGTGGATGCCAGTTGGGAAAATTTTCAAGAATGAAAGTTATATAGAACTAATGCGTTTACATCAAGATGAGAAGGATGGGAAAGTTGAGCAGGTTTTATGTTAAAATATGTCCCAAGTAGAATCAGTCATAAGTGAACAAAACAAGGTGAATAAGGCTGGAGGTGATAAGCTGAAACAAAGCCACGAGGGGTCCATATTTGATTTAGCTCTCTCAGTTTCAGAAAGGGAAATTCAGAATAGGCAGATTGTGGAGACAGACTCATTTAAGGAAGATTCTACTGAAAACAAGCCAATTATGCTTGAGGGAAAAAAAGGTTATGATTTGGAAGCAACCTCCTACCCTTCTACATCAAGCAATGCTAAAAGAAAGGAGGTGGTTGAACAGTTTACTAGTGCCAAAAGGAAGAAAGGTACTAGGAGCAAAGGCATTTTTTTATGATTTTAATTTGGAATGATAGGGCTTGAATTGTCCTGAAAAGCTTTTGACCCTAAAGAATTTTTTGGCTAAAGAAATTTTTTTTGTTTTTTCTATTTTGGAAACAAAAATAAGACTGGAGAATCTCAAGTTTCTTAATAAGTTAGGCAAGTGGCGGTTTCTCTCTAATCATCAAGTTCATGCTTATAAGAGAATTATTATTGGGTTTGATCCTCGAATAGTGAACAATGAGGTGTTGGAAATGTAGATGCAGGTCATGCACATGAAGTGGAAGTTTGTGGAGCAGAATAAGACTATTTTTGTCTCGATAGTTTATGGTCTTAGCCATGGTTTTTAGAGAATGTTTTTTGGGAGAGTTTACTGAGTTTTCAAAGAAGAGTGATAGGCCTTTGGCTCATATCAGGTGATTTCAACTCTACTCTCTATAGAATGGAAGCAAAGGGCATTTTTCCTTACAGAATTTCTCTACTAATCTTAAGGAATGTGTTGACCTGCTGGGAGTTCTAGATCTTAAGGCGACTAGCCATTTCTTCTTTTGGAATAATAAGCAAGCTAATGAATGGTCTCTAAGGAAAAAGTTTGATCGATTTATGGTTAACCAGAAATGCTTACAACAATTCCCTGAAAGCAAGGCCTCTTTCTTGGTCCCCAGATTTTCAGATCATACAACAATGTTGGTGGAGGATTTGTTTCTAAAGGTGAAGCGTAGCTATCCTTTTAGATTCAAAAATTAGATGGTCAATATATAGGGTTTTCAAGACTACTTGAGGGAAGGGGTGACATCTATTGTTAATGGGACCCTCCAATTCAAATGTGTGCAGAGCTGAAACTAATCAAAGAAAGATTAAAGTCACTAAAGAGGTTGATAGGAGAGAACACTTCCCAAGCCATTACCGTAGCTCGGGACAATTTATCCCAAGTTCAACATGGTCTTTCCTATAATCTTGGGGATTGTTCCCTTTTGTCTAAGGAGAAATCTACTTTATTAGACTATTTGCAAGCCCTTAATAACAATGCTAGTCTTATGGAGCAGAGGCAAGGGTTAAATGGTTTAAAGAAGGAGACAAAAATTCTAAATTTTTCTTTAACTCAAGTATGGCCTGGGAGAATAATAACACTATTAAGGAAATTGTCATGGCAGATGGGAGCAAGATTGGTAAACAGGAGGACTTGTTGAAAGAAGCAGAGAGGTTTTTCAAAGATTTCTATATTTTTGAAACACAACAGTGCACACTCATCTGTTGGAATCTATTATCCATAATAAATTATCAAATGAAGAAAAGGCTCTATTAATCAGAATTGTTGAAGATTCAGAAATAGAGAGGGATTGTCTTCTACATGAATCCTAAAAAGACTCCAGGCCCGGATGGTTTCAATGGGTTATTTTTTCAGATTACTTGGCCAGAGATTAGGTCGATGGTAAAAGCAATTGTTAAGGAGTTCTACTCTTCAGGAACTTTGCTAAAGGAAATCAATAAAACCTATCTTTACTTAGTTCTTAAATTGAGTAATCTAACATCCTGGGAGGAATACAAGCCTACAACTTACTCTAATTTTTTTATGTAAAGTTATTGCAAAGATTATTGCCAATAGGCAAAAAATGGTGTTGGGATCTTTGATAAGTGATAATCAAAGTGCTTTCTTATAGGGCAAACAAATTGAAGACAATAGCTCCATAGTGTAGGAAGTACCAAGAAGTTACTTGAGGAAGAAAGCTCCAAAGAATTATGTTTTCAAGATAGATTTTAAAAAGACTTTTGACAATGTTGAATGGAACTTTATCTTAAGGCTACTTGAAGGGATGGGTTTCCCCAGGGTGTTTATGAGATGGATTCAAGCTTGTATTTCTACTCCTTCCTATACTATCTTGGTTAATGAAATTCCTTCAAAAACTTTTCAAGGGGAAAGGGGACTTAGGCAAGGGTATCCTTTGTCTCCTTATATATTCATATTATACATGGAGACCCTAACCTCTCTATTAAAATACAATACTAGTAAGGGTTCACAGTATAAACATCACAACCGATGCAAGAAAGTTTCTTTGGCGAACCTATGTTTTATTGATGATCTCTTCCTATACTCTAAGGTTGATGAGATATCTTTGAATCAATTTAGCTCTATGTCTGGATTAACGATTAGCTTTAACAAAATCCATTTTGTTCTCTCTGAAAGTACGTCATCACCTTATTTGGAATGCAAAGAAAACAAACTCACCTATGTTATCTAGACCTACCAATCACCTCAAGAAGGGTTCAATTTAGTGAATGTTATCCTCTTATTAAAAGAATTCAGAAGAGACTGTCCTTTTGGACCAACAGATCCCTATCCTTTGGAGGAAGGCTGCAACTAGCAAATTTAGTGCTTAATTCCATGCACACCTATTGGTCCTCGAATATGGTACTTACAAGGGAGTGATCAAGTCACTGGAAAAGTTAATGCAGAATTTTCTATTGGGAAGAGGTATCCCTAATAAAGGATATGCCAAGGTAAAGTGGAGTGATGTTTGTAGACCTAAATTGGAGGAAGGCCTTAGAGTTATTTCTATTAAATCATCAAATAAAGCCTTATTGATGAAGGAATTCTAGTCAATCCTGTAGGGAGATGATACCTTATAGGTAAAGTGGTTCCATTCTTATGTCCTAAAAGGTTTGAGTATATGTTCTGTTAATCCGAAAACTCCCACTCCTGGTTTCTATCACAGCTGTTGAAGATAAAGGAGGAGTTGGTTTCTGAAATTTCATGTTGGGTAGGGGATGGAGTAAGAGCTAGTTTCTGGTATGATGGTTGGACAGGACAGGGACCAATTAATCATGAATCAGGCTGATATCCAATCTCTAAGCCACATTCCCTCTACTGCTAAGGTTAAGGCCTTTATTATAGAAGGCGAGTGGATGGAATTCCCGAGAGAGATTCAATCCTTAAAACTCAGCTACTCTCCTAACTTATGGATTCTTGATAGATATATTTGGAGAAACCACTTGCAAGAACTATTCACAACAAAAAGATGTAGGGAATGGTTGTTAAGGAGTAATGTAAAAGTGGATTGGTGTAAAGTAGTATGGCATAAGGATTTATTGCCTAGCTCTTCTTTCATCCTATGACTAACTTCTCTAAACAAGATCAGTACAATGGATAGGCTTTCTTTCCTAAATTTCACTGACATTTATGTCCTGTTTAACTCAGGACAAGAGAATAGGGACCATCTGTTTTTTGAGTATGCTTCTCTAGAGACATTTGGTCTTGGATAAGACAAAAATTTCTAAGTTTCCTAAGCTTGTTCCTATTCTCTGAGATATTGCAATGATTCATCTGTAGGAAAATTCCGGTGTGTGCATCACATGCACACGGTGCGGAAAACAAAAATTTTTGTTCCGAAACCTTCCCGAAAGTCAGGATCCATGTGTCTATATAACGTTGTCAAACCATAACGACCAAAGGAGACCGTCTCTAACGGTATCCACGCAGAGATCGGAAAACCTAACCGGGGCAAACCCTTTGACCCGGGAATAGCTAGAACAAGGGAGAGAGTGCTAGCTCTTACCTTATTCTTGGAGAGCTAATGAGAAAACGATGGAGCTTGGAGAAGAAGAAGATGTAGCCTTGATGAAAGATGAAGAAGAGTGAAGAAAGCTTTGATTTTTACAACCCTTTGTAAAACCAACGATCATCATCCACTTCCTCCTCCTTTTGCCATTTGTCTTTAACTAATTAAAGACACATTAAATGCAAAGTGGACTAGCTTTCCACGTTAGGCATTATATATATATATATATAATAATAAAGTGATACATGTCTTCTCCTTCTCCTTTCCACGTTGATGATGATATATATATATATATTAATTAATTACTTAATTAATTAATAAGATATATATATATAAATGCTGAAGTGGTCCAGTCACACTGGGGTCGGTCCTACCGGGTCCCGGTATGGAAAAAACACCGAAGACCTGTTTCAGCAATATCGATGTCGCGATCTCATCGGGACATATCTCGATCTCATCGGGATCCATTTAGTCCTAT
>JAOTIZ010000008.1:259230-272051 GCA_027123425.1 Erythroxylum panamense | reverse complement strand
ATTTATTCATAAAGTATGTACACAACTTTGTACAAAACGCGCTAAAGGCGATTGCCTTTAGGGCACTACTCTAACATCATCAAGCTGAAGTCCATTACACATCCTAACTCTATTATCTGTCTAATTTCATTGCAACTTGCATTAAGGAAATATGGACAGAAAAGAACATATGAAGGTTACAGGACACAAAAAGGGATTCACAACAAGTAATGGAATGTATCTTTGCTAAAGTTAGAGAGCAATTAATATTCTCTAGTTCACTCGAGGAATGCTCAAGCCAGTTAGTTATTTCATGGAGATTATAAAGTAAGATGCATGCTAACAGTAGTAGACAGATCTTTGAAGGTTATATTTCTCACTATTATGGAAAGCAAAAGAAGGGGGGCTTACCTCCCTGGTGTAGAAATGAAAGCGCCATCGGTACTGAAAACGTTGTAAGGGACACTCCTATTCACGACATTCTAGACTATGTCCATCAGATACAGACTGCTTCGATCTGGCATGGGAGAGCTGTGCCTGGACACCGATCACGACACGAGCAGCTCATTGGCTGGTGCAACCCAGGCTCGGGATGGGTGAAACTCAATACAGATGGGGCGAGTTGGACAGACTTCTCCTTGGCCTCCGCGGGCGGACTTTTCCGTGACAGCGCCGGATCCTGACTTGAGTGCTTTGTCCAAAATCTGGGATAGTGCTCTTCTTTCAACGTAGAATTTTGGGGAGTTTTCTCCAGTTTGACACTGGCTTGGGACCTCGAATACTGTTGGGTGATTTTAGAATTAGACTCTCAAGTAGCGCTGAGCACTATTTTTGATTCAGTTACCCGCATCACATCTACTAATCCCCTCATCTTCGGCATCAACGAACTCCTCAATTGTAATTGGACTGTTCTTCCTCGTCACACGTACAGGGAAGGAAATTGGTGCGCCGATTTGTTAGCTACTTTTGTTGTTAATTATGATTTGGGTGTTACCACTTTTGTAAACGCTCCCTCAGGGTGCCTTTCAATCCTCCTAGATGATATAGCAGGGTTTAGTCGCTCACGCCTTGTTATGTAAGTTGTTTGTTTTATTTCTATTTAATAAAAAAAAGAAAGGTGTGGTATTAACTAGTCTTAAGTACCAAGTATGTAGGAGAGAAGCATGGCTAAGGTAGATCTATTTACCTCCACTTGGTTTCTCCTATCTGACTGTCTCAAAGCTCCCCTCGGTGTCTCACAATGGTGATGAGGGCAGACTTCTGCAGTCCTAATTGGGAAAAGAGAGAACGTAAGAACGATTGATGTTAGGTTGATTTTTTCCAATTAGGTATCAACGATGTATTTGTTATGAGTTACCTTCGAACGTTGTCATTTTTGTGTTTGAGCTGGTGTATTGAACGGTGCCGTCTCATTTTTGGTTGTGTGGTGAGCATTGTTTCATTTTGATGTGTAACTTTTTTCATTCTTTTCATTTATTAATATTATTTAATTTCTAAAAAAAGAGAGACAAGGATTGAATTTAGTATAGGGCAAACGAATCCAACGACTGTAACGCTCTCTTACAGAATTAATACACGACGTCGTGTAGTTTTCGTCGAAATTTAATTACCTCATGAAAATTCGTGAATTCATTTTGGGAAATTATTTTTATTCTATGTGAATTACCAATATCAGCCTTCTATAACACTTAGGCATGCTTGACCCATGTGCCGTTAGAAAAGGAAAGTACTTAGTTGCCATTTATCTGTCGACGTGGCTTCAGATTTTAGCATGTAACCAATTATATATGATGTTTTTATGATTGTAGGGATTAAAACATTCTTTTGGAATGCCGATTGACTTTTGGTATTCATAATCAATTGAGTCAAATTTAAGTTTAATTTAACAAATTCTTAATACGAAGTCTAATTGAAAAATTAAAATGATATTAAATTAGTTCAAATTAAGTTAAATTAATCTTATCATTCCGAAGCGTAATTTACTAAAAAGGCAAAGTAAAAATAAATTGAACCTACTAAAATTGTTTAATTAGAGAATTAACTCAAAAGCACTTCTATATGTGGATATTCGAGAATAAAAACAGTTTCGAACTTACTAATATCATAGAATATTAACTTGGGCTTTTGTTTTAAAACATCAGTATCCAGACGTGAAGCATAATTTTATGCTAAACATGTAATATCAGGCAGAAGAGGAAAGGCATTTTCGTCAATCAAAAGATGGAATAAAATCTAAAAAAGGATTGATGAAAAATAAATTAAAAAAATAGTCTCTCTTGCTTTCTCTCTCCTAAGCGAGGGTTTGTTTGTGTTATGAACTTATGATCCCCCACCAGCCTTCGCGTCACAATACCCGGGTCTCTCCTCTTCTTTGCTCTTCGCAGAAGAGAGAGGAAAGTCTAAGCTCTTCAATCTACACCTTTTGCACCTATCTCTTTTCCTATCTACTCAATATATGTATAGATTAGATTCTACACATAAAGTTTATATCTTTACGAGAACTTGTTTTTATCCTGATTCAGCCCCCTTGCTGTTCTAGCTGAGTCTGCAGGGAAGAAGAGACGTAGTTAACAGCTTATAGAAAAGATTGTTTCTTTTTTATTGTCTTTGTTGTATCTTTTCTGGGTCTTGCTTCTTTTGGTCCATTTATCTCTCTATCTATTGATATCGACGGCGGAGATTCATTCTAAAAGTGAAAGATCGAGGTATGCAGCAAGGTGATCAAACGGTGTTGAGCTTGAGGCCTGGTGGTGGTCGAGGAAGCAGACTCTTCAACCTACGTTCAGAGTCCTCGTCCATTACTAACTCTTCTTTCTCGCCTACTTCTTTTGCCTTTGGCGATGCTCCTCTTTTACGTCCTTATGGTGGGACTGCTTCTTTGAAGGTTTTTCTCGTTAACCATCGTGGATCTGGACTCGTTTGATGCGTTCGTGTGTTTGTTTGGATTTATGGGAATAAATTTACGTGTTTTAGATTTTCTTTCGGGAGGTTTCTTTTATTGATAAAGTTCCTGGCTTTTAATTCGAGTATTGGAAAATTCTTTTGTCGTGGTATGTGGTTAATATGTTGGATCTGTTCGTTATCTGTTCTCCGTTTGTATTTGCTTGTTATGGTTCTATGTGGTGTATGTGAGATGGGTTGGCTTTCTTTGTTTCTTCGTGTGTGTTTGCGAGAATTATTGTCCTATGCTGGATTATTTCTCACAAGTAAATTTTGATGTCAAAAAAAGGAGTCTTAATACCTGGTCGTGGTTTCTCTACTACTTTTGAGATTAGAGTGTTTAATGCAAGCATGTCTGAAGATGAAATAGAACGGAAAAGCAGGTTTCTGTTATATTGATCTTTATTCTTTTCTCGAAAATGTTTTGGAATACGACCTTTTTAAATTATTTTTCTTATTGATTCACATATGGTTTCTTTTTATATATGTAGTCATATGGATGTTGAATGTGACATTGAACTCTTCAGATGTCCTAATTCTTGGTTGGGCACTAAATATGTGTTCCTGCTGTAAATATGGACAAATAGTAATATTTTAGGTTTTAGGTGGGCCCTTGACGAGCTTTAAATGGCCCAGAAATCAACCTGCTAACATTTTTTTCTTTTGTAGTGGAGAATAGTGAAAAAATGGAAAATGATAAGAATTTAGTTTACTATGATCGTTGCGGTATTAATGATGCTGACAAGTTGTGTCGTGGCCTGTTTGGTTCTGCCTTGTGGTCTGAATGGCTAAATTTTTTTCCCAGTCTGACTCATTTGATGAATAATTGACTAAATTGGCGTTGTTTGTTAAAGAAATGAATGATGATTTGAGTAATTGGGATACTGTTCTACTGCTATTTCAATTTGGTTCACTTATGACCCCTTGGAACCTAGAAAGAGATGATGATGTCAACATGATTAATATAGTAATTTTTTGCGATTATGACTTTTCATATGACATGGAGTGGTCACCAATATCTGTGCTGATTCACTTGTAAAGTGCTGATTTCCTTTAGGTCTTCATTTCGTTCTATTTGAGAAAATGTTTGAAGTGCTGCTGTAGCTACTTGTTTTATTCATATTAGTTGATACTGGCATCAGCTTTGACAATATTTTATCTTAGGTTTCCATTTGTTTGATCTGTTGTCTCTTTTCTGGTGGGTTTCTTGCTTCCTTATGGGCTTGCCTATTATTCTTCCAGTTGCTCATGAAATTATTGTTTAATGTTTTAGGTTCTTGACTCGTATACATATATGTGAGTTTCTTTTGCAGACTGGAGACTTGCGATTTGAAGGCCGTGAGCGAGTACATCATACAAGAGAGCAGTTGTTGCAACTTAGGGAGGTAATGCTTGTAAGGGGTTGTTTGCATGCAAGAAGCATGTAATTTGCAGCTTCGGCATGCAATTTAAAATGGTGTTGGTGTGAGTGTATCACAGATATGGACAAAAAGATTTAAGGCTTCGGGTGCAGGTTGATCTTTCTGTGGCTTAGTATTGAGTCTCTGTTGTTGCAGTCATCCATGCAGTTCTCTTCATGTTTTACTCTTTTAGATCCATATTCATTTTTTGGTTTCATGAACAATGCTTGGGAAATAAACAGATGTTTCTATTTTTGTGTTTTAACTATCCTAACTTATTTTCTTTCTACTACTTAGATTCACACCAGCAATGAACTTCCAACTGGTTATCTGTTAGATTCACATCAGCAATGAACTTCCAACTGGTTATCTGTTTGCTGTCTATTTCTAATTAAGTTACGATTTTCCTATAGGTTGCTGTGGTATCTGATGAAATTCTAAAAGTTAAACGGGAAATTGAGGCTGAGCTATTTGGTGAAGACCAAAGCTGGACTCGTGGAGAGAGCACTGTGAGTTGCTATCCTATTTTCACTTTCTAGCTTGGTGGTTTGTATTCCCAGGCAATTTTGTTAAGTTACAAGATAAAATGTCTGAATAGCTAGTTGCCTTTTGCATATATTGAGTGCCCAATGTGTATATTTACTGGTATTCGTGTTATTGAATTATTATTGCATGTAACTTGTCAATTTTAAGATAACAATTTCTGCTGGTCATCCCAGACACTGAATCAATCGCAGAATCGTTACTTGGAGCCAGACAATCGTGATTGGCGTGGTCGTTCTGCACAATTTCCAACATCTGGAGATCGCGAAAATAGAGAATTTGGGGGCAGATATGATCCCAGGCAGCCTGAATCAAATCAATTTAATCGCCAAGATCAACTAAACTCTCAGTTTGCTAGAGCTCAAATCTCTCCTAGTCAAGTGGTAATCTAGCTAACTTACATTTATACATTTTTTTCCTGGTGATTAATGTTCATATTATATTTGATTGTTTAATTTCTTATCAAATGTTGTTTCTTCTCTTTTGACACATGGGGTTGTTGTTGGCACTATTGCTTTCCTTTTCTTCTGGAAACTTACATTTCATTTGTGCTTGCACCTTGGTCTTAATTTCTGTACCTGTGTTTTTCGTGTATTACAGGGAGGACCAACCCCTACCTTGGTGAAGGCTGAAGTGCCATGGTCAGCTAGAAGGAGAAATCTATCTGAGAAAGACTGTGTATTGAAGACAGTGAAGGGGTACATATAAGAATACAAATGTTGTTTTATATTTTATTTACATTATTCATCTGGTGAAATTTTGCATTTATATGCATAATTTGATTTCGGACATGGGGGTTTTCTTTATATTATTCCAGATCCTGAATATCCACAAACTAATTTCATTGATTTTTAGTAAATTTATTCAATTGAAGTTGGCTTAATTATTAAGGAATTTTCTTAGTCAACTATGATTTTTTCGTTTGATACAAGACGAACAATTTCATTGTTAAGTTGCAATAAATGCTATTAACACTATATTTGGCGTAGATACCTTTCAGTCTCAAACAAGAGGAGAATTCTTCAACAGAATCATTCTTGCCCCTCGTTTCATTGGTTTCTCTGTTGTCAAAATAGTTACATGATTGTTATATGATATTCTTCTGACACATGGAGTTATTACGGAAATATTAACTGATTTTTTAAAATAGTGAGATTTGCTCGAGATTTATACTATTAGTAGTATCTTTAAATGAGTTCTACTGCTTTTCGCACAGGATACTGAACAAGCTCACACCTGAGAAGTTTGATCTTCTCAAGGGACAACTTATAGATTCTGGCATCACGTCTGCTGATATCTTAAAGGTGAATCCATTTGTATCGTATATACATTCTAGTTTTAGCTTCCTACTGGCTGTTGAGCTCACAGTTGTCATGCACTACAGGATGTTATCTCACTTATATTTGACAAGGCAGTTCTGGAACCCACATTTTGCCCCATGTATGCACTGCTTTGTGCTGATCTTAATGCTAGGCTCCCTTCCTTTCCATCAGATGAACCAGGTGGCAAAGAAATCACATTTAAGCGAGTTCTGTTGAATAATTGTCAGGAGGCATTTGAGGGGGCTGACAAACTGAGGGAGGAAGTAGGACAGATGACAGCTCTAGAACAGGAGCTTGAGCGTAGGGATAAAGAACGATTGGTCAAAATTCGTACTCTTGGAAATATCCGCTTGATTGGAGAGCTTCTTAAGCAGGATATGGTTCCTGTAAGGCTTGTCCATCACATTGTTCAGGTTAGCATTGTAGATTCTAGTAATGTTACTTCTATCAAATTGCAATTGATGCTTCATTCATTTATATGCCTATCTTTATATGTGAAACAGGAGCTTCTAGGACCTGACAATAAAGTTTGTCCTGCTGAAGAAAATGTTGAGGCAATATGCCAGTTCTTCAACACGATTGGAAAGCAGCTTGATCAGAGACCAAAGGCACGGCACATCAATGATACCTACTTTAGTCGGTTGAAGGAATTGTCATCAAACCCTCAACTGGTTCCTCGACTGAGGTTCATGGTTAGGAATGTTCTTGATTTACGTGCAAGTGACTGGGTTCCTAGACGTGAAGAGGTAAGACTTTTGTTCTCCAGTGTTGAAATTAATTGGGTTGATCAATATGATCAAAGTAGAGACAATAATGTCTTTGTTGTCACAGGTCAAAGCCAAAACAATTACTGAAATACATTATGAGGCAGAGAAAAATCTTGGCCTGCGACCTGGTGCTACTGCAAGCATTAGGAACAACCGGGGTGTTATTTCTGCAGTGCCAGGGACTGTTGGCGCTGGGGGCTTCCCCATCAGCCGACCTGGCTCAGGAGGTATGATGCCTGGCATGCCAGGAACTAGAAGAATGCCTGGGATGCCCGGTATATCTGATAGTGACAATTGGGAGGTGGCCAGAGCACGCTCTATCCAAAGGGGTGATGGTCCAATAATGCAGACTGTAGGGCGTGTACAATCATCAACGGGGAACAAGTCAACTTCACTTAATACAAGGCTGTTACCTCAGGGTACGGGTGGATTCACAAGTGGGAAGATTAGTGCCCTCTTACAGGGATCGGGCCCCCCTTCTTGGCCTTCCAACTCTGGTTTTGGTACAGAGCCTCCTGTACCAGTCCCTCCACCACCTAGTAAGACTTCCACTGCACCTTATATGCCTCCAATTTCGGAGAAACCAGTGCCTGCATCCGCAAAGTTGAATGTCGATGAACTTAAGAGAAAAACAATCGCAATTCTCAAGGAGTACTTCAGTATCCGTCTTTTGGATGAAGCCCTGCAGTGTATTGAGGAATTGAAATCACCAGCTTACCATTCTGAAGTTGTTAAGGAAGCAATCTCTGTTGGACTGGAAGAAAACCCACCATGTGTCGAATCAGTTGCCAATCTCTTGGAATATTTGCTCAGTAAGAAAGTTTTGACGGCTAGAGATGTAGGGACTGGGTGTTTGCTCTACGGTTCTATGTTGGATGACATTGGTATTGATTTACCAAAAGCACCTAGTAACTTTGGTGAGATTATTGGGAAGTTAGTTTTGGCTGGAGGTTTGGACTTTGTAGTGGTGAAGGAGGTCCTTAAGAAGATGGAAGATGAATATAACCGGAAAACCGTACTGGACATGGTGACTAGGGTTGTGAGTTCTAATCGGAACGGTGGAGCTATATTGGATTCTCAGGCAGCTGAGGTTGAAGCTTGCCAGGGTTTGTTTCTATAATATGCGCATGAATTTTGTTCTTACTTTCATAATCTGCCATCTCGGGGCGCATGGTCTGAGGCAGGCAACTTGTACTATCTGATCAGCCGAAGCTGCCAGGAAAAGGGTCGTCTTGTTTCTTTCTTGAGTTGTACATTTTTCACCTGAGGTCCCACAACTGTGTTTTATTTTCAAAGAAATCAAACCACAGTGGTGCCCCCCTGTTGCTGGAGAAGAGAACCAAAAAAACAAAAAAAATGTGGTTTTGTATTTGATTAATTTTTGTTTAATTTGACTTAGTTTTTGTTCAGACTAAATAAAAGAATTTTCCTTTTAATCTAATTTTCTTCCACAATTATTGAGCACGTGTTGCGGATCAACTTTGACAGATGAAGCTGAGCGGGGTCCCTGTATCCGTTACTCGAAACGACGTCGTATCTATATATGTGTTACTATTATTTAAAAAGTGAGTGGGAACCAACATCCCGCGTAAATGGTTACAATGGAGGCTGCTGCGTCAAGCCAACAAGTAACTAACGGCGATCAGTCGCTAAAACTGGCCGTAGCCGTCGCTCTTCTCCGATCGAAGCTCCTTCATAAGCAACCTTCTCAATCTGACGCCACTCGTTGGAAGCTTAAGGCCTCACTGGAAACTTCTGTTTCCTTTTGTCGATTTCCGTTTTATAAGTGAAGCCAATGTCGTACTGGTTTAACTTGCGCTCTTTCTGTTAGGCTAAGGAGCGGAAGCAAGAGATTCTTCGGCTCAGAGAAGATCTCAAGGAAGCTGAAGGTTCTCTCTATCATTTGAATATTCATTCTGCAGTTGATAAGTTTCTAATTTCATTTTGATCATTTGTTTTTAGATGCGTCTCGGTTTGATCTCTTCCCCAATACTGCTTCATGCAAGTGCTACTTCTTTCACGATTTGGGGAAGCTCCATGGAGATTCCTCTCAAAGTAGATTCAACGATGTTCTTCGCCGTCGTTTCCTCAGACAAGGTCTCCCTCTTTATCTTCTTGTTGTGTTCTCTGCCTTTTCATTCCTATTTCTCAGTTCTCACCACAGATTAGAAGTTCTCTCTTGTGTGCTTCCTGTTCTTGCAGTGAGGCTGAGAGAAAGAAGGAAAAGATCGAGTGATTCTAATCAACGACGTTGCTTTTCAGGTATTGAAGCATTAACTGATGATTTACTCACTTGCTTGGTAACTGACCATAGATTACTGAGAATAATATGTAGTAGAATAATATGTGGTTGGGTATATCCTATAATTGAACTTATGTTGGCGGATATTCATATGCTATTGCCAAATTAATTATTGCAGACTTCAACAATGTGGAGGAAGAGGAGCAACTAAGGGCTTCTGTTGATTTTCTTGTAGACCTATGCGACTCTACTTGTCCAGTGAGTCTCTAGTTGGTCGCTCTGTCATTCTAAAGATGAATATTTTTTTTATATAGTTTCTTGCTTATTTTCATGGAATAATTTTAAGTGCATTTCACTTTGCAGACCGAGGAGATAAGTTTTACAAACTGGTCGCACCAAGCTGTAGACTTCATTCTAGGTCCGATATTACTTTTGGTGTTCTTAAATAGAAGTACAGTGATCGACGTTGAATATTGTCAAAACAAAAACCTAATATTTTTTATGTACTTCACTTGGACCTCTTAAAAATTCATCAAATTTGCACCACTGTAGCGCAATATCAGATAATAGGTAGAGATTTATCGATTTCATGAGTGTATACAATTAATAGGAAAGCTGAAAAGGTTAAGGACAAGAACAAAATTTTCTGTACTGCGAAAATGGAAAGCAAACTTATGCTCAGTGCTGTGGCTACAGTATCTGGTGATTCTGAGGAGTTTGGGTACTAGCTCAAATAAGCCATTTTGGTGATTAAATTGGGATAGGATCTGGTACATAATCTGTTCCACTCTGTTCCATCAATTTTCAGTCATCCAATTTCTGTGTTTCACTTATTAGATGGTTGGAAATTGATGAAACAGAGTATAGACGATCTGTCCCGATTAAATTCACAAATTTTTTCCCGTCATTTTACTGACAGAATCGTGCTTATGTCACTTCTAAATTTGAAACATCTCGTTCTGTTCCAAGGGGATGGATTTCGTTGCCTTGAAGTCTCCATTTTCATTTCTACAGACGTTTAAGCTGTAAGTTCATTTCATTTTCCAGCGTCATTGAGGAACCTTTTATCGGCAAGGAAAAACATGGAGCTTCTTGAAGGAATTGTCAGCTGCTTAATTGTGCGCTTAGTTAGAAGAATGTGCTCTCTTACTTGCAGATTCAGTAAGTATTTTGCGGTGGTTGGAACTTGAACACTTGTAAAAGACAATACACGCTATGGTCAAAACTTTCTAGATAGCTTGGCCTCACCCTCTTCCCTTTTATCTTAAGATTTAATATTCATTGACAAAAAAGTGATTAAAGGAAACGTTTTATTGGTTGTAAAGGTTAGCTGGCTGATTTTATTGGTTAAAAAGGTTTAGAAGATTTGCTCTATTGCAGAGTCAGAGTCACTTGACATGGAAACTGATGCGTTCTACGTTCAACACTTGATCCGTCAGCTTGGAGGCGACTCCTACATTGGACAACGTGCAATACTTTCAATTGCTCAAAGAATTTCTCTCGTGGCAGAAAATTTGCTTCCAGCGGACCCGTTTGAGGATGGTTTTACGAACATGCATGAATCACTCTTTATTATGCAAGTATTATAGTAAAATTCCCATTTACCTTTGCAATTTTGTCATTCATAGTCATTATTAAGCTTGATTTTGGGCTGATTAACTCCCACATGGAGAATTCTAGGCAGATACGATGAGGTTACTTCTAACATGCTTCGCTCACTGCAGCATTTTGCTCTCGTAGGGAATGATGAGATGGCTCTTCTATAGCAATGGTTATCTGATTTCGATTATGATTTTGATTTTTCTGTTAATACCAGGATCCAGCTTATCGAATTCTTGGTGTGTGACAATTTGTTAACTTGGGCAAAAGGTGACAAATTTGACACTGGTATTTATCCTCCCTGTAGCCGGACTCTTTCTTCCGCTATTGGATTGTTAATACATATTTCTCTAAGGAAAATCGCAATATTTGGCACTTTTTCACAATAAAATATCCTATTTCTCTAGGAAGCGTGCAATTTTAATGATTTTGTTTCGATGCATCTGGTAATTGGATGTATGTTTTATATTTTAGAATCTTGAATATAAAACATATATAAAAGATTTGCATTAATGAGATCGCAGTGCTGTTTGAAGAATGGGTGGCGTCAGTACATCAGGCACGGAAAGCATTAGAGCTTCTTGAAAGCAGAAATGGGCTCTACGTGCTTTACATGGATCGAGTCACAGGTGAACTGCAGAAGCAGATTGGCCAGGCTTCTTCTTTAAAGATTCTGAAGCGAGATATCATTGACTTTTCATTCCATTGAGATGCTTGCAACCCATTTGCCAAAGTCTCCTAACTTGAAGAACGTCGATAAGATTTCTTCTCATCGCATTTTTTCTTTTTTTTTTTCCTTGGTACTTTCGGTGCTTTGTTGGCCATGAAAACTGTAAGCGTTATCAGTGTTTGAAGGTCTAAGAAAGAGACGTCTTTGGCTTCTATTCGGAATTGAAGTAAACATGGACAGTAAGAACGAGGTTTGGACAATTCATGGAATGTCCCCGGCTAACTTACTTGAGTGTTCAAGGAATTTTCCTTTTTTTATTATTTTTTTATTAATAAAAAAGACAAATTACGTGATGAGCCTAGAGAAACAGAGTCTCGATTGATCCTTCAAGAAGAATTCATGGTATCTAACAGGTGTAGTATCAAAAGAAGTAGTTTCTAATCACAAAATGCTAACTAGTTAGTACATTTGTTACTCTCGTAATAGATACGTTGGTGTTTTACAGTTCAGTTCTTCCTTAACAGATCATTAATTTCTTTTTTTTATATATATATAAGGGAAAGCAAAACATAAAGTCAAATTATAAAGAATGGCAAGGGGGGAGACCCCAGCTAGGTCCGCCATAAGCAAAGTGGCACACTCAAGAGGTGCTATGGTAAAGAAAGTGATCCCCATGCTCAAGAAAAAAACATGCACCGCAAGCTAGTCCACGCAGCGGTTACTCTCGCGGTATCATTAATTTCTGTAACGATAGGATTGTGGGATGAGGTCCCACTACCACTAATAGATTTTTCAATATAGTTAGTCGGCCGCATGTGTTTTTCCTGTTGATATGGAGTCCATGGGCTGCGTTTGACATAAATCAATACAACGTGAAACAAGTATTATAGCCACACACGCCACGTATCTTATGTCATCGTGGCCGAAAGAGATCCATCAATATAGAAATCCGCTTTCTTTGCTTAGGTCTCTTAGTCAGTTAGTTGATAAACAAGGACTTCTCAACCACCAGCTCTATCTAACAACATCTTTGGCTGCTAGTAATATCTCTTTAGTGTGATTTGAATTAGATAAGTCACAACTGTTACTCTACGTTACTGCCATTTCTGTCTTGCAAACATGACTCAGACGAGACACGTAACTTTGTTTCATTCTCATCAACCTTGTATTCGTATCTGAATCTATTTCAAACTCGGCTCATGAAGATGTCCAGACTCCAGAATCCCTCCTGCCTAAGATGAAAAAATTGTACTTGGTCGGGTCGGCTGTACTAGGCCCAGGTTCAAGACATTCAATCTATGCATCCATGGCCCATTCACAGGAGTTAGTCTCTCATGCAAACACAAAGACCTATATAAC
>JAOTIZ010000008.1:204037-219477 GCA_027123425.1 Erythroxylum panamense | reverse complement strand
TTCGAGATAGAAAGCAGGGATATGTTGATTTTTTGTCGAATAAAACATGTCAAAATTCAAAGAAACGATATTTTTTGGTTTCTTTAAAACTGTTGTGATTTTTTTATTTTTAGAAACAAAAAATTGCAACAAAGTAAACAAAACAAATTTTACGTACTTTTTTTTTTACAAAAATGACAACAAAAAAACGAGAAAAAAAATAAAAACAAACAGCCCTTGAAGTAGAAACTGCCAATGTTGAGTAGAAGGAAGGATTTTTGCGAGAACCTTAGAGATAGCCTGGGACATAACTCTATGTTAAACCTCTGCAAATGATTTAGAGATTGTATTATACTTCTTTATCTTCTAGCAAATAGGAGATTGGCCAAGTTGAATTAAATAGATATTTATGGAGCATTAAGAGGTACGAAAACCGACTCAATCAGAATTTGAGAAAGCTCAAAGTTTAAGCTGAACATTAGCTTTTACTAGAATATACCTTGACTAGAAGTGCCTTTAACATACTTAAGAATATGTTCCAGGACCTACAAATGGGGTATTCAAGGTTATTGCATAGATTGACTTAATATTTAATAATAAATATGAGATACGGTCTAGTATGAGTGAGATAATTGAGTTCCCCATTAAGCACTGTTTAATATTTGGGATTAGGCAAGAGCTCTCCAACATAAGCGAGCAAATGATGATAATTAAGGGAAGAGATAGATTTATCTTTCAGATCTGATTGGAAAAATGTAGAAGTAGGAAGACTTTGTTTGAGGGCGATTTTTTATGGTATCTAGAATAAAATGTCCCAGGGGAGATTCCCCCTTTCTTTGTCTTAGTTTGAGTACTTTCCTTTGTTGTGCTGATCCGGTCTTGAATTGTTTGTTTGAGTGTTGGTGCCATGCGCTCCCAATTCCATGGTACTTCACAAGTGGTCATTCGTAGATTCAATTTTGGCATCAAGAATCCCCAATTTAGATAATAATTTAGTAGTAAACTTTTTTTGAATGAGAGTAATACCACGAGAAGTATAATCAATATGGAAATTTTCCTAGGTTCTTCATATTAAATGTTGCATGCAGATCCTATTTTAGAGCCTGAATTTTTGTAAGGTTAGCGTCGGTCACTAAGACATCATCAACATAAATAAATACAATGATAATATTAGAACCTTGTTTCTTAAGGAATAAGGAGTGATTATTTCTAGATTTAATGTATCATAACTATTGGAGAGAGACAGATAGTTTAGTAAACTTTCACCTTAATGCTTGCTTAAAATTATAAAGGGATTTCTTGAATTTGCGGACCTTGTTGTGAGGATGATTTATAACCTCAAGCATTTTCATGTAAACTTATTCTTCTGGGTCACCGCAAAGAATTTTTTTTTTTTTTTTGCATAAAAGGGAAAATGAAATTACATGTTAAGTCTTGGGAAACTAGTTCCAGCGATATCCTCAAGAAGAATCGAAAGGCACCCTGAAGGCGCGGTTATAAAAGTAGTAAGTCCTAGGTTACATTGAGCAGCAAAATTTGCTAACCAGTCAGCACTCCGGTAAAGAAAATAATTTTTAATATATCAAGCTAAAAAATATCCCAATTTTTGTGAGGTACTAAAGTTAGGATAGTTCTAATGGTAGCCATCTTGACTAAGAGAGAAAAAGTCTCCCGAAAATTAATACCACCTTTTTTAGAGTTTAGTGACTAATCTAGCTTTTAGTCTTTTCAAGGTCCCGTCAAGAGTTAACTTGACCTTATAAAGCTACGATATAGCTTTTTTTCCTAGAGAGAGATTAGTCACATCCTAAGAATGATTGGCCTACAAATCTTCAATCTCTTTCTTCATTTACAAAACCTAATATGGATTGGTAAAAGCCTTTTGATAGGAGTCCTATCAAAAGGCTTTTACCAATAGGACAAGGTTCAGTGTATGTAGTGAGGTTGGAAACATGTGTTTGGTGAGGGAGAGGTTGGGGACGAAATTATATTAATTGCATTAATGAGGGGGAATGATGGTCAATCAGTATAAGAGCACACATAGTCCTACATATAAGCGAAAGCACAATGCACTTTAGTTGATCTTCTAAGAGGAGGGAATTGATGTGTATAAGAAGTAATAGGAACATACTAGAATGAGAGAGTAGAGCCAGGCTAGACAAGAGAAATAATATCTAGTTGAGATGAGGAAAAAGAGGAGTCATCAAAAGGAAAGAAAAAAGAAGGGAAATTTTGTATTAGATGTGGGAGAAGAATGAACAAAAGATGAGAATTTTTTTATGAAAAATGGAATTATGAAAGGATATAGATGTTTATGAAAAATAACATCTCTATAAAAGATAATCATGTTAGTAATCAAATCAAGCACATTATAAGCCTGCTCGCCATAAGGATATATGGAGGGGCTTTTGCTTTAAATTTAGTTTTGTAGGTGCAACAACAAAACAAAGGCATTCAAAAGTTTTGAGAAGTTAATAAAGTGGTGGTTGATAATATAGGAATTCATAAGGTAATTTGTATTGTAAATTGAGTAATGACATTCTATTTACAAGGTAGGTGGCAGTGAGAAGGCATTCACCCCATAACTATATTGGTAAGTTGGCTTGAAAGAAAAGGGATCTAATTACGTGAAAGAGATGTTGATATTTCCTTTCAACTTTCTTATTTTTTTTGGGAGTATCACGTAAGAATTGCGTGATAATTCCTCAACTGTCGTTGAATCAAGATCACAAGCTTCTTCAATCGCTACCACCACATGGTCAAATTTGGGTGTGAGTGAACGCAAAATCTTTTCCACCTTAACCTGCTCTTTACGTTTCTCTATATATATATTCATTTGATTTGTCATAACAAGCACTCAGCTAATGTAATTTGTAACTATTTCAAAGGCTTTCATTTGCAGAAGTTCATATTAACATCGTAAGGTTTAGAGTTTCACCTTCCTAACCTTTTCAGCACCTTGATATGTTGTCATCAAAATGTCCCATGCCTCCTTAGACGTACTCGCTATTGCTATCTTCTCAAAGAACTCATCATTCACGCCTAGATGAATCAGATACATAGCCTTTTTATCCTTATTCTTGTCCTCATGGTAAGAGGTCCTTTTTGCGTCACTTGCATCTTCCTCAAGATCCGCAACACCGTGCTCTACAACCCCTAACAACTTATGGTAGTCAAAGAGGATTTTCATCTGGGCACTCCACCGAAGGCAATTTTTCCTTTCAAGACAGGAATTGTGATCTGAACTAAGCTATCTATAGCTTTAGCTCGGATACTTCTGTAGATTGTAAGAAATACAGCTAATAGGTAACAGAGAAGGGTAACTTTTACTAAGCAACAATAATTAAGAATGAAGAAATTTGTATTCTAGACAGGCCACAACTTAAGTAGATAAACCTGTATATAATAAATAAAATACAATTGAAATCTTAAAATTAAGCTACTAAAAGCAACCATGATTAACAACCCACTAACATAAACTACGGAGAATTAGAACTAACACTAACAGCATGGCGTATCACATCCAAAGCACGTAACCTCCGTGAGCCTCAGCTGACAAGGATGCGCCTTCCGGCCAATGCGCGATCTAGGTTGAATCGTCCACTATGCCTAACCTACTTTGGTAGTGTAGTGTTCCCTTGTGCTGCAACCGCTATATGTGGTGAACTTCTATTAGAACCATTTGTGCACACGGTGGACAGAATTCGCGAGGCAATTATGCGGATGGACGCATGTATTTGAGATCAGCTCTTGACTTCCTCGATCAAACAGATGACCTGACAATCATTCATGGCCTGAGGACCTGTAGTTGCCCGAACCTTCGTATAGTGAGTTGGATGAACTTGCCTTTTCATGGTGTCGATTTTGGCTGGAGACAGGCATACATGGGACCTGCGAGTGTGCTTGAAGGCAGAGGGTATATATTAGCAAGTCCATCAAACAAAGAGAGTTTGATGTTGGCCATATGCCTAGCGACACAGCATATTCAACCCTTCTAAGAGATTTTCAATGCCTCGTTTCAAGGTAATCACAGCCACCCAATTGCTAAGCTGTGATTTATAGCTTATACCTTCAAGCATGTCTCCGCTAAGAAAGCGTATCTACTACATAGCATTTTCTAGGTTAATTATGTTTCTGCTATTTTTGTGTGCTAGGTTTTCTTCTTCGTCTCGCACGAACAATTTATAAATTAGTGATTCCTATTATCGATCCATTTAACCACCATGTTTATCACTTCTGTGCAACTTGCGCTATCAATCGGTTCCTAAAGCATTGCATAATAATTTTGTTTGTTCGTATAGTTAATTTGTTTAAACAGAAAGTTGATAAAATTATCTTATTGATAATAAAAATATTACAGTGTACATAATAAATCTTTGTAATTTAAAGCAAATAATTACAACAATCTTATTGTCCTGGTTACTGCGGGTGCTCTAAGATGCTACTCCTCCTTTTCATGTCTCAGCTGAGCTATCTGCATTACCAATGACTGCATTGTGGTGTCAAGCTCAATGACTTCATTGGTTTACGTTAGTCTAGTAGACACTGTTGTACTAGACATGGAAGATTGTAAATAACATATATTCGCAAATGAACCTAGCTTGAAAATCCTTCCACGACGATCCCTACCACTTACAGCATTAAGATACGTCTGAATCTCTTCAACAGGTTATTCCTCCTAAGACAGTCGCCGAATAGTTTCTTGTATTTGTTCTTATTATTTTCTAACGAAGTTTAATTAGATAATATTAGAATGAGAATAAAAACTCAATAAACAAGCAAACATTAAGATTTACATAGAAAATATTCAGAGTAAAAAAAATTACCGATCAATTCAACAAATAAATCTACGAATTATTAACAAGATTTTACAAAAGTTGATCTCTCACTCGGCAACAATAAATCGTCTTGCAAACCCAGTCGGCGTCTACAGGTCTCTGCTGTAGACCTATTGTTCACGAATAGAGGTTACATCCCTACCCTCTTCTTCTATAAGTTTGACGGTTCTTCCAATTATTTTGACCCTTTAACGCTCAAGGGGTCTTTCAGCAAAGTTCTCGTTATTCTGTTTTAACTTTGTTCTTTGAAAATTTATCTATTTAATAAATGAAGGTTACAAAAATTAAACTACTGGAATCACAGAACAGAGGATATACCAAAGTTGGTAATAGAAGATCTTGCGTCGGCTGGGAGACTTTGGAGAGATGGAAATAATAGTATTGAAATAGACTGCAAAGATCAACTTGCACTATCATTCAAGTTTCCAAAGCATTGCAAAGTTGCAGTGAATGGCTAAACTGAACGCTTAAAACCTGGAGGTCCCACGAGAGACAGATCCCTCTACTTAAATAGACTGAAACGGTCAACCTGCACTACCATTAAGTTTCCAAAGCATTTCGAAGTTGGAGTGAATGGCTAAACTGAATGCTTAAAGAGGTCCCCCACGAGGGGGACGTGATCCTCTGGTCTGGTCTCATTCTCTTGCCTCTATTTTGTCTCATTCCTTTATTTCTAATTTGTTCCGGTACATTTAAGCCATCTATTTATGTGAATAGAATAAGAACAAGAGAATGAGCAAGATAATTTAAGGGCCTTATAAGGGGTGTCAGATCCTCTGGTCTATTTTTTATGAACTAATTTTGTAATACTTCATCTAACTCATCCATTTATGTGAAACCTACATAAATAAATAAATCAGATGAAGTAACACCGAGTTAGCCTAAAAAAAATACACTAAAAGATCTGGTCTCATTAAGGGACAGATCCCTCTACTATGTCAGATTGGGACAGAGTAGCTCGGAGGGGGCCCACGAGAGTTAATGACTAGTTATATCTTCAAGGACCCAGCTTTCAAGAAAACTGTTTCCTATCTTCACTTGCCAAAAAGTCAAAAACGTAATTCCAAAAAATAATATTTAATATTTAGGTCTTGTTTACTGTTTAGTAATAAGTAACCAAAGAATCTGAATAAAAAATAAAAGTTGATAATTGAAATAAGAATAGAATAACTAATTTTGCATGTTTCAAATGATAGTAAATAAAGTTAATAGTCATATTAATATTTGATGTTAAATATTAAAAATGATGATAAGAAACTTTTTACTATTTTATAAATAATTAATAAAAAGTTCAAAGATTTATAAAATTATTAATTTTTAGATAATTATAAAAGATTTTTGTAATAATAATAAAAATATTAATAAAATAAAATAATTATTAAAATATATAAAAATTGATTTTGATGATAATAGATAAGAATCAATACAATATCTTAATAATATTTTTTATAATATTCTAAATTTTTGATAATATCTCTTATCTCTTATTCTAAATGTTTTTAAAATCAGATCGAACATCGAACCAGTCAAAGAAAATATTTAAGGTTTAAAGGTTCGGTCGGTTTCCTTCTATTTTGAACTCCAAATTATTGCTCTTGAATCAAAACTGAAAATGTTGCCGGAGGTGTTATTTCGATCATCTAAACAACTTGACTTGTTATTATCAGTGAAACCAAGTACTCTTAAATTTGGTACTTTAAAATACCAAATACCAAAATCAGTAGTTCTAGGGGCATAACGAAGATTTTTTTTGGCTGCACCAAGGAGTTGCTTTGTAGGATTTTGCCTAAATCTGGACACAACACTATAGATGAAATGTCAAGTTTGATGTGTGTTAAATAATTTAAACCACCAACTAAGCTTGCAAAGAGTGTTAGGTTGGCTTTCTCAGTCTCACCTTCGCGTTGGACCATCTTATTAACATTCGTAAGAGTTGCTGCCAGCTCACAATTTGTCTTGGTGAACCTCTTTAAAAGATCATTTCTTTTAACACAAAAAAAAAAATCCCATTTTCAGCTTGCATCATCTCAAATTCCAAAAAAGAAATGCAATAATCTCAAATTTTTTCATCATGCAACACTTGAAATCATCAATTAATGATTTTAAGGAACCCATATAAATCATGTCATCTACATACTAGCGTACCATCAAGAAATCACCACTGTTATTTTTCTTGTGATATTTGCTTAAGTGAAAATTCCTCCTTAAAGAAGACATATGCTTCCTGTGATTTTGGTTTGTATGTTGCAAACCCAACTAACTATGATGATGTTGCAAAACATCAAAGCTTGGTAGGAAGCTATGCAAGGGAAGATGCAAGCTATATAGAGATTCAAAATGGGAGCCAGTTGATGCTTCGAAAGGGAAGATTATTGTGGGGCTCAAATGGGTGTTTCGCATGATCGGATTTGTGGCTAAGAGATACTCACAACAGTAAGATATAGATTGTAAAGAACCTTTTTTTTGTTGCTCGATTTGAAATAGTGAGAATTATTTTAGCATTGATTGCTCAATTTCAATTATTGGTGTATTAATTTGATGTGAAATCTTTTTTTTAATGATAATTTAAAGGACAAGGCCGGATTTGTGGCTAAGAGATACTCACAACATCAATTATTGGTGTATTAATTTGATGTGAAATCTTTTTTTAATGATAATTTAAAGGACAAGGCCGGATTTGTGGCTAAGAGATACTCACAACAGTAAAATATAGATTGTGAAGAGCCTTCTTTTTTTGTTGCTCGATTTGAAATAGTCAGAATTATTTTAGCATTGATTGCTCAATTTCAATTATTAGTGTATTAATTTGATGTGAAATTTTTTTTTAATGATAATTTAAAGGAGAAAGTCTATGTTAATCAAATAGGTGTTATGCATGAAGTTAAACGACGGTGATAGTATTCAAAAGCACAAAATCGGACTTGTGGCTAAGAGATACTCACAACAGTAAGGTATAGATTGCGAAGAAACTTTTTCTCTCATTGTTTGATCTGAAATAGTGAGAATTATTTTAGCATTGATTGTCCAATTTCAATTGCTGGTATATCAATTTGACATGAAAGCTTTTTTCTGAACGATAATTTAAAGGAGAAAGTTTATGTTAATCAATCTTAAAGTTTTGTTATCGATAGCAATGAAAACAAAATTTACAAGTTAAAAAAGACTTTTTACGAATTAAAACAAATTTCATGTGCTTAGTATAATAAAATATATTTATTTTTTCAAGAAAGCATATTTACACTAAGTAAAAACGAGCCTACTTTGCACTTTAAAAAATAGCAACTAATATTTGAATCATTCATTCAACATACAAAATGTGGTCTAATTTTTTTTATATTTTTTAGTTTATGTTTTTTCAAATAAAATGTGATAATTTATACAAGATATAATGTAAAAAATTGGAAGAAACTAAAAATAGAAAATATTAAAAATATTAAAATTTAAAATAAAAGTTTAAAACTAAAATCAAATATTAAGTCAAACACGCTTCAGTTGCGAGGCATCATTGAAAACAAAAAAAAATTGAAGAGGATAAGATTTTATGATACGGTATGGATATTAATTAATGCTGAGCAATTGTTGTGGGTTTTTAAAATTATAAAATAAAATTTATATTATATGATTTTTAATTCCAGAATCAATTAAAAATTATCAGTCTATTAAATACAGCTTGTATCTGACTTCTAGATCTTAATAGTCAAAAAGTGTACAGATTGAAGTGCATTTTTGTTCCAGTGGCTCAAACGTTCACAGGTTTGAACTTTATATTTTTGAGTTGAGTACGTAATTATGATTTTCAACATATTTCAAATGAACACTTACAACATAATATGTTTACGGGGAATGATTGTAATTGAATATGAAGTTTATTCAGGCCCGCTCTGGATAAAGTAAAAAAGAATATTTTGACTCTTTTCTATTTTTATGAATATTAAAAATAGGTTTTTTATTTTATAAATTAAAAGAATAAGAACTAAATTTATTATTCTTTATAATGATAAGAGTAAAAAATGTCATATTTTATTATTCATGTGGCGTGGACAGGTGGGGTTGAAGTAACTTATTTCTAGTAGAGTGTGATACTGTGATATTCAATCTTATCCACGTATTTCAATTTTACATAAATATGTGCATTGATTAACAGGTGTTGCCCCACATGACGTTTTTTTTGTAATTATCCACCTACCAGCTGTAATAAGTACTGTCAACTAGACAGGACACTGCGTCAGTTAAGATGCGCAAAAATGACAATAATATCAGATCTCTGGTCTAATTTTATAATATTTTATAAATTTTAGTTATTTATTTACATAAATTTAGTATAAATATATGCAAATTTTATATAAATAAATATTTAAAATTTACGATACAAATAAAATTTTATAAAATTAAACTGAAGATCTTGTACCTCCTAGATGATTGTTCAAATTATCCTGAATCGAGTTGCTTCAAGTTTAATTTGGTTGCACATATTTTTGTTCTTATGCCGAATTACTTTTAATAATGTTTAATAATAATATTATTATTAAAGTAATATTCATAGACTGACTTCTACAAGAAAATTAATTTCAATTTCCTAATATAAATATGTATAAAGAATTCACTTGTCGGCCAGCTACTGTATATTTTCCTATCCTACACGACACCGTAAAGACCCCATAAAAAATCATTCGAAGTTTGCACCGACCTTAGGATCCCACATGCAAATGCAATACACTCTCATATTCTCCTTTATAAGCCATATGCTATCATCCGTTTTCCAGCAAACCAGCAAAAACAAAACCTCACTAGTTGTGGCCATTCAATTGCGACTTGCGCGATGAAGATTGTTATTAAGGAGTCAACTCTTGTTTGCCCATCTGAACAAACACCTAGTCGGCGTCTATGGCTCTCCACTTTAGACCTATTGTTCACGAATAGAGGTTACATCCCTTCACTCTTCTTCTATAAGTTTAACGGTTCTCCCAATTTTTTTGACCCTCGAGTGCTCAAGGAGTCTCTCAGCAGAGTTCTTGTTCCATTTTACCCTGTGGCTGGGAGACTTGCGAGGGATGGAAATAATAGGATTGAAATAGACTGCAATGGTCAAGGAGTTTCGTATGAAGAAGCTGTGGCCGATTCTGCTATGCCTGATATTGATAACTTTACTGCTACCCAGGAACTCGTGAAGGTTATTCCTCCGATTAATCCCTCACTTGATGACCTCTATTCTTCACCACTCTTCGCTGTACAGGTACTTGTGCAAATGGTAACTTTTCCGTTAATGTATATATATGTCAAAATAACTTTACTGATATATTGGGAAGGTAACAAGATTTAGCTGTGGAGGCGTATCACTGGGAATAGCATCGCATCACAATTTAGGCGATGGTACTGGTTTTCTTCATTTCTTCACATCTTGGTCTGAGTTAGCTCGAGGACTCTCCGTTAGCATGTCACCATTACTCGATCGGACCATTCTCCGTGCCAGAATCCCACCTACCCCTGCATTCCACCACCATGAATTCGACAAACCTCCTGTCATGGTTCATTCTTTAACTCAAAATTTGAAACAGTCTTCAGGTTCTAAAACCAATTCTAGCATAATAGTCGACATTACTTCTGATCATATGAAAACCCTCACGACAATGATAGGGAATGAAAGAGGCAAGATTAAGTACACTCGCTATGAAATCTTGACAGCATTTCTATGGCGTGTCGCAACCGAAGCACGTAACCTCCCTGAGACTCAGCCGACAAAGATACGTATTCCCGTCGATGGGCGATCTAGATTGAATCCTCCACTACCCCCAACTTACTTTGGCAATGTAATATTCACTTGTGCTACAACCGCTTTATGTGGTGAACTTCTAACGGAACCGCTTGTGCACACGGTGGACAGAATTCACGAGGCAATTATGCGGATGGACGATAAGTACTTGAGATCAGCTCTTGACTTCCTCGATCAAACAGATGACCTGACGAGTATCATGCATGGCCCGCAGAACTCTGCTTGCCCGAACTTTATTGTGGTGAGTTGGACGAGTTTGCCTTTTCATGGTGTGGATTTTGGCTGGGGACAGGGATACATACGACCTGCGTGTATCTATGAAGGCAAAGGATACATATTAGCAAGTTCAACAAACAAAGGGAGTTTGATGTTGGCTATATGCCTGGAGACAGAGCATATTCAAGCCTTCCAAGAGATATTCCATGCCTCATTTCAACGGTAATCACACCCAATCAATTGCAAACTTGTGATTTCCAGCATCTACCCTTAAATCATGTCTCCGCCAAGAGAGGGTGATTGCAAGTGAAGTTGTAACAATAATGATAATATCCGTGGCCATTCTTTGTGGAAATTAGTGGTTATCACTATTTTAAATAAATAAAAATAATATTTAAATAAAATATTTTTATTTAATAATGACTCATTATTAATACTTATAGAAAATTGACTATAATAATTATTATAATTATTTACAAAATGATTTTTTTGTGCATAAAACTCTAATTATTATTTGAGTTAGATGTTTTATTTTAATACATTAACTCTGTTAAATAATTTAGTAAATTATTATATATATTTGATTTATTAGATATGATTAAAAGGCTAATGCTTATTCATTTTTTACGAATACCTATTAAAATAGGTATTGTTTGATAATCAATAAAAAAAAAAAGTGGGAATCAGAAGGCAACATTTGTTTACTAACTTTTCGTTCGATTATTGGTAATATATAAAATAAGGAAAGAGACAGATTATATAATTCATTAGGAAATTCTACTTGATGTTTAACACTATTGCAACAACATTGGATGAATTTTGGACAAAGACCAAAATTACCTTAATCCTTGGAAGTGATAAATATGTTTATTATTGATTAAAATAATTGAATGTTTAATTTATAAGTTACCCTAATCTAATTAAAATCTGCTTGTAGGCTTGCTGAAATGAGAAATGGTCACCCTCACCCCTTACAATATTAATATTATGTTTGGTGAAATCAACTACGCAACTAAAGCGTTAAAGTGATGTCATGCAACGCATGTTGGATAAATTGTTTCATAGAAGCACGCCCACGTGCATGTTGGCGAAAAAAGTGCACCGCAGAGCCAAAATAAAAGAAATAAACACAAAAAGCAGAGCATGTTGGCGAAAAAAGTGCACTGCAGTTTGGAAGAAGTTTCAGCATTTGAACATTCATGCTAAAATGAAAACAAAAAATTTGGCGATGGCTAAATGCTTGCTTGCCGGTACGTGCTCTTCTTGTACATAAAGGTGTGAATCTATTACCTCTCTGTCCTATTTGTAATATTGGGCTTGAATCTGTTGTATATATTTTATTTGAGTGTTGTTGTGTTAGAAAGGTGTGGCCACAGTCTTAATTGGGTTTATTTCATCCTATATTTGTTGCGCTGCCTGCTTGGTTTTTATTGATCGCACATAATTATACCGGCGATGATTTGTGTTTGGCTATCTCTATTTGTTTGACTTTGTGGAAGAACGTGAATGATTTGATTTGGCATGGTCTTAAGCATTCAACTTAAGCTATTTTTTTTCTTGCCCGATCGATGTTGAGAAATTAGACTACTACTAGGAGACGCCAACCTGCAGCGATAAGCAACGCCCATTCGACTCCTATTTTGTGGCAAAAGCTACTAGATAGCTACCTTAAAATCAACACAAATGCTGCTATTTTCAAAGAGTCTAAGAAGACTGGTAATGGCTTTGTTGTTCGCAATAGTAATAGCGATTGTATAGCTGTTGGTAGTAATATTTTTTCAGGAGTTTTGGATCCATCTACAGCAAAAGTTAATGAGTATCTATGAGGCATTAAGCTGGGTTAAAAAGCAAACTTACATTATGTTATTCTTGAATCAGATTTGCAATTGGTTATATAGAGCCTTCTTTCAATTTGTCGCAATCAGTCCGAAGTTGATTTGATTATTAATTATTACTTATTTCTTTGTAATTCTATTTGTAATGAATATCACGTTATTCTTTATTAACCCATACACAGGAGCAACAAAAACCGAAGAAAGCTTGAAGAATTGAAGAAAGAAAGACGATGGTGTCTGAAGTGTTAAAGAAAGAAAGAGGGAAAACATTCTCGAAACTTCAGCTGAAAGACTTCTCAAAGTGACTTACATCTCCCACGTGACACACATCTCTAAAGCACAAGTGACTCATTAATTCACAGCAGATGCCACACTTACAAACATTGCCGTTTTACATGCCTAGAAGACAAAAGTAAAACGCAGCAGAAAGTGAAATGAAACGCAGGCAGTCTCTATTCACGGCAGAAGCACATTCAAAACACACAGCATAGGGAGTTCATTAAACATTCACGTGAAAGGCACATGGGGAGAGCTAACTCTAGCAAGCCACATCCGAAATCTTCATCTCCTGCAGCTATAAAACCAAGGCAGAAGGCACCAGACAGTGTAGAACATATACATCACACAGAAAACTAATATCTTCAATTCACTTTGTATTCAATCTTGAGAGTGCAAGAAAGAGAGACTGAAAAGAAAGGTTTGAGAGTTAGCTAGAGTACTTACCAGTAGATACTAGGAGAGTGAAAGCCTCTTGCGAGTGATTGAAAAATCACTCAACTCTGTAACATGTTCCATCTCTTTATGCATTAGTGAATTTCTCCACCGTTGTGAAGTGGGAATTTTGAATGTAGATAGTTTCAAACTATCGAACCAAGTAACTTGTGTCTTCTTTATTTTCTGCAATTGTTTTACATCTGCAAAGTTAATCAAGCTTTATCAGTATTTGTGTTTGAAAGATAACAGATAAGCAGTGAAATCCCAACACCATTAATGATATTCATTTTGATTTTTGAAAAAGATCTGCAAATTGTGCGGCTCACTCTCTTGCGAGAAATGCTAATTCTATGTCAGGTTTTGTTTATTGGAATTTATCATTCCCTGCTTATATTTCTTCAATCTTAGCTGCTGGCAATGGTTATTAATGAAGTTTCCTTCGTTTGTTTTCAAAAAAAAAAAATCTACAGCAGGTGTTTGTGAAAACACTCAAAATAGAGACCCAAATCTTTGTTCGTAGGCCTGCTGAAATGAGAAATGACCCTTTACATTCATGTTCTGTTTGGTGAAATCAACCAAGCAACTAAAGAGTTAAAGTGGGATTGTGCAACACGTGGATAAATTGTTTTATTGAAGCACAGAGCAAGCGTCGATGTTACGATGGTGCCGTATTTAATTTTGGTATAATACGATAAAGTTTTAAGTAATTTTTTAAAATTATAATATATGATGTACAACTTTATATCAACTTTATCTCAAAAAATATTATAATAAAATTTTAAAATATTAAAAATCTATTTATTTCTGTTAATATTACTTTTCACATATTAATAATAATCATAATTAATATGAAAAAGATCATTTAATTAGTATATAGATGATACAAATTACTTATAATATTATAATATAATAAATACTAATTACAGCAAAACATCAAATAGAAATAATAATTATTATCAATATTAAAATGTAGTTTCTATATTAATATTTAATTATCAATAATAAAATATATATTTATCTTAATATGTAATTATTATCAATAATAGAATGCAATTATATTTATGTTAATAATTTAAAAGATAAATAAAAAATTTAAAGCTTCTTAATTTTAATTTTAACATTTTTTAAGTATTCTCGTAGAAAAAATACAACTATTATTTACTATATGAATTTGAATATTATTTCATTAATAATGAAAAGAGATGATAAGTTCAAAATATGTATTTTTAAAAAATTCAATTTATTGCATAATTTTAATTAAAATTTTAAAACTAATAATTGATATTTAAATATTGTCTTTATTAATTATTTTTTATTAAACTAATGGATTATGGAGCACATATTTTATTACCCCGGTCATGATTCCTTCTTCAACTCAAAGTTTGAACGAGTCTTCAGGTCCTAAAACCAATTCTAGGATAATACTCCAGATTACTTCCGATCACATGAAAACCCTCACGTCAACCATAGGGAATGAAAGAAGCAAGATGTACACTCGGTATGAAATCTTGACAGCATTTCTATGGCGTGTCGCTTCCAAAGCGCGTAAACTGCCCGAGACTCAGCCGACGAAGATACGTATTCCTGTCAATGGGCGATCTAGATTGAATCCACCCCACCTACTTTGGCAATGTAATATTGACTTGTGCTACAACGGCTCCATGCGGTGAACTTCTATCAGAAACACTTGTGCACACGGTGGACAGAATTAACGAGGCCCTACTGCGGATGGACGACAAGTTCTTGAGATCAGCTCTTGACTTCATCGATCAAACAGATGACCTGACAACCATCATGCATGCGCCGGGGACCTGTAGTTGCCAGAACCTTACTGTAGTGAGTTGGATGAACTTGCCTTTTCATGGTGTGGATTTTCACTGGGGACAGGCATACGTGCGACCTGCGAGCATGTTTGGAGGCAGGGGATACATATTAGCAAGTCCATCAAACAAAGAGACTTTTATCACTACAAGAAAAATAAAGTTTAGCTAATAGAATTTGTATATATTTTGTCGGTAAGCTTATTTAGCGACGAAATTTATTCACGAAAAAAGGCGTCGGAGATATGGCCGTTACTAAATTTAACGA
>JAOTIZ010000008.1:155096-167587 GCA_027123425.1 Erythroxylum panamense | reverse complement strand
AATATAATGAAATAAAATAAAAATAATTATTAAAGAGATTAATATAAAATTATAATATGTAATTTTGATGATAATATTTTAACAATATCTTAATAATATTTTAATAATAGCTTAACAATAATTTAATAATATATTTTATCTTTTATTCCTGATATTTAATTCTATTTATACTCCCACTCTTTAAATGTTACATTTTCATTACCACCTCTTTATTACTATATAAAAAAGATTAGAGTTTAAGCTTTTTCACCATTTGTACTAAAGGTATTAAAAATTTTGTATTATAATTTACAGCTACAAGTAAAATTAATTCACGCATCATATTTGGTATAAAATTTTTTAGTTGTGTTGTTAATTATTTATGATATTAATATATTACTTAATTAATTTTAAATATAATTTTACTAACTTTTATCGTATATTTAAAATTCACCATCTTAATACAAAAATTGTGTAAATTTTAAGAAAACAGGCTTTAAAAGTTTGTATTATTCAAAGTAAGTAATAATAAAGAATTTAGATTTAATTATAAGTACTCACTTTAGTTTTCTCGTAGACAATTTAGAAAGTTCAAGGACCTAAGCAAATCAAGTTTTTCTCTTCTTAACAATTAAAATGTTGTAACTTAACTATTTTAATTCCTCTTTTTTTTTTCGTAAAGGTCAAGAAATAAAATTCGTAAAAATAATTTAAAATATGAATGTTTAGGTTTAGTTGGACAGTTCTGACATATTTATTTGCCTGCGTACGATTGCATTTGCCCTGGGCAGTACGCAATACTGTGACTGAGGGTCCTTTTCGAAACCCTGAACCGGCAACTACCGTCAGTAACGAGGTTACGGTCTGTTTGTTTTCATTTGAAATTTTAAAATCAATAAAAGTTATAAAAATATTTTTGGTTTTTTTATAATCTGTCTTGTTAACGACTAATTATTTATTATTTATTATTTAATATAATAAATTTTTAATAAATATTATATAAAAGATGAAAATAGATTTATTTAATTAAAATAATTTATCTTAAAGTTTTATTTAATATGTAATTATTATTGGTGATTAAAAATTAAATAAATTTTCTTTTTTTTTTGGAAAAAATAAAAATCTAAAACAGAAAAACTAAAAAATAAAAATCACAAAGCTTTTTCCATTTATCATCAATGAGTAAATATTTTTCTACCTTCTGTTTATTATGCAGTTGACATCATTTCGATGTGGAGGAGTCTGTCTTGGGGTTGGGTGGCATCATACACTAGCAGACGGCTCTTCTGCTATGCACTTCATCAACTCATGGTCTGACGTAACTCGAGGCCTCTCCGTCGATATCCCACCGTTCATCGACCGGACCCCTCTCGCCGCCGGTAACCCACCAACCCCTACGTTTCATCATGCAGAATACGATCCACCACCTTCCATGAACACACTTGACCAGAACGGAAAGTATCAGTCGAGCGAGAAACCTGCGTGCACCAAGATTCTTAAGCTCACTCTCGACCAGATCAACACCCTTAAAGCAACCTCCAAACAACAAGACGGTGCAACCAAGTACAGCACATACGAGACTCTTGCAGCTCATATTTGGCGTTGCATGTGCATGGCACGGGAGCTTGCCGCCGACCAGCCCACCAGGCTGTACATTGCCACAGACGGACGTTCACGGCTGCGTCCTCCACTGCCCTCCGGTTACTTCGGCAATGTTATATTCACAACGACGGTGACTTCCTTATCTGGGGACATTAAAACAGAGACATTAGTGCAAACCATGAAACGGTTACGTGAATCGTTGAAGAGAATGGACAATGAGTATTTGAGATCAGCACTTGATCACTTACAAGTCCAGCCTGATTTAGGGGATCTGGTAAGAGGTCCCACCACGTTTAAGTCTCCAAATCTTAACGTGAATAGCTGGATTTCGCTGCCTGCGCATGATGCTGATTTTGGGTGGGGAAGGCCGGTCCACATGGGTCCGGCTAGTGTGCTCTATGAAGGGACGGTATATATACTAAAAACTCCGGCGAAGGATGGTGGCTTGTCGGTAATTATCCGCCTTGAAGACGATATCTTGCAAAGATTTGAGAAGTTACTGTTTGATTTTTAACTGGCGAATCAACAGTCTTACCACCCTCTAAACTCCTTTTTATGATACTCGACTTGTTTTATTGTTATTTTTCTGACTGACTTTTTAATTTATTTTAAATAAATAGTTTGTGGGTTATTCTTAATTTTGAATATTTTTTTAATGCATGTTTGAAATTTAAAAATAATAATTAGGGTTTCCAATAGTATTTAAAAATATATTATAGTGATTTTAAGAATATTTAATTCAATTTTTATAATTAACTAATTTAAAAATTAATATTAATATTAATATATTGAACTCAAACACTCCTAATCAAATTCAAATTCGATTAAAAATGATTTGATAATTAACTTAAAACCAACAATAAAAATGAAACAGAAAAGCGGTGGGAAAAAAAAAGAAAAACACAGGATAGTATAAAGCTTTACCCTTCTTCATATCTTACAGGTATAACCAAGAATGTCTCTCGTGACTTAGCGCGGAGGATCAAGCAAGCATTGAATGTTTATAGTACGAACACTCTTGGTAAATATCTAGATATCCCTCTGGTCTATGAACGTACCTCTAGGCATACCTACTAGTACATACTGGACAAAGCCTATAAAAAATTGGGAAATCTAGAATGCTTTCTTTAGTGGGTCGGGTTACGTTAACTCAATCGGTAATTTCGGCCCTTCCTATTTTTACAATACAAACGATTCGACTGTCCCGTCAACTTTTCGATGATTTGAAAAAATTAATGTGGAATTTCATCTGGGCATCGCATGATGGGCAACAGAAAATACATCTTGTCAACTGGGATGCAGTGTGTGGGGGGTCTAGGTGTAAGACGCGTTAAATCTTCCAATGATGCGTTCTTAACCAAATTAGGATGGGATTTACTTACTAAACCCAATGCCGTGTAGGTTCGACTCCTGCGAGTCAAATATCGATTAGATGTTCATCATCTCCCCATGACGTTGGCTAGATCAGGGCCTTCGACTTTTTGGAGAGGGCTAGCCGCATCTTGGCACTTTGTGCGCCAAGGCGCTAACTGGAAACTAGGCGACGGACGTCGCATTCTCTTCTGGCGTGATAATTGGGTCGAGGATCTGGGACCACTATATTTAGTGGCCACCTCCCAAGTTTCGAAAAGTGTATTAGATGACACAGTGTTTGACTACAAAAGCCCAGATGGAGATTGGCACTAGCATCTTTTCCAACATTACCTCCCCTTCACAGTTTGTATGTTGATTGCATCTATATGTCCTCATCTTAATGACCAAGTGGAGGATCAGTTGCTATGGGGTCCTACTTATACTAGGAAATTCACAATGGCTTCAACTTATAGCCTCATTGAACAAGCCAATATGGACACGTCCTGCAAGATTTGGGAGATCATATGGAAATGGGCAGGACCTTAGCGGATACAGTTCTTCCTTTGGTTGATGGTGAAGGGGAAGCTGTTGACTAATCAACCGCGAGTGGTGCATCATTTAACAATGAACAGCGGCTGCCATTGTTGTGATCAGGAAGAGTTTATTCTTCATGCATTAAGGGATTGCCCCATAATAACTTCTTTCTAGCAAAAATTCCATTGACAGGGCTTTCTTCCAACAAGACGAGGTACCGTGGGTTATTAGCAACCTTCAACCTCATCCTCAATTCAATTAGATAGATTGGGCGATTATCTTTAGAGTCGCCTATTGGTTTTATAGAAATGGCAGAACAATAGCATCTTTGACCCTGACTTTGTTTGGCAAGTGGAGGGTACTCGCCTAGTCATGGATTATGTTGGTTTGATCTCCCGGGCCACTATGATGAAAAACTGGGTCTTCCCGATGCAGGGTATGCCTTTCGGTGCTCCTGTGGGTTGGAACAAACCGCTAGAGGGGTGGGTCAAACTCAACACGAATGGAGCGGTTAATCCAGGCTCCAATCTGACTGCAATTGGAGGTCTCCTGAGGTCTAGCCAAGGTCACTGATGTGGCAGTTTTCTCCTGAATTTTGGAGTGGGAGTACCACTGGAGGCAGAATTGTGGGAGGTCCATTCAAGCGTCTCCCTAGTCTGGGATCGAGGATAGTCATTTGGAGTGGAGTACCACTGGAGGCAGAATTGTAGGGAGTCCATTCAAGCTTCTCCTTGGTCTGGGATCGAGGATATCGTCAGGTGATAACCGAAATGGATTTGCTGGAGGTTATTAATATTCTATCATCTTCCCACAGCGCTATGTCTGACACTTTTCTTTTGGTGACAGGTATTCGCGAATTGTTTCATCGCGATTCAGAAGTTCATCTACAGCATATCCATCGAGAAGGGAACTAATGTGCAGACTGTCTAGCTTCCTTAGCCATGAGATCAAGGCCCAGACTACACTATCTTCAAGAGCCTCAGATATCCATTTGAGACGTTCTCTATCATGATATAAACGGAACGATATATCCCTGCACCCTGCGTTAGAGGGTGTCAGGGGTTGCGAGTGTTTTGCTTTTCTAGTTATTTTCTCCCTGGTAAAAAAAACTCAAAAAACTTCAATGCTTTTGCATTCAAAGCGTTGTTATAGTGGTGTTATTTATTGCTACGTTTTTGTAATTATCTACTTTTCTACGAGTTACAGGATTGAGTGAACCATGCGACGAATGGTAATATGATTTTAGCCGGAATTCTTGGGAACATGCAGAGTTTATATGAGACAGTGAAGAAGGCACAAATGGTTGTCACAGTTGAAGCAGTTCGAGTGCGAAAAGAGCTTGCTGCATATGGCTTATGAATTATTTCCATCTGTAATTCCAAATTTCTTGTGTTTGTGAATTTCTCACGAAGTTCTAATTTCATTGTTCCTTTTGCAGAGCGGAATTTGATGGTTACTATGAAGGTGAGCTAATCAAGGTTTCCTTCTCTCTGCGTACGTGGGTTGTGTGTGGTGAAATGCAGATCACATGTTCGTTTTCTAAACATAATGAATGCTTTTAACAGTTTGTATTGCCAGTTTTAAACGCATTGCTATGTTGGAACTAACAGAAGGCTTCAATTTTCTTCTTTTCATTGTTGTTTTTCTCAAACTAAAGGTCACACTGTTAGTACGTAGTAGGAGATTTATTACGTACCTCAGATCTACATGAAAGGATTAAAAACGAAGGTTATGTGGAATATCTAGATTTCGGTTCCATCTCTGATTCCGATACCGATTCCGAGCTCTAAACATCTTCGAATCTCCCGGGACTTTTAGTGGAAAGTGATCGCCGACTCACGGGCTAGGTCTTTCTACCAGGGGCGAATCTACAGCCTCCAACAAATCCTTTATAAAAAAATTATTATTTTAAGTTTTGCCCCCATAAAAAAATAAAATTTTACTCCTATTAAAATTTTACCTCCATTAAAAATAAAATTTTGTCCTTAATAAAATTTTGTCCCTACTTAAAAAAATTTTTAAATCCGCCCCTGCTTTCTACAGTTTCCTCAAATCACGAGCTCTCTTAACGGATCAGAAAACCTTATGCTCGTGAATGAACTCTTGAGTAACTGTAGGAGACCTTACCTTTATATAGTTTCTATATCAGGCTTCCCCATCACAAGGCCGATATAGACCTGGTTTACACTAAATGGGACCTATTTTTCACCCGGACTTCGACCCATTAATCTAGATCATTTATTGGGCCACTTTATTATCTTTATTCGGATTAAATGGCGTAACTTAACCAGTAATTTATTTAAAAACTAAATTTATAATTAATATTAGTAACTTTATGAGACATAGACAAAATGTCTTACACACGCTAGCTATACGCCCTGAGATAACTGAGGCTGCAGTGGAATTTGGTCCAGAAGTGAGTATGGATGCCGACTTATTTATTTGATGTGCTAGATTGTGCAAGATGCGTATATGATGATCTTTTTTCTTGGTTTAGGTTAAGACCTGTTCTGACAGATATAGGATTGCCCTTACTGAATAAGACATGCACTATCAGTTTACCTGGTATTCACACTTCCAATAATTGATTCATCAAAACTTTGGATGGTTAGAATTTCTGAAACTTATTTCCATCACCTTGGAAGAGTGTGTATTTAGGTGCTTCTGACTCAGAATGGAGGAATATGTGTTACTTCCATCTTGATGTCAATGCTATATTTTCCCTCAATTTTGTAATTTGATTAGTTACAGAAAACAACATTTTCCAGTTTTTCAGGAGAAAAAAGTGAAAAGCTTGCTACATTTGTAGACAAGAAAAGAAAGATAATGTTCGAAATTTAGAATGGAACAAATGATGACTATCCTAGATACTAGGTTCTTGACTTATCACTTACGTGAGGTTTTTTCTATTTTTCCTATAAATTTATTTGAAGCTAAACCCCCGATCCTGTCCTGTTTTATTGTTTGCAGGTAGTACGTTCTGCTTTTATCTAGGATTTTGGTAGTTGTTTTCCTGCCAAGAATGATCTGAAAAGAATGAAAGCTCTTCTAGGTTGGAACAATGGAACTTCGTGGCCAGCTCCTCTCACTATTGCAAATGTCAGACCATCATAGACTTCTGTCCATCCTCCAACCTGGAAAAGATAGAACTTTTGATTATTTATAGCCTTTTTCTTTGTTAGAAGACAAAGAATATGATCAGAAGTTGTCATGTTTCTGGCATGAACATCTCCTTCCTCGTACCTGGTTGCCAGAATACCAGGGGTACCACCGAGTTTTAATGGTGAGACTGAGGTGGCTGAGGGAAAACCTGGTAGCTGTCACTGGCACGACTGAGTCCGTGTCCCCACTGTATCAAAGCAAGAGACATGGTAAGAGAATGCTCGATTGTTTAATGCATCTTCTCATGAGTCAATTGTCAGATAACAACTTTGAGATCAACATATACTAGAAGGAGATGTAATTAGTTAAGCAAATCAATAATTCACCTGAAAACCCAGATTCGTAGACCAGCAGCAATTAGCTTCTTGTAGGTAGGTAACATAGAAGATTCAGAATCCTTCCAATTCTTGATAAGAACATCACTGCACATCATCAACTCATAGCTTTAGATATGCAACAAAAATGCATCAAGTTTTTTTTCCTCTTAAAACTGAAAAGGAACAGACATAACAAGAGTGATTAAGACACCTGCAGGCGGTCCATTTGTAAGTAATTCCAGTGGCATTAGCATGCATTGCCTTTTGCACATCAGGTCTATTGTAATACTTCTCTGCATAATTCTCACTGCAGGGTTCATAACCAGAGACCCTTCTGCGCAGAAGTGTGTTCTTCATTCTTACAGTACTATTTGGAAGTTGGATACAAGAGGGTGTGTAAATGCTGTACTGATCAATGTGGCCAAATTCATGGTTCATTGCATAATACACAGTATCATCGCATTTTTGGGTGGCTTTCTCTTGCTTGAAATTGCAATTCTTCAGAATTTCACGATAAGTTTTGTCTGATATCATAGAATGCGTCCACCAATAAGTGACAGTTCCGATACTATCATAATAGTTATCTGTCACACCATTTCCCACCTGCGTCATTTTCAGCAGTAAATATAAGAAAAATTTGAACTTCCATTGATAACTGGTTCAACAAGCTTCAAGATTTCATCTGAGTTTTACTCACAAGTAGTCCTTTGATATTGATGATGGGGTTTGAATACGCTTTATTATAGTCGATGATTTTCTTTGCCAACTGAGGAACATAATGCCCTGAATAAGATCAATAAGAATGCAATAGTTAGTTAAATCTTACCAGGAGAAAAAGGTTAAAATACTGTATCATAACCTGCATAACTTTCCCCGGCAAGATAGAAGTCTCTCTGCTTGTATTGCGGAAATCTTGACATCCATCTAAGCAGAAAAAATAAAGCATCCTGAGCTGTGTCACAGAAGGTGCCACAGTTCTTGTTATTGCACAACAAGAACATGTACAATTACAGAATTACTGGTGACATCATAAACATGCATATACACACCTGTCCTTTCGTCCCCAGAATCTTTAAGATCAGAGCTTGTATTTGTATAGGAGAATCCAACACCAGCAGGTGATTCCAGAAAGAGAATATTTGCTTCTGTAAGTAAAAATAGGAACTGATTTCAACATTTCAAGATTAGTTTTAGTTATGTATACATTAGATATTCATCTAAATAAAAGCTATATACCTCTATTCCATGAAAACTTGTTTAAGTACAGAGATGAACCAGTTCTATTGATTCGAAATGGACCTATCTCCTCTGACGCTCCATATGCCACAGACGAGCAGCCAGGTCCTGCACTAACAGACATGACCAATTATCTGCACAGTCATTTGACTTCATATAATCTTAAGCCTCCATGTTCACTTCTCTTCTCATTATGGTATGATGGGACAAATAATTATCATTCTTGATGAACAAAAACTCAAAGATGGAACGTTTGATCAAAATTTTCAGGATTCAGAAACATAAAACATAGGAGAATATGTATTCTATTACACAATATTCTTTCTGTAAGCAGAGAACACAAGGAAAAAGGGCTCATAATTTGTCGCGTAACTAACATCCTTATCCTACTTGTCTGAAAAGTTTTTTTGCAACCTTTTACAGTTTTACAGACATGTATAAACTTGTTTATCCAGATTGCACTGCAGGTCTCCCTGTAACAAAAGATAAAAAGGGAAAAGGAGGTGGTCCAACAACTTTTGTGATTGCTCTCTATTTCACTTTCGAGGCAAAGCAAGAATAGTGGAGCAGTGTGACGATAGCGGGTGCAGAGCATACCGACAGTATTACTACAAGTTTATCAGCTCTGGTGTCACGGTTAGCTAGTTCCTCCTCTTTGGGTCATGGAGTGAAAAAAAACAAAAAGGACCATCTCAACCACCAGCGTCTTTCAGGATGCGTGCTTTTAAATTTTAATACAGAAACAAATGAAGCTGCAAGATAATCTTTGCATTCTCTTTTCCAAACCATTTAGAGTCAACTGAAAAGAAGATTAAGCAAGAAACCACCATCGTCGGGAAACAGAAGCAGCTTTCTGATGGACAGAAACATGGAAAGTTGGGGAAAGTTTTTAACAGCGGGAAAAAAAGAAAGCTGGTTTACTTTCTGATGGCATTTTGTTACAGATATTTTACTTCTTTACAGAAACATACACTACGAGTAACAACAAAAGAACAGAGAATAAGAATCTTGGAGTTTTTGGTGTTGGGAAAGAACAGAGCTTTTGTCCTAAAACAAAGGCATAAACGTCAGATATGGAAGGAACAAGACCCTCAAACATACAGATAGAAAGAGAGAGATCACGAGGACCCATGTGATGTGCTTTTTAACTTATTTTCTCGCTTCCACAGTTCTATTTGGTGTTTTGTATTCTACTTCTGTGGTGATAGCCAGTTGTTTGTTTTTCGTTTTGTTGCTGTTGATGGTGACACAGGCTCATTTTGGAAGGGAATAGAGGGTTCTGAGTAATCTGCACACATGGTAGATGGGGTTACTGAGCTGGCACTTAGCCCCAAGGCAGAGCTGTGGATAGAGAAGACGTGCAACTGCAAAGAGGTGAAAACTGAAGACACGAGTGGGACTAAACTTGCATGGAATATTAATTGATGGGTAAAGATATTTTTTTTTTTGTTGTTGGTGTTTTTGGCTTCAAGAAATGCCAATCTTTTACCTCCAATAATGCAAATACTAACTAGCAACTAGCAAGTAGAATAATACAGCTTTCTTCCATAAAAAAGACCATCCTACTGTTGCAATAAAGAACTGAACTTGATGGTTTAAGTTTGTTAGATCTGTTGTATTCCAAGAGGAAACATGGGAACAGTGATTCAAGAGCACTCTGTTTCGTGAAAGATAGAATTTTGCATCGAGAATTGAACCCAAAATTCAATCTTTTATCGTTCTAAATAATGTAGTGAGAATCTGTTTCCTGAAAATAGTCTCTCCCATCTTCATATGTTTCACTGGTCTGTTACTCTGCTTAGTCAAACGCACCTAAGTTCCAAGCAAATGATATGTAGAATTGGGAACAGCATACATTTGGTGGAAGGCAAGGAGTAAGGTTGAGAAGCTCGCAAACTAACCTCCATTGAGCCAAAGAACAAGAGGTTTCTTTTGAGGAGATATTGCTGCTTCCGTTAACCAGTAGAACAATGCACGACCATTTTTTTCGTTGACAGTAACATAGCCAGAGAATTGAGAGAAGGTCACCGGGGGTTGACCTGGTAGAGCTGAGATTCGATCTAGCTCTTGCTGCCTGGTCAAACCAACAATGGAGGTGATTGAGGATGAGAAAAGAAAAGTCACTATAAACAAGAGATGGGTTCTTGATTGAACTGCCATTGCACCCTCCACAAGAGAAGATGGTTGCTTTCCCTTCTCTTTGTCCTCAACAAAGTAAGAAAAGACTAGTTTTTTTCACTAGATAGAACCGAAAGAAGGTATTAATACACTCGATTATGGTTATAGAGGGGCTTGAAGTTTAATGTTCCTGCATTACTACACTAGTGCAGGTTAGGCAGATATGTGGACCTCCCTTAATTTTCCCATCTCTCCTGGGATGTTAAAAGAAAGGCAGTGCGAGATAAATGGGTAGCTTGAAGGCAGATAGAGACCTAGATCAGAACTTAGCTAGGAACCAACCAGAAGAGGTATCATAAATGCATTACAAGTTCTTCGCAATGTCTGAGCTGTACAATTATAATCAACTCTCTTTTCATTCTATATTAAGCAAAACCATTCTCAACAGATAAAAAAGAAAGGAATAGAGCGAGAGCTGGGACACATTGTCATAGAGCTCTCTTTTCTTGCAACACCTTGATAATGTGCTATTATATATGCTTTTGCTTGTATTAGCAAACTATGTCAGGAAGTCCAAGTTGCCCATTTAGCTCTATGGCTTTTCATTTGTATTATAGTTAATGCTAAGAACCATTAGTGGTAATTATATATACTTGAAAATAGTGTTAAATATGATAGAATCTTTGTTTTTATTTTAATTTTCATGCTTTGAGAATTATCACTTACTCTTATTGTATTATTTAGTTATTACTTAACTATTTCTATATTCTATTAATTTTTCATATATATTCTTAAATTCTATTGTTTGAGCTATAGAAAGAACAATATAATTAAGGACTTTGAAATGCTTTGTCTTTTTTTTTTAATACATGGGAGAAGAAAACAAAAACTACTGACAGAGAGAGCGACTATACAAGACAGAGTGAGAATCACGGGACATAGTGGCAAAGACAAGCGACGGAGCCTCCTGAAGAAGAGTGGACCCGAAACGCTTTGTCTTTCTCCAGCCATTGTGGTCCTTAAGATCATTAAAGGTTATAAGGTGTGGGGCTGACACTATTGTGCCATCCATCTACTACCCTTGTTTTAGGTCTGTCTGTTTATGTATTGCATGAGACAAAGTTAAACTAGAAGCCAACGAAAGGACTTTATCTCCTTCTTTCCTCTTCATGTCTTTGAGGGTATAGGAGGCCTGGTGAAGAGGAAACTTTTATGAGTTTTAACTCTTTAAGTGACAGAAATATGAGTATAGTTGCTATATATGACCAATGGGTGAGCTCAAATTGTCAAAACCTACTAAGTAATATCAATCTTACTTGGTAAGTGGAGTTAGGGAGCTAGGTGAGCATTATGTTGTGATTAGTTGATGACTTTAAACCATCTTGGTTTTGGAGGAGTTTTAAGGTTTGGTGAGGTGTTCTCGAGCATTCCATTTTAGTCTGTCAAAGTTCTTCTTCAAAAGTACTCGTACTATCATAACTCAATGATATAAGCCATTTTAACGGGAGTGGTTAAACTTAGTTCAACAAATTGATCACCTGCTATAGCTATACATTGTGAGTGAAAAACAATGAGGACAGGTCTCAAGAAGATGATCCAATTGGTATGTCGTTTTCTATGGTGGTTGGAGGTTGTTTTTTATTTTAATAATTTAGAAAATGACAATTTGATAATAGAGACATTAAATCTATAATTTGATTCTGAATTATTAATTATTAAATAATTTATTTATAATACGTGAAAAGATGAACGAATTATGAATTTATAAAAGAAGATTAATTAATTATTTTTATCATGTAATTATAGAAAGCTCAAATATTTAAGGACCTTTTGTTTTCATTTATGTTTTTTATTTTTAGATTTTAGTTTTCTGTTTTTTTTTTCAAATTTAGTAAAATAAAACTTGTTTGAACTTTTGGTTTATGTTTTTAGTTTTGGTTTCTTCCCTTTTTAAAATTATTTAAAAACCAAAAAAATTGTTTTTTGTAATTTGATTTACTATTAACTAAATATATATTATTTAATATATTAATCAGTAATAAGAATTATAAATAATTTAATTTGATATTATATATTTATTTAATTAAAATTAATTTTCAATAAAATTATAAATAATTTAATTTAATATAATAATTATTAATAAATATGATTAAAACTAAAATGTCTTCTAAATATATAAATTTTAAATAA
>JAOTIZ010000008.1:107417-146067 GCA_027123425.1 Erythroxylum panamense | reverse complement strand
TATAAACCAACCACTATCAATGACAATGGTAATCATTCCTTCATTTTAACCAACCATCATAATTATAATGATTATATTCATTCTCATTCTTCACTATATTCATTCCCATTACCATTCCCATTACCTTCTGTGAATCAAGCGCCTCCTTAATTCGAACTTAGACTCGAGTCTCACGAGCCTCAACCGGCCCATTGCGAGAGGTTGCAGTACACTCTGGTCTCGCGGACCTCAACGGGTACATCATGGGTGATTACAATATTGTATTGGGGCTGTACAGTGACCGGCCTAAGTATATAGTAGGCCTGAGCTGATCCTTCACAGGTTAAAGGATGGACCAGTGGCATGGATTGTTGGGAAATGGGAATGATATTTGGAACGTTTTAAGATCAGCCTCGGGTGCGAACCCCATCCTGAAATTCTGCCAACAGACGTAGACCTAGCATCACCGGTGTCTTGAACAACGTAGTAACTTCATTACAGCTATTTCATGAGTTAACAGCCACTCTGCAACTAACCTGAAGGTCCAACATGGATGGTCGGATTAAGGAGTAAAAATGATTGATTCCATAATGTTCTGTAATTACCATCAGGACTTTAGCTGAGCATTGTCATTAGAAAAAGGCTTTCACCTTTCAACTCCTATATTTCACCTGGAATGTGGAGAATTGAACATCATTTGCAGAGAATAGCGTTAACCTGAGTTCTTTTGTTTCTTTTTGGAAAAAGTGAGATTTGGTTTTCAGTTTAGGCCCTGGAAAACATAAGATGGCTTGCTTGAACATGGGCAGCGAAGTTCGGATAGAAACCAATGTTTTTGGAGATTCAATTTATGGAATGGGACCAGATCTCATCAGAAATGAATTGGGTGCTTATGGGGAGAAGCTTCTTGGCTCAAGCTCTGCTTATATGCAAAGCAATGTACGAGAACTTCCTGTTCATCATCACCCGTTTAGTTTGCTAGCTAGCTTGTTTAGTTCTGGAATACTGCATCACAGCTTGATTTTTGTGTAACTTCGTTTGTTACAGATTAGCAGATACCTGTCTAATCCTCAGTATTACGTTCAAGTGAACGATGGGTACGTGAAGAACAAATTGAAAGTAATCTTGTTTCCATTTCTTCACAGGGTATGCAGATTAGTTATGCGTATCATTATTTCAGTAAGTGACATTTCAGTTTGATCTCTCTCTATCTTTCTAATACTTGCAAACGCCGGACATAAACATCCAGGGACACTGGATGAGAGCAACTGAGAAGTTGGGAGGCCAAATCTCTTATAAACCTCCAATTCATGATATAAACGCACCTGATCTGTACATTCCGTTCATGGCGTTTGGTACCTACCTGGTCTTGGCTGGTCTCTTCTTGGGCATCAATGGCAGGCAAGTCTCCTTCTCAAAATTTCACTCTCTTAAACTTCTCGCAAGATTCAACATTGCTAAATGAAACGGCTTATTCTCTCCTGCCATGATAGGTTCAGTCCTGAAGCTTTAGGAGTGCAACTCACAAATGGCCTACTCTGCTGGTTGTTCCAAGTACTCCTTCTTGAAGCCACACTGCACACGTTAGGAGACGGCGACGTGCCTCCGCTGGACGTCATCGCCTACGGCGGATACATTTTCGTCGCCGTATCGGTGATCCTGGTCGCAAGAATTCTGTGCAGATACTCGTTTCATGCGGTGACTCTGTGGGAATGCTTCTGCATGGGAACGTTGCTTGTAAAGATCCTGAAGAGGATTTTGATTGCGGAGATGAGAAGCTGCTACGAGCATTCCAGCAAACGCCACTATCTCTTGCTTCTGGTCGGTTTTGCTCAAGTTCCATTACTGTTTTGGCTTGGCAATGTTGGTGTTTGATCACCATGGAACATATTAACCATTGTGGGGGGTGCTTCAATTCCATAAGATTTGATAAGCTTTTTCTTATGCTGTTCTTAAACATCTTTACTCATATTAAGTTTGCTGTTTAGACAATTATTAAATACGGTCTGGGCAAATCTTGGCATTCACCGTTGGAGTAAGAAGCTTATATGCTGGTGCAAACTCCATTCAAGTTGGTAAGATTAAGCACGGATGGAGCATATAAAAGATCGTCCTCTTTGGTTACAACAGGTGGCTTTATTAGTGATAGTTTAAGCGCTTAGCTTGGACGTTTTCTGCAAAGTATTGAATAGTGCTCATCTATCTCTGTTAAATTTTGGAGATTTTTTTTCAGACTCAAACTTGCTTAAAATTTGGGTCATCGTTGGATCAAATTAGAAGTGAATTCGTCATCGGTGATTAATCTTTTGTCATCCCCGTCTAATTGATCGAGGTCTTTCAATCTCTTAGTCCTAGATATCTATAAACAGAATTAAGTAGTTGTATCTTGTTACATTTATAAAAAGAGTAGTTGATATATATGTCGACTGATTTAACTTTGTAGTTTATTTTACGTTTGAAATTACAACTTTTTATAATATACTTATAGAGTGCCTCTCAATTCTTTTAAAGGATATGTTAAGAGTGTGTTTTCCTATATTAATCATGTAACATCTCTCGCCTTCTTTCTATTTCATTCAAAAAAAATGTTATCTTCCAAATTATGAAACAAATTTCTGTTTATTACTCTACCCTAAAAATTTTTAATAAATAAAATCATCTTAAAATCTAATTTTTGCTTTTGATAACTCTTAATTAAATATTAAAATTTCATTAAAAATAAATATAGAATAAATATACAAGGACAAAAAAGTAAATAAGTCATATCTCGTTATATATCAAAATTCTATTTGTGAGTCAATCTCAAATTAAATTGTATTTCGGATTCTAAATTCTAAATTGAATATTATTACTTGTTGAAAAGGACTCAAAAGTAAAAAAGTGAACTTAAAATCGTAAAAGGAGGGGAGGGCGCTTGATCCTCCTCAAAAGCTTCAAAACGGAGTGGAGGCTGAGTCAAATCCCACGCTCCAAATTACAATTTAGTCACGCTTTTCTTCAATATTTACAAAACCACCCGCCAAGCACCAACCATCGTTTATATTTCTTCTCTTCTTTGCAAGTTCTGCGGCAGACAATACAAAGGTACTTCTGTTGTTTCAGATTATTTTTTGATTATCCTAATTTGTTGATCTGGATGCGACGTGTTTTCTGCTAGAAGTTTATTTCTTTCGTGATCTATGATTTTTGGATCTCAAAGTTGTGATCTTTTTCCGATGGTGTTTTGTTAGAAGTGATGTGAAGGTGGAGGAAAATTGGGATCTTTCGAGTTTTTCTTTTCCGGGGAATTTATCGGTTGGAGGGAAATTAAGGGAATCCTCTTTTCGTTCTATTTCCTTTGTGGCCGAAAAGTTTCATTTTTGAAAAACAAAATCCTAGTTTTTTTTCAATAACTTGACAATATGTATCTTTTAGGTTGTCTGTGTTAATCTGGTGTATTCATTAACGGGCCAAATTTGATCTGCATTATTTATTTCTTTCTTTTCTGGGTTTTCTCATAATTCAGGAAATGTATAGTTGTGTTTTGCTTTAGCTTTGTTCTTTTGCTTAGCGTGTAATGGATATGCTTAATTCTGTTGGGTTGTCCTTGTTTTCCTGCCACTGACTTGGCTTATATCTGCAATTTCTGATTTAATTGACGTTCGGTTTCAGGATATATTTGTGTAAATTAAGGATGTTAGAGCAATTGCTTATCTTTACACGAGGAGGTTTGATCCTCTGGACATGTAAAGAGCTTGGAAATGCTCTGAAAGGATCACCAATTGACACCTTGATCCGGTCCTGTCTTTTGGAGGAACGATCCGGTGCTGCATCTTACAACTACGATGGTCCTGGTGCTGCATACACCCTCAAGTGGACGTTCCATAATGAGCTTGGCCTCGTGTTTGTCGCTGTGTATCAGCGGATACTCCATTTGTTGTATGTGGATGAACTGCTTACTATGGTCAAGCGTGAGTTTACGGAGATTTATAATCCAAAGCGTCTGGATTATCATGATTTTGACGAGACTTTTAGGCAGCTTAAGAAAGAAGCGGAAGGTCGTGCTGAGGAATTTAAGAAATTGAAGCAACCAGTAAGCAAGCCTGTGAGTGATGGTAAGAAGCAAGGACAGTTAAAAAGGGCTGGATTTGGGGGAGGGAATAAGAACAAGAGTGAAGCAAGTGATGGTGCTGATGATGGTAATGAGAAAGGCCGGAATTTGGAGAGTGGACACTCCAATAGTAACAATGTTGAGATGGAAGTGTCTAGGGGCAGAACTTTTGCTAATGGTAAAGAAAATGAAAGTTCCAATGTTGGAGCTTTTGATGTAAGTAAGCTTCAGAAGCTTAGAAGTAAAGGTGGAAAAAAAACTGACACTGTTGCTATTAAGGGTTCCAAGGAGGACCCGAAGAAAAAGATAACAAAGAAGAATAGAGTTTGGAATGATTCAGCTCCAGAGTCAAAATTGGACTTTACTGATCCTGTAGAGAACATGAATGAGAAAGTAGAAGTTGTGGCAACTGATCATGGTGAAAGCATGATGGACAAAGATGAAATTATCAGTAGTGAAAGTGAGGTTGAAGAAGATGAAGAAGTGGGGAAGGACAGCAAGCCTGATGTGAAGAAGAAGGGATGGTTTTCATCCATGTTCCAGAGGTAGATATTACTTTAATTTTTATGTTGATTAACTCGCATTTTTTTGGGGCATTGATGGCTCAACTTTCTACAGATTTATATGCCCTTCCCTTTGAAATATTTATAGTATCTGATCACCTTTGTAAAGCTTTTGTAACTGATGATACGACCAAGTTAGGCTATAAGTTCTATTTTCCTTTTCTGTGATTAATTATCTGAATTGCAAACAGTCATGAATTTGTATATTTTAGCTGTTGAACTAGTGATAAACTACAAAGTTGTGGCTATTTAGACAAATATCCTTGGTTTCTTTATCTTCATACTCAAATTTGTAGGGTTTGCATCGCTATAGATCAATGAAATAATACTGCAATGGTTCTTGCTGCTAATGTAATAGTTCTGTTCTCTTAGACTTGCATTGCTATCATTTTAATGGATAGTGTGTATGTCAGAATCATAATGGGTCAGCTTACGGCTGCATTACTCACTTAGTTTGATTCTCAGTATTGCTGGGAAGGCAAATTTGGAAAAGGCAGACTTGGAACCAGCTCTGAAAGCACTTAAGGATAGACTTATGACCAAGAACGTGGTATGTATTCCTGTCCACCAGATTCTCCATTTCCTTGTGTGAATCAATTTTTGTAGTACGTGAACACTGGTATAACATTGTTATGGTAATTTTAGGCTGAGGAGATAGCTGAGAAGCTTTGTGAGTCAGTTGCAGCTAGTCTTGAAGGAAAAAAATTGGCATCTTTTACAAGGATATCTTCAACAGTTCAGGTTTGTTTCATCCTGCCATTCAGTTCATTTATTTTGCTTCAGGGAATTTAAATTTTTTGATGAACTCATAATTTGATCCCTGTACTCCCACTCGTCTGTTTTTAAATTTTGGAATGGTTTCACTGTATGCCTCATTTTATGACTGCAGGCAGCTATGGAAGAAGCTCTTGTTCGCATCTTAACTCCTAGGCGCTCTATTGACATTCTGAGGGATGTTCATGCTGCGAAGGAACAGGGGAAACCTTATGTTGTCGTGTTTGTTGGTGTCAACGGAGTTGGAAAATCCACTAATCTGGCAAAGGTTACAATGAATCACTCTCTCTCTCCCTCTCTCTCCATTCGCTCATGTATGCTTCTGTTCTTGGAGTTTGCTGTGCATCACAAAGTAGTATTATCGAGGCCATCTTCTGAGCAGACACTATATTTGGCTGTTGAATTTCAGGTTGCCTACTGGCTTCTGCAGCATAAGCTCACTGTTATGATGGCCGCTTGTGATACTTTTCGATCTGGAGCTGTTGAGCAGCTGCGTACTCATGCACGTAGACTTCAGGTATGCTGTTGATACTGCTCACTGCTACAGCTTTTATATACACTCGTATGCTGAGCTTACCTTTCAACTTTTTATGCTAGATCCCTATATTTGAAAAGGGATATGAGAAAGATCCCGCCATTGTAGCAAAAGAAGCAATTCAAGAGGCTACACGTAATGGCTCTGATGTTGTTCTTGTTGATACTGCTGGCAGAATGCAGGTACTTGCAGTAGCTTCTTGTTTGATTCTGCTTTTGTCTGGAAATAACTTGTTTTAGTCCTTTTCATTTCAGAAATGCCATTAACCTTTTCATTGTAATCTGAAGCATTATTCATCTTGTTTTATTCCTGTCCTTTTGCTTTTCTGAATTTTGATTAAATGTCATTGGCCTTGTATTTCAGGATAATGAGCCGTTAATGAGAGCCCTTTCAAAGCTTATTTCCGTCAACAATCCTGATCTGGTCTTGTTTGTTGGTGAGGCATTAGTTGGAAATGATGCTGTTGACCAATTATCAAAATTCAATCAGGTTCCACTATTGTATTGAACCTCTCCAAAATCGGTTTTATTTTCCTTCTTCGAGAATCGGTTTACCAGTCAATGGTTCTTTTTCATTTTGTGCATATGTGCAGAAATTAGCTGATCTCTCTCCTTCTTCTAATCCGAGGGTAATCGACGGGATTTTGCTCACTAAGTTTGACACCATTGATGATAAGGTAAAGGACATTGTACCCTGTGGTCTCCATCTTCTTCCTAACCAACATCCCTTCATTTTTCTTTACCGAAAACCTCAAATCCTTTCTCCTTTTACAGTTTTCTATTACACTCATGGAATAATTTCGAGTTTCTGGTTTCAATGGGTGCAGGTTGGAGCAGCACTGTCAATGGTTTACATCTCTGGTTCACCAGTCATGTTCGTAGGCTGCGGGCAGTCTTATACTGATCTCAAAAAGCTCAATGTGAAATCCATTGTCAAGACCCTCCTTAAATGAGTTTTATTCACATGTTGAATGCTGTTCATTGCCTCTTTGTCCACTGTCACTCCCTGTTTTGAACAATCAACAGTACTTGCCAAACTTCTGTCTGTCTGTCCTATTTCTCTGGATCTGTTGTTGGAGATGAATCAGTTCCTTGTTTATATATGTTATTCTAATTGCTTCTTCAAGAATCTTTACACTGCAACCTTGCATAGTCCTTGCGCGGACTTTCAGACAATAATCTTAAGGTTTTCAGGCCAGGAACATACGGCATGTTTACTAATCAGAATGCACAATCTAAGAGTAAATAGGGTGAGGTGCTTCGGAGCAACCAAAATATGATATTTTAAAGGCTGCTTGAACAGAATCCATTTAAAACTGTGTTATTTAGAAAAAAAAAACAATTTGATGCAAGTACACAAAGAATCTTAAAGACTTTTCATAATGTGGAAGTCTTGATATGCTTATCGAAAAATGTAAACTTTATAAAAAAAGATTTAAAAAAGAGAATTAAATAAAAATTAATTCATTAATTTCAATTTATAAAAACTGATCAGGTTATAAAAATTAGTCAGTCAATTAATTAATTAGTTGATTTTTAGCAAAAAAATTATAAAATTAAATTAAACTGATAAATTAAAAAATAAAATAAAAAATTGATCAGTTTAAAGTTTTTATTAATAAATCAATCCAACCAACTCAATTTTTAAAGCATTGTATAAGCACAATTTTATTTCTTGATAAAATTCCAAAGTTAAATGACATTAACATTCAATAGTTATTGAAGTGTTTTACACAATACAAACCTGGGAATCGGACATCAGATCTTCTGTGCCGTTTGTGAAGTTCCAACCTCGTGCCATTTTATAACACCAAAAATAACTCTGTCTCATTGTTAAATTTGTGGCTTAAAGTTAATGACATAGGATTGGAGTCTCTCTTTTTTTAAACTGGGTTTATTTATTGGGATAATCCTTTATCATATTTTAGAGTATCTAACAAAAAAGTCAGCCGCCTATCCCAAGTATATATATTGGAATATCGAATAACTGCTTTAGCTAACATGTGAGCTATCCTATTAATATGCCAGAAAATCTAGGTAAAAGTAAAGGACCTAAATCTTATAACTGTGACTTTGCACTCATTCAGAATCACTCCCAGCTAATCACTCCCTGTTTGTTAATGTCGATGTTGGATCCATGGAATTGTTGTACCAGTTGAAGGCAATCGACCTTCACCTCCACTTATGTAACTCCAGTGTGTATCAACCAAGATAGAATCTTTTCGAAAGCTATGGCTTCCACAATAAGAGGAGTGTAATATGAGTAGGAAAACCCAGAAAAACATTTAACAAACTGACCCCTTTATCCTCTTATGACTACGTCATACGACCTTGTTCTCTGAGCATCGTAAACTGCTACATTAATGTTGTATTTTACAGCTCTATCGGTTGGGCTAACCATTGGATCACCGGTGCATTCACCACTAATGATGTACCAGCATCTCTAGTCTAGACTTAAGCATTTGTCCATCCTTTCAGGGATCAGTGTGATGATGCCACTATAGTCTGTTTGAGTCGTGAGAATCAAATCAGGATAAGTAAAACTAAAATAAGTGATGTCATGAAACTATAATTGCAGAATATAGGAATCATATGATAATATACTAATTATAATTTTTAAAAATTTATGATTTATCTCTTTCTATTATTATTTAAAATATATAAAGATTTTATAATATTTAAATAATATTCTTCTAGGAGACATAGAATAGGCATTTTAGGCCCAATTTTAGATTTTACACTTCACAAGATATAGAAAGAGTAAAAATACCATTTCCCATGCGAGCCCAATTATATCTCAGATTTTCAGTCCACTCTCTCTTCTATCTTGCCATAGAGATGGCTGATGTGTACTAGCTCAGGCTACTCCATTCTTCTCTATTCATCATCTTCCCATAAGACACTTTAGACTTCTGCTTCCATTAGATAGATTAGTACCCTTTTGCTGACAGATTACGTAATCCTCTTTTGCTATTGGTTTCTTCGACACAGTGAGGTTCTGTAAACTGCATATTCCTTTTCCATGGCTCTGTTGCGCTGTGAATCAACGGTTTTCCCTGCTAAAGTTGGCGCCTTTACGGTTTCTTATCAGAAAAGGTCGGAGCTTGTCAAATTTAACCATTGCCCAGGTCTAGGTTTCCTTCATTCTTTGCAGGTTTGGAGCGTTTCAGTGCTATGTATACGCTGGAACTAACTGGAATTTGATGCTTGATTGAAACGGGTTTTTCTTTCTGAGTTTAAATCGCATCTAGTGCTTGATGAGTATTTATTTTTTCTGTCAGCAGAAGGCATTTCAGTTTGAATAGCTTTTGATTTAATCCCCCTTGTTGTGTCACTTAGTTATGCTTTTTACCTTTTCGAGTAAAATTAGGCTTGCAACCTCTGTGTCACTAAACGGCTGTAGTCAGTAACTTTTTGTCTTAATTTGGGCTAACTCTGTTGGTATGCTTTCGCTGCTCTGTAGTGAACTTCAATTGCTATGCTTTCGTGGCTGTGTTTTGTGTGGTTGGTATCTGGAAGTACAGTCAGTATCAATTACTCCATTTTGAGTTTTGATTATGCAAAGATCAGTGACGGTGTTAATAACTTTCCTATGGAAATTCTTGTATCATGATTTGTTACAATTGAATGTGTCTGGTAATTGTTTGCCTGTTCGAAGTTTTCAGATCAGAGTAACAATTAAGGTGCTAATCTTAGATTCCACAGTTGCTTCAGTTCACTTGGATTCATGGGAAGTGTGAGAATAATTGTTATCTTTCTAAATTGAGCAGTTTCAGATATCATGTACTGCATGTGATGGTCGAAGTTTTCCCCGTCTGTAGAGTTAAAAAAAAACTTATCCTAATTGCGCTTCTTATATTCCAGCAATCAGCTTGGCTTTGCTAAGTATAGTTGTTAAAAACCATCGAGATCTTTTTGTTGCTCTTCATGCTCTTTTCCTTTTGGGTTGGTTGTTTATCCTTGTGTTTTCTGCTTCAGCATAACAATGGTAAACTTAGACATCAGATAAAGTGCAAAATCACATCAAGGAAGTTATGTCAATCACAAACATTAGTGATCACAAGTGAACTTCCTCAAAATGCTGATTTTCCTAAATATTACTCAAAGAATGAAAAGAAGCCATTTCCAATACCCATTGTGGAGTTGAGGCGAGCTGCAAGGGAAAGACTCAAGAACAGAAAAGATAAACCTAAAGGGAGAGGTCCACCTCCAAGGAAGGGCTTGGTTGTTAAGGGCCTTGTGCCACTTGCTTATGATGTATACAATGCAAGGATTACGCTAATTAACAATCTCAAGAAGTTGTTGAAGGTGGTGCCGGTACATGCTTGTGGGTAATTTTCATCCTCTTATTTACAATCACATAGAATGGGTACGTTGTCCCAATGATTATCATCGTGGAACATGATTGTTGTTACAATAGACTTGAGCATTAATTGAACTAGTTCATCCTTTGGAGCATCATTTGGACAAGTGTGGTATTGGGTATAGGACATTGGTGATTTTGTTTGATAGCTATAGGCTGGAAATATTAATCACGTGCCAGAATAACTAGTTTTTAATTTCTTTTTCCATTTGGTATTGTCTATATGTTTAGAGAAACTAATGAGGTCACTAATTACCAGAACCTTCAATTTGGCAGGCTGATGGCATTGACTCCATAAGTTTTTGGTATAATATGTGTAGGTCGTAGCTAAATAATAGTATTCTTGATCCAAGATGCATATATTCATGTGAAGCAATTGGACACAGAGATTTCATCAGGTTCATATAAAATCCTTGGTGAATGTTTTGATAAGCTTATTTTCTGCATTTTGTAGTTGGTGTAACGAAATCCATGTAGGACCTGAGGGACATCCATTCAAATCGTGTAAAGGCAAATATGCTACTCTTCGCAAGGGCCTACATTTATGGACAAATGCAGCTGTTGAAGATGTGCTAGCTCCTATTGAGTCCTACCACCTTTATGATCGACTTGCCAAGCGTATTACTCATTATGAGAGATTTTCAATTCCTCGAATAGCTGCTATTGTTGAGCTCTGCATTCAAGCAGGCGTTGATATTCCTGATTATCCTACAAAAAGGAGAAGAAAGCCAATAATTCGGATCAACAAAAGTGAATTTATTGATGCAGATGAAAGTGATCTACCGGATCCTGTCCCTGAAGTTCCTCCAAAGCCACTGTTGACTGAAACACCTATCTCACAAATAGTAGCACCATCTAATGAGGACGAAAAATTGTTGCTTGCTGAAGAAACATTAGCAGCATGGGAAAAAATGAGAAAAGGAGCCAATAAGCTGATGAAAATGTACCCAGTGAGAGTCTGTGGATATTGCCCGGAGGTGCATGTTGGACCTAGTGGGCACAAAGCGCAAAACTGTGGGGCGCACAAGCACCAACAACGTAACGGACAGCACGGTTGGCAAGCTGCAGTGCTCGATGACTTGATACCGCCAAGGTATGTATGGCATGTTCCTGATGTGAAGGGGCCACCACTGCGACGGGAGCTGAAGAGCTTCTATGGACAAGCCCCTGCTGTTGTGGAAATCTGCATTCAAGCTGGTGCTGCTATACCAGAGGAATATAAACCTACAATGAGGTTGGATATTGGCATCCCTTCCAGTCCTAAAGAAGCAGAAATGGTTGTTTGAGATGCTTCTGTCTAGTTCATTTAATCATTATATGCAGAACGTGGAAGGAAAACCAAAACACAATAAGGTGCTTCTGGAGCTTTTTCTTTATCCACCTCTCATGGCTCTCCCATCTTCTTTCTCCTATAATCCATACCATGCTAAAGCTTAGCCATGTCTACAAACCAAACAGATGAACCAGAAAACTCAAAAGTGTAAAAAACATGGCCGTCCTGGACCAAGCACAGTGCAGCAAGCATAAGGAATTGTCCTCATCTTCTGATATCCTGCTTTTCCTATGCTCAATCCCATCTTGGTTTTGCACACCCGAGGCCTTGCATGTTAACTTTTTGTTTCATTATTTTTCAGTTACCTTGCTGTATTGTTGGGTTAAACTTAATATTGTTACTAATTACCTCTAGGACAAAGTCCAAGGAACGTGTTCATGCAATTGCCTTTGTTTCTTGTTGTGTACACTGTACACACCAAAGTTTGAGATTAACAAAGAAATGTATAAAGCATGGTGACGATAGCACCACATATATTCCTTTAATAGACCGTATTATCAATACATATATTATACTAATTGGAGTCTTTAATATGTTAAACTATTTTGAGTTTTAAAATTAAATATATATTTAATAATTTTTATTACATATTTGTGTATTCTGTTGTTAATTATCAAAATAGGTTTAAGTCTAATTCCAAGCCAAAAAAAAAAAACTAGTTCACAAGTTCAACTTCATTTTGTACGTGACATTTCATATTTGGCAACTTAGACGTGTAACACTAACCTTAGAGTTGAAGAAGAAATCTACTCTCTAACTAACTATAACGGTAACGGATGACCTACATTTAATTTCAATCTTGTAATCCAAGGCCAGACTGAGAACGGAAGACGAAGCCAGGATTCCGTTGCCTCGGAATTCAAAACTTCTTTCTAATCAATCAAAAAACAAACCCCAAAAGCTTTATCTTTTTGTGTTTTTCTTCATCTTCTTCTATCATATGCATATTGTTGAGTGTCATGCATAACAGAGAGTAACCCATTTTCTAGTATTTCCAATGCAAGTCGCTCTTCACGCCCCTGTTCTCTGTAGACTTCCTCTCTTGTCTTTGGGTATGTACTTCTATATGATATGTATGTATGTATTTGTTTGGGTATATAAGTACATAATTTCTGCTTTCTTTGTGATAATTTTGCAGCTCATAGAAGATCGAGTAAGCCGGTTCCCTCGTCTTCTTTGCCTATAAGTATCCCTTTTTTTTCACTTGATTGGCTAAGTATCTAGTGGACTGTGCCATTGGGTAAGTTGTAGTTCGCCTTTGGTTTGTTCTGTGTGATTGGTGGAGTGTAAAGTAAAAGGGCCAGTGATTTGTGTATGAGCATCAGGAATTACTGTAATAGTTGATGCATAAATTCAGGAATCCGTGTGAGTGTTGATACAAGGACTTCTTCGTGGTTATTCTTTAATTTGAGCAACAGATATCCAACAAGAAGTTGGAGGCATTCAAAGTTTCAATCGGATAGCATTTTTGGTGGTATCCTGACAATTAGGATCAAATCAGTTGAAGTGAACAGACAATTAGGCGCCTGTCTGCTCTCTCTTCTCCAGTTTGTTAAGATGAGATTAGGGTGTCAAATATTGCAGCTTTAAAGCTATAACACATTGTTTTTATGTCTAATACAGGACATTTCCTTTGTTTTATAACTTTGTATGTTCTTTTCCCATTCACGCAGTCCTCTGTGTGTAAAGAACTAAATCTGGGGTTCTCTCGCTATAACCAGGCAGCTATTAGGAATTTAAGACACTGTAAGTTCATAAATTTCTTTCTGTTTATGCCTTCTCTTAATAAACGACAAGAATCAACTTAATGTTTCATTTTCTGAAGTTTTTTGTACTTTAATCATTGGTTTTGGGTCCCTGTAGTAGTGTAGTGATCATTGGTTGCTATAAAATGTGTCCTCGCGTGCGATGTTATGTTTATGAACTTTGTAGTACCTTTAATGGTTAAGATAGTGATATTTGGGTGTATGGCTTCATGAAAATTATGAGATGGGTTGATTGATTATCGATGCTGTCTTGTTGGTCCTTTGCTTGATAAGTTAGTGTTCTTAGCTCTTCCTTTGATAACAGCTCTGAATGGTTTATGCTGTGTTTCAAACAAGCAACAAGAGATTCCATTGCACCATTTTGTGCAGGGTTTAAACCAAACACATTTCCACTATGATCAACACAAAAGAGATAATTTGGTAAGGAGTGTTGTCGTGAGATCTGAACTCACTGGAACTGTGATACCTGATGCAGTGTATCCGCTATCAGGTCCTTCTAAGAACCTCCTTAGTTATTTGTCTTATTTAACCTTCAACTCACATACCTTGAACAAAATTCTTAACTTGCAGATATTAAATTTCTGTCAAGAATTAGAGGAATATGCTTGTATGCTGTTACTGCCATTGCTGCTATTTTTCTGCTTGTGCTAATGTTGGTGCACCATCCTTTTGGATTGTTATCGACAAAAAGCGCATCACTTAATTGCAAAAATTTGGGCAATAGTAACTATTACTCCCTTTTTCAAAATTAAGTATGAGGGACTGGAGAATCTCCCACATCCTGATGCCCCTGCTGTATATGTATCAAACCTCCAAAGTTTCCTAGACATCTTCACTCTTCTCACAATTGGCAGAAGCTTTTAGTTCATCATTAAAACTATCATATTTCTGCATCCTATTATCAGGTGGGCCATGTCTATTATGGGTGTCATTCCTTTGAAGAGAATGGACAGCATAAGCCTGGTATCCCTTTTCATTTATTTCTTTTCCTAAGGTTTCTTATGGTGTTGTAAATTTTAATTTTTATTCTTAACGTGGATTTGAATGTTGATAGTTCTACACATGCAGGAATGTTTAAAAAAAATGCATGGATCTGATCAAGAAGGGTGCTTCTGTTTGTTCCTTTCCAGAGGGCACGCGGAGTATAGATGGGAGATTATCCACTTTCAAGGTTAGCTCTTTCAGATCTTTTGTTCATGTCTAATGTGACCATTGTAATATGAAATACAAACTTTCTATTATCTATTAATCAAAAAAGAATTTGATTTAAGAATGATTTGCAGGAAAAAAAATGGTGGTTCTCTTCTTATTCATTTGTTGTATGTGAATAATCTTCAAATAGATTTAAAGAAAATGGATGTGATAAGGTAATGAAACATACCATAATATACTTTTACTGAAGAGATACTTTAGTTCTGACTTTGACATGCATCACAATCTTCTGCTACTGCATCTGGGTATCTTTTCTGATGTTATGATTTTCTTTTTGTTCTCTGAACTAGTGCCTGGAGAAAGCTCTCTCTTTTTTTCCCAGTTAAGAGTTGGGTGAAGTAGCCTTTTAAGTGCAAAAGTTTAACCTTGAGCACATATGAGGACATCCAGCTTTTGTCTCTGGATCACTTAACTGTCCTTAATAGATCTTATAGCTTGGTCAAGTAGATGGGCCACTTGTCTGCCTGACTTTCTCCCTGCTTTATGCATAAATTTTACCTTTGACCACTGCTGGATTGTAATACCAGTACTCTAAACCCTTGTCTTATGATGTTACTAACTTGCAGGAGGGTGCATTTAGTGTTGCAACAAAAATGAAAGTGCCAGTGGTTCCTGTGACTATTCGGGGAACTGATAAAATTATGCCTGCTAGGAATGAGGTTATTGATAAGCCCATAGAAGGAAGTGACCTTGAGCTGTTGTGCAATGCAGCTAGAGATGCACTTGCTAATGCTCTGTTGCAGAGGCAAATGAAGAAGAAGACGATGACGGAATGAACAATGGAAGTTCACTAGTCGTTAGAAGTTAAACATTATATGCTGCATTTAAATAAAGTCCAGCTTTGTAACCCCATGCCAAGAACTATTGAATCGTATATCAGTTGTATTTATGTTCAATTGTAACGGCTATGTCAGTATGTCATAACTGAATGGAAATGTTGTTTTCTCTCTCTCTCTCTCTTCGATTTTGTTTATCTTTCTTTCGTTCTAGTATTCTCTCGTGTTTGTTACCTGCATTCTAAATCAAATATACGTTTATATTCTGTTATCTTGATTATTCCTTGAACAATTAGTATCAAAGCATTCGAATCTGGGAGACAACCATGACTGAGGGTACAAGAAGTGCAGAACTACGTAAGGTGGAGGAAAATTTGAAGGGGTTGATGGAGAGGACGTTTTTGGAATCACAAGACAGGAGCGAGCGTATGTTCTCATAGATGCAAAATAGAACAGAAAAGGTAGAAAAAGCAATGACAGAATTAAAGAACATGATTCTGCAAACGTTGCAAAAAATAGGAGGAGATGTCGAAACATTAGATCTGACATCTCAGAGTAGCTTCGAGAGATTGATGGAAGATGAAAATGTGGTGCCGACGAGGATGAATCGAATTGAATTTTCATCATTTGAATGTGAGAATGTCAAACTATAGCTCTATTATTGCGAGCAATATTTTTCTGTAGATCAAGCTCCAAAAAGAAGGAAGGTGAGTGTTTCTATTCTACATATAGATGAGCATGCGTAAGAATGGTCGATGCATCAGAAACTGTAACAAAATGGAGGTAGTTGGTTGTGATGAATTCATCGAGGCACTTAACAACGATTTGATGTGAAAATTTTCGATGATCCAGTAGGCGATTTTAAGGATTTTAAACAGGTTGAATCAATATTGGAGTATTGTGCACTATTTGATCACCATTCCAACCGACTGTTGTTACCAGAGGAATATTTAGTCAGGTTCTTTATTAAAGGACTCCGACCAGAAATTGGTGTGACGGTGAAGCTATATAAACCAAAGTCCTTGCATCAGGCATATACGCTAGCTCGAAAGCAAGAAGTCATAGCTTTGCTGGATTTTTCAAAACCATTTGTGGTGGAGGCTAATGCAAGTGGTCAAGGGATAGGCGCCGCCTTGCAGCAGGAACCCAACCCGATTGCTTTCCTTAGTAAATCGTTGGTTAAAAGACATCAAGGATTATCCACTTATGAAAAAGAATTTCTAGCTGTAATCAAAGCCATCCGGTATTGGGACCATTATTTGAGTTACAAGCCTTTCATTGTAAAAACAGACCATCGGAGTCTTAAATACCTATTAGAACAACGGTTGTTGACTCCATTCCAACAATTGTGGCTTTCGAAACTCCTTGGCTACGACTTTGAAGTGTAGTATCGGAGTGAAAAGGAGAACGTCGTCGTAAACTCCCTCTCTCGAATAACCAATACAGAAATGTTGATGTTAACGGTAACACAAGCCCAGGGGGAGTTATTAGAAGAAATTAAGAAGAGTTGGGAGGAGGACCAAGAAATTAGGGAAATTATTAAACAATTGGAATCGGAACACATGAAGGCGGGGGTATATGGAAGGAGGTCTGTTGGGATGGAAGGGTCGTTTATTATTAGGAGCTAACCAAACGCTTCAACGATATATCATCGCAATCAGTCATGAAAATACTATAGGGGACGTGCAGGTGCAGTGGCGACAATGAAGAAATTACAAAATATGTTCTTCTGGAAGGGGATGGCTCGGGATGTGAGGAATTATGTTCAGGCATGCATGATTTTTCTGAGGAACAAACGAGATAGTTTAGCTTATCCAGGTTTACTACAGCCTATTAAAATATCACAGGGGAGTTGGAGAGAAGTTAGCGTCGACTTCATTGAAGGACTTCCTCTGTCTAAAGGGAAGATTGCCATTTTGTGGTGGTGGATAGGTTTACAAAATATTCCCATTTCATTCCAGTTAAACATTCATATTCTGCTTGTGATATAGCATAATTATTCTTCAACAATGTGTTTAAATTACACGGAATGCTAGATTCCATCATCAGTGACCGAGACCCTATGTTCTTGAGCAAATTCTAGCAAGAGCTGCTTCATCTGCAAGGTGTTCAATTGAAGTACTCCACTACCTATCATCCTCAAATAGACGGTCTTACAGAAGCAGTTGTTAAAGCATGAAATATAGGGTTAGCTAGATGAAATATAATAATTGCCTATTTATTAAATGCCCTACTGTACAGTCTGTTGGTCGTGCATAGCACCCTAACACATGTATGGCTTGTATTCATTATTCTCTCTCCTATAATAAACTACTAGTGTAAGTATTATTATAAAAAACATTTCTTTGAGACTCAGTAAAGTGACTGAGCACGTCATTCATATCTCGTGAGCACTTATTTTTTTATATCTTGGTATCAGAGCACAGAGTAATGGCTACAGCCTTGTCTGATGGGTCCTCGGCAACTTTTGCTTTAGCACCTCTTGTCGGAACTTTGCTAAGGACATGCTCACTCTTTAATTCCTCAAGTCAGACTGCCTCCATGAAGTTGGACAGAGGCAATTATCTGGTGTGGGAATCAGTAGTGCTACCATTGATTGAAGGGAATCTTACTCAATCTCACATCGGCGACACCCAAGTCGCTCCTCCACGTCTTGTTTTTGGAGACATATGAATGATTACCCAGCTTTTGATTGGTGGTATTCTGTCGATCGTCTTTTAGTTGGATGGTTGAGGAACACCATGACCCTAGAGGTAGGAGCCCAACTCCTACACTACAAAACTGCTCAAGAATTATGGGTGAGTGCATGAGAGCTTACTTGTACCTCGATGAAGTCACGGGTGATGATGCCCAAGTCAAAGCTTCATCAAAACTACAAAAATGCTCTCAAGATGGATGAGCATCTCACTAAAATGAAGACCATCTCTGATCAACTAACGCTGGCATAAACTCCTGTAGCAACTAAAGATCTTATTCTTCACACATTAAATGACCTCGATGCTGACTACAATGTAGTAGTAATCAAGCTGATAGATCAGCCAGATCCTACGTGGATTGATACACAATCCTTGTTACTTACTTTTGAGAGTTGCCTTAAACAATTGAATCATTTCTCGAACTTATCAATTCAGCCTTCTGTGAACCTGGCTAAAAAAGATGAATCCGATAAAACTTACTCAGCTCATGGTAACTCAAAACGTGGTTCCTAAAGGAAAGCTCTTGTGGCTTACGCGGTCGTCGAAGACGAGGACGAGGACATAGAGGAGGCTACAATAAAAGTGGATGTCCTTACTATCACCTTTGTGAAAAGCCTGGCCACACCATCACAGATTGCTATGATCGCTTTGATACAACATTTCAACCACCAACGTACAGCCAAAGTTCAAACAACTATCCAACTCAAGTTTGCTATGCTGAAGCTCTATCTTAGTTAGTAGCATATCCGTCTTGATACATGGACAATGGTGCCACTTACCACGTCACATCTGACACTGATCAACTTGACTATTATACTCCAGTAGGTAAGGCATATCTCTATACGTGCACTGGTGAGAAAACACGAGTAACTAGTATTGGTTCTACTTCTCTGCCTATTTCTAATTCAACAATCCAACTAAATGATGTCTTATTGGTACCTTCAGTAACTAAAAATTTAATGAGTGTCAACAAACTCATTAGAGATAATGATATTGATATACATTCCACTAATGATGAATGTGTTGTGAAGGATAAGAAGACAAGCAAATCTCTAGTGCATGGGAAAGCAAAACGAGGACTATATCCCATAGATAGAGTGGCGTGGCAGGCACAGGTGAATATAGCAGCTTCTCCTCCTTTTGATTCTTCAAAAGAAGAATAACTGAATTTGTCAAGTGGCATAACAAACTAAGACATCCTAATGATAGGATCTTAAAGGAAATCTTGAATAAATGCAATGCCAACATTTCTTTTCTGAAATTTGTATATGAAGCTTGCCAATATGGTAAATCTAAACAGTTGCCATTTACATGGTCTGAGTCTCATCCTTTTTCTCCTTTAGAACTAATACATACAAACATTTAGGGACCTTCGACTGTACAATCTGCAAATGGTCATCGGTACTACATCCACTTCCCAGATGATTTCAGTAGATATTTATGGTTGTATGCACTAAAACATAAAAGAGAAGCCATACATGCATTCAACTTATTTCGGACATATGTTGAGAACTAGTTTGACACTAAGATAAAGTCTCTTCAGTGTGATAACGGGACTGAATAGAAACCACTCATTCTTGTCATACAAGCAGTGGGTATTCAAATACGATTTACTTGCCCTTACACGTCTGTTCAGAATGGTCGAGTTGAGAGGAAACATCGACATATTGTCAAAATAGGTCTGACATTGCTTGCTCAGGCTTGCCTTCCTCTCATTTACTGGGTTGATGCCTTCTAAATGGTTGTCTACATCATAAACAAACTACCAACACCCACTCTAAATGGTTCAAACCCCTTATGTTTGTACTACAAAGTTGAACCCCACTACAAAACACTCAAACCATTTGGGTGTGCTTGTTACCCATGTTTGAAACCTTACAATGCTCATAAGCTCCAATTCCATAGCTAGAAGTGTGTATATCTTGACCCTGCCTCCAATCAGAAAGTTACTAGTGTCTCATCACAACTAGATGAATATATACTTCCAGACATGTTCGTTTTGATGCATCAACGTTTCCATGAATTGAAGGGTTCCTTCATCGCCACTCGACATCATCTAAGAGTGATTATGTCATCCCACTAACCATCAACTCTCAAGAATACAGGGTTACCACTGAAGATACAACGAAGAATCAAGAACAACATCCTCCTGTATTAAACTCTCTAAATCACACAGTAAGTCCACTACGTGCACCTTCGTCGACCTCAGAAACAGGACGTGGACGTTAGTACCTTACACTAGTAAAGAAAAACTAGTCGACTGTAAGTGGATCTTCAAAACCAAATTCAAGCCTGATGGCATCATTTTTAAACACAAGGTCAGACTTGTCGCAAAGGGTTTTTAGCAGACACCTGGGGTTGATTATGGAGAAACTTTTAGCCCTGTTGTCAAGCCTACCACCATTTGCATTATGATGACTATAGTTGTCTCATTAAATTGGGAAATTTGGCAGTTGGATGTAAATAATGTGTTTCTCAACGACTTTTTTCAGGAAGATGTCTTCATGAAATGGCCAAAAGGTTTTTAAGATCCACACCATCCAAAGCATATGTGCAAGCTGGTGAAGACCATTTATGGTTTAAAACAAGCACCTCGTGCTTGGTTTGATCAATTGTATTTCACTTTACTGCAGTGGGGGTTAGAAACTTCAAAAAGTGACGTATCTCTATTCTTTCTTCAACATGAAAACCTTACTGTTAGGATATATATTATATATCTAAATAATTAGTTTTAGAATTATTTATTCATTGGATATATAAGATATTAATTAGATAATAACTTGAATTTAAAAGCTATATCGATGATCTTCTAGTTAAAAAAGAATTCAATCTTGGATTGAAGTCTATCTTAAGAGAGGGTGTGATACATCACCTGTGTGTGAAATTTGGGTGCATGGTTAGAAGTTTTGGTGTGACTATGTATTGATCGAATTTCCTAAATAGCTGTAGGTGTGTGGGTGATTTTTTGTTGGTTGGAGAGTGACACATCATGGTTAGTATCGTATATCTCTCTAGAATGACTGATGTGAATTAAGTGGAATGCTGTGTCACAGCTGCTAGCTTTTTAATTTTTCTGTGTATTGCATGGGCGTGCATTGGTGCATTGCAAGGGCATGCATTGGTGGTTCACGGGCATGCATTGGTCGATTGTTGGTCGTAAGGTAGTTCAGAGTATTGCATGATTCTATCAATTTTTGTCAACAATTTTCATATCCATTTTAAAGAAGCGAACTCATCGGGAAGTTGTTCTTGTCTATCTCAAGTGTATTTATTCTGTCAATTTTTGTCAACATTTTTTAGATTCATTTTAAAGAAGTGAACTCATCGGGAAGTTGTTCTTGTATATCTCAAGTATATTTAGTTTTTGTTATTTATTATTTTAATCACTTAAGTTATTTGTTCACTGTTCTTTTGTTAAAAGATTGATTGAGAAAATCCTTTGTTGATATTAGTACGAGGCGGTCATACTATTAGGTATAAAATTCTTTTATGAGAAGTGAGATTAAAAGATAGTGTCAAGAATTAAGTGGAGTCAACTTAGTAAAGCCTTGGGTAAATCTATTGTACTTCGGCGAAAGTATTAAGTTGGATAAGGGCCTCACAGATGTAGGCAAGGTGTGTCGAAATGCGTTATCAAATTTTTAGTGCTTTTTATTTTTATTGCTTTTATTTTCATTTGTGCTAAAGACGACCATGGTAAAATTGGAAAATTTGTGAAACTACTAACCCCTTCTGTTTTTCACTTAAAGGGTTCATTCTCGTTTATGTTGATGATATACTCATCATAAGCAATAACTCTTATTATTTACTAAGCTTCATCCAAAAGTTGAATGCACTATTCTCTCTTAAGGATCCAGGTTTTATGTATTACTTCCTTGGGATTGAAGTCTACCGAGATAAGTTAGGCCTTTATCTGAATCAAAGCAAGTATGTCTTAGACATCTTAAAAAGATTTAATATGCATAACTGTGCACCAATCACAACTCCTATGGTCATGGGAAGGCAACTCTCCAAAATAGAAGGAACTTTTATATAAGATACTTCCCTATATCAGAGGATAATTGGCTCACTTCAATATCTCATCCACATAAGACCAGACATAGCTTAGTTAGTCAATAAGCTAAGTCAATAGATGTCACAAGCTACAAATATACATCTTCAAGTTATTAAGAGGGTGCTTAGGTATTTGAAAGGAACCCATTATCTTGGGTTACATATCAAGCCCTTCAAACTACCTCACTTAACGATCTTCGTTGATGCTGACTAGGCCATAAAGATTGACGATTGTAAGTCCACTTAAGGCATTTGTGTCTACCTGGGGAGTACGCTCATCTTGTGGGCATCAAGGAAACAAAGGGTGGTGCATAGGTCAAAGTTTGAGATAGAATATCAAGCATTAGCAGATGGCGCAACATAAGTCAAATGGATACAGTTGCTACTTGCTGAACTTGGATTAGCACTAAAGCAACTCTCCACGAAGTGGTGTGATAATTAAGTGTAAAAGCATTAACTGCCAACCCTGTTCAACATGCTCGCAATAAATATATAGAAATAGACATCCATTTCATCCTAGAGTTATACCTAGCCGGTGTCATTGATATTGATTACATACCATCTTCTCTCCAGGTTGTAGATTGCCTAACTAAAGCCCTTACATGTACACACTTTATGCAACATAGAGACAAACTTGGCTTGGTTATTACACCCTCTCGTTTGAGGGGGAATGTTAAAGCATGAAACATAGGGTTAGCTAGATGTAAATATAATAATTGCCTATTCATTAATTGCTCTGCTGTACAGGCTGTTGGTCGTACATAGCACCCTAACATATGCATGGCTTGTATTTATTATTCTCTCTCCTATAACAAACTTCTGATGAAGTGACTGAGCGTGTCATTCATATCTCGTGAGCACTTATTTTTTTATTTGCAGTGAATAAAATTTTGGAAACCTACTTTCGATGTTTCTGTGATGAAGAACCCAAACGATGGAGTGCGTGGATAATGTTGGCTGAGTGGTGGTATAATACGATGTACCGATCATCCATCGATTTGACACCATTTGAGGTTTTATACGATTACCCAACACTGATTTATATACCTTATATAGCGGGAGATTCAAAGATGGTAGAAGTGGATTTGTATAACAGAGAAGTAATGACTAATGTGATGAAATTCCATTTGCAGAGAGCCTAAAATAGGATGAAGCAATACACAGATTCTAGACGATTCGAATAGGAGTTCCAGGTTGGTGACATGGTGTTACTAAAGCTACAACCATATAAGCAACATTCTTTGCATAGAAGAAGCAACCAATAATTGTTGTCGCTTTATTATGGACCATATAAAGTGATACAAAGCATTGGAAAGGTGGCATATAAACTAGAGTTACCTTCGGGATCGTTGCTTCAACCTGTGTTTCATGTGTCACAGTTGAAGAAAGCTAACGTGGAGCAAGGCAAAACATCTTCGTCATTACCTGAATTTATCACTCTAGTTGAACGAGTGCCAGTGGCAATATTGGAAAGATACACGACTAAAAGAAACAATCTTGTAGTAACTCACTGACGCCAACACGACATGGGAATATCTCTTTGATCTTTAAAAATGTTTTCCAGAAATCAATTTGGTTAACAAGGATGTTAAGTGGAAGGGAATTGTTACAGAGGCAAATGAAGAAGAAGAAGGGAATGAACAACAGAAGTTCACTAATCGTTAGATGTTAAACACTATATGCTGCGTTTAAATAAAGTCCCGCTTTGTAACCCTATGCCAAGAACTACTGAATCTTATATTAGTTGTATTTAAGTTGAATTGTAACGGCTTTGTTAGTATGTCATAATCAAATGGAAATGTTGTTTTCTCTCTCTCTCTCTCTCTTCGATTATTTGTATCTTTCTTTCCTTCTAGCATTCTCTCGTGTTTGTTACCTGTGCTCTAAATTAAATATACATTTCTATTATGTTATCTTGATTATTCCTTCAACATGCTCTCAATCAAGATTGAAGGTCTTCCATAAATTTTGCATAGTATTAATGGCTTAATTGCGTGGGATAGTTAGGTTGTTTAGGTTGGAACAAGAGCGAAGCAGGTTGTAGCCTTATGGTGTGTCTTGGTCGTGAAGATGCTGGTATAAGAATACATACAACCATTGATTGAATATCATAATACATTTATCATCCACAACCATTCCAGCTTCGGTTGGCATAAGAGACCATTTCCAAGTGATAAGGCAGTTGAATGCCAGGGGATTGAAAAGACTCGATGATTTGCTAGACTGTTGATGACAAGTTTTCGAGAGTTGGCTACCTACATCTTCAATGCCAATGCAATTATTACAATTTTCCTGAGTTTCGATGATCGATGTCCATATTTCTTCAGTTTCATTACTATTAAACCAAAATAAGTGTCTTGTTTCCCACCATTTATATGCCATCAACATATTTTACTTTGGAATCTTGTCTTAGGCATATTTGAAATTAATAAGATAAATTAATTCGATCTAATTTAAATTGGATTAATATTTTTAGCTTGATTAATTATAAAAAATTAAGTTGGCTTGATTTAAAATCAACAGAGTAAAGTAAGTTTGATCATATTCAAATTAATTCAGACTCAAGTTTGAGTCTACTCTATTATCATCACCAATATTTGTTCTTATACTTTTTGTCAAACTATTCATAATAGTAAGATTGATGATTTGAACGTTAAATAATCCTCTATCGTTATGGTTTGAGATTGTTAAATTATTGAAATTTATGTCAAATTAAGGACAGGTAATGTTCAATAATATCTTTAAAAAACAAATAAATCTAAAATTACATTTTTAGTTCAATATAAAATCGAATTTCTCAGCATCATTATTTACAAAGATATATGCTTTTATGGCATAAAATGGAATATAAGTACTTAAATTAAACAACAACAAAAACAACAATATTTAGTATGAATCATGTTGAGACGTAAGGTTTGAAGATATCTAATAATATATAGCCTTACATCTAACTAGTAGAAGATTGTTTCTAAATGATCCACATAAAAAGAAGGAGAGAGAAAGAGAAAGAGACAACGAGAGCTAGAGAGAGAGGAGGAAGTTAATAATAATAATAGTTGTGGTGATGGTAGTGGTGGTGGTGGTGAGAAGATGTTAAGAATGTTGATAACAATAATACTAATAATTGCTACTAAATCCATCTAAATCCTTACAAGGTAAATAATACCTATTGACAAGTTTAGACAAACTATAAGAAGGGTTACAATAATCTCTTTACGAGGACTCCTTTATTTGAATTTTAGTACGTCAAAATTTTTTATTGCGGGTCACATCTTTAGTAAATTCTAACATTGTCGTATTGTTCCCAATCACCTCTTCCCAATTCTTTTTAAGTCTCTCTTGTTTTCTCTTACAGTCTTTGAGTACGATCTTCTCACACTTTCGCATTTGAGTGTTTGGGTGTCTCCTCGTAATATGTTTAAATCATCTAAGTCTTATCTCTCGTACTTTGTCAATAATATTAGTTATCTTCAATCTGTTCCTTACTATTACATTCTTGACTTTATTTCTTCTAGTGGGGTTACACATCCATTGGAACATTCTCATCTCCGTCACCATTAGCTTATGATTATACATTTGTTTGATGAGCCGACATTATGCTCCATAAAGCATAGCCGATTTAATTGCTAAATGATATAATTTACCTTTAACCTTAAGTCGTATCTTTTTATCACATAAAATTTTTGATGCGCTTCATCATTTAAACCACTCAGATTTGATCCGGTGGATTATGTCTGTATCAATCTTTCTGTTATCGTGGATGATAGAACCTAAATATTTGAAACACTTCTTTTGTGGTGTAACGTTGGAACCAATCTTTACCTCCTCATCAGTACCCGCTCACAATTCCAAAAAGTTACACTCCATGTACTCATTTTTAGTCTTACTCAATCTAAAGAGCTTCAACTCTAATATATGTCTCCAAAGTTTAAGCTTGATATTAATCATCTCTTTTGTCTCATCCACTAAAATAATGTCATCAATAAATAATATATACCAAGATACATTTTTCTTGATATTTTTGATGAGCTCATCAATTATTACTGTAAATAGGAAGGGACTCAAACAAACAGAAAGGAGCTCAAACAATTGAAAGTAATAATTAAAACATTGAATCAGTTTAATTATAAAACTTTTGAATTGGTTAATTTTTAATTTTATTATTATTATTAATTTAATATTTTTGTTATTAAATTTTGTTTACAAATTAATTAATTTTTATAAATTATCATAAATCATTTTATTTAATAAATTTAATTGAATTTTAAATTTTTTAATAATATCTCAAAATTTAATTTTATTCAATTGGTCAATAGGAGTTCTAACTGAAAAATCCTGGTGCGACTTGCCTAAGGAAGCGTTTGTCCGAAGAAGATCCTGGCTTGTTGCGACGTTAACCCGTACCCGGTTTTAACCCCAAAAACTAAACCCTGTAGCAGTGACGGAGCCACAGCCAGTGGTAGAGGTAGCGGCTCTTACTCTAACATCATTGAAAGCTGTCAGCCGCCGGTCGTGGCTGACTTGGTAGCTGGCTTTTGCGTATTTCTATCTTAACGCACCATCCAAACGCGCCCTCTTTCTCTCTGCCACGTAGTTTCTCACCAAATTATAACACGCTTTTCCGCACACATTGTCTCTCTCTCTCTCTCACTATGGCCAAGTCTTCGCATTTCTGCATCTTTATCCTCTAAATCTGTCAACTGAAACCCCGAGATTTGTTCGCTGTGAGCCTCTTTCTCTGAGCTGGGTGTAGTTTCGATAGGTTATGAGATTCTTTGATGTACAGTGGGAAATTGAATTGAGTTTGTGATTGGGATTTAATGCAAAGACTTCGTTTGAATGGTGAAATGGGAATTCTGTTTGAGGGGAAATTGTTGTACTGAAGTTTTGTTGCTTATTTAGTTCAAAAGTTGGGAAATTTCAATCTTGGAGTATGTGTGTGTATTTTCAATATTATTGCTATATTTCAGTTGGTTAATTTGTTATGTCAACAGGTGGATTGTAGAGATCCAACGAATTAGAGCAGCCATTTGCATTTCATCGTAAGTCAAATGCAGATATTTCGACCATTTTTTTCCCTTTTGCCGTATTGGTTTTGGGAGGTGATTGGTATTAGGGTGTGGAAAGTTTCTGTATCTGACTACTCCTTTGGTTGCTTTTAGTGCCTGAGTTCAAGAACTGGCCTTAGCACTTGGGCTGGGATGTATGATATTGACGCTTGTTGTTCATGACTTAAATAACGTTACAGATTGTTGGCTTGCAGGTGTATATGTACAGTTGTGAAGACAATGTTTGATTATAACTACAAATCGCAATTCCTTGGTGGCCAGAGAGATAAGTTTGTGAGGTTATAGTTCAATTTCATTCCTTCCCCTTGGTGTCAGTGAGGATGAGAAAATTGGATAATTTTTGACATTTTCATATTATTAAGCCATTGCAGGTCATATGCTTGCAATTGTTGACTGTTGTGGTTGTCTTGTTAATCATTGGTTTCTATTTTTATTATTTGCCTTCTGATTCTTTTTCTCTTCTTATTTTGGATTTTTTTGTATTCAATCGAATGATATGTTTCTTATTTATTCTGTTAATTATATCTTAGGTTGGATGATCTGGATTCAAGATTGTCATCTCCTGATACAAGAGTGAAAAAATGTGGATTTGGTATTGAGGGGTTTAACCGTACTGGGCAGGGGACCAGTACAGAGCCAAGGTCTTTTAAGAGAGGGATTAGAAAGGGATCTGAGGGACTGAAGTCTATTGGTCGGTCACTTGGATTTGGAGTCTCTCGTGCTGTATTTCCAGAAGACCTTAAAGTGTCCGAGAAGAAGATATTTGATCCTCAAGATAAATTTCTTCAGTTCTGCAATAAACTTTTTGTTATATCATGTATCCTGGCAGTATCTGTGGACCCTCTGTTTTACTATCTTCCAGTTTTTGATGACTCAGCAAATTGTCTTGGAATAGATCGAAAGTTAGCGACTATTGCAACCACATTGAGGACAATTGTTGATGCTTTCTACCTCATTCGAATGGCTCTCCAGTTTCGAACAGCGTACATAGCCCCATCTTCTCGAGTCTTCGGGCGAGGTGAACTTGTCATAGATCCTGCACAAATAGCCAGGAGATATCTGCAGCAATATTTCATTGTTGATTTTCTTTCAGTCATCCCCCTGCCACAGGTTTAGAGCCTATGCTACTTTAAGTATACTTGTTTGCTTATGCGACGAATGTGTGCTTGTTATTGTTCTGACCAAGAATTTTTTCCCATCTGAAGGACTTCTTAATCTTTGTTAAGTTGCATATCACGACTATTTACCAATTCTTTCATTCGATTGACCTTTTGAACATGCTTTCTGATCAGATTTACAATTTTCCTTCTTTGTGTAAATGCAAATATTCAGTACATATGCTCTTGCAAGATCAATCATTTCTTATGCATGCACATCAGGCTTTCCGTATCAATCATTTCTTATGCATGCACATCAGGCTTTCCGTATCAATCATTTCTTATGCATGCACATCAGGCTTTCCATCACTATTTGGCACTCAGGTAAGCATTTCAACTGGTGGTGGATGAGCTTTATAATTGTGGTGCAATGACATTTTGTTTTGTCACTGTTGCAAATTTCATTAGATGTTGCAACTTGGAAAACACTTGTTAGCCTTTCTAACATTTTTGCATTTTCGCAGATTGTGATTTGGAGATTTCTTGTGAGGTCGAGAGGTTCAGATGTCTTGAACACGAAACGAGCCTTATTTTTCATTGTCTTGCTCCAGTATGTTCCTAGATTTCTTCGTATCTTGCCCTTAACCTCAGAACTGAAAAGGACATCAGGTGTCTTTGCTGAAACTGCTTGGGCAGGTGCTGCATGTTATTTGCTTTTGTACATGCTCGCTAGTCATGTAAGTTGACAGGCTCTTCACTAGTCTATCATCTATTGTTTGTTCATTTATTGGATGCCATCTATAACATTGTTTTAATTGTGCTCTTTTGTCTTCTGGAGCCTTCATTTATATGAATGAAATTTTGATGTCTTTTCTTGTAAATATTATGAGATTCTTTATGTTTTTGTTGTTTGGGGTGTGATTATAGGTGCTGAAGTAAGCTTTACATAGTGAAACCTTCAGAATGACTTTTTGGAATATCACTTACATCATATAATTAACTCTTGGTGTTAACTTGCAGTTATTGATTGTGGTGATTTTTTTGGGATTATACTTATAAATAGGCTTCATATAGAGAAAGCTTGGAATGTTTGTATGATAATAGGACTAGAGCGCTTCTTTTCTAGTTATGACCATCATTGATTGTAAGACTGGTTAGGCCTTTTGTTTTTATATTTTCTTAAATATTGTTTGCAGATAGTCGGTGCTTTTTGGTATTTGTTAGCTGTAGAAAGAAGGGACACATGCTGGCAAAATTTGGTTTGCACTGAGGCTTCCAAGTGCAACAAAAATTTCTTGTATTGCGGCAATCAAAATATGGAAGGTTATGCTGCTTGGAGCAGCATTAGTGCCTCTGGTTTGAAATCAAATTGCTCAGCAAATGATGACAATGGACCATTTGATTTCGGTATCTATCAAAATGCTTTATCATCTGGCATTGTTTCATCAGGGAAGTTCATTTCTAAGTACTGTTATTCGTTGTGGTGGGGCCTTCAGAATTTAAGGTACGTCCATAACTGATAAGTTTTTGTTTGTTCTGACTTGATTTAGCATGTGTTCTTTTCTTGGGGGTTTCTTCTGAGAGTGATATTATGTTATCTTAGGGCTTCTTAGCTTGTAATTGGAAAGTGATGACAACCTCTCTCTAAGAGGAGACAATAGTTTACGCAAATTTGTAATAAGAGAGAACATCACTCTGCATGCTGATTTAGTATTCTGGAGCTAGTCAGTAAGTACTTTTGTTATAATATTCTGTTGGGAATGGGAGAGATCAAAAAGCAAGGCGTCTGCACATTCAGATTGTGATTATAATGCGGGAGCGTTATTCATTGTGATATTTAGGCTATTGATAGCAAGCTAATTTTCCCCACATCTTTGCAGCACACTTGGGCAAGGGCTTCAAACTAGCACCTATCCTGGAGAGGTCATATTTTCCATAGCTTTGGCCATATTTGGACTCGTACTCTTTGCACTTTTAATTGGGAATATGCAGGTACGTGAGAGTCCTTCCTTTCTGTTTTCCTATATTGGCTTGTACTCTCTTCATAAAATATATTCCTATATCGAATGCTGTTGCAAAGATTGTACTCAATTTATGAAAATTGCTTGAACAATCTATGAAGGAACATAGAAAAAGGGAAATACAGCTTACTGAACATTATTCAATTTTTGGGGGGTTTATCCTTGGAACAGACCTATCTTCAATCCCTTACAATACGATTGGAGGAAATGAGAGTCAAAAGGCGTGACTCAGAACAGTGGATGCATCATCGCTTACTTCCTCCAGACCTTAGGGAACGGGTGAGGCGCTATGACCAGTACAAGTGGTTGGAAACACGGGGAGTGGATGAAGAAAATCTGGTGCAAACTCTGCCAAAAGATCTGAGGAGAGACATCAAACGCCATCTTTGCTTGGCTTTGGTCCGGAGGGTAAGTCAACAGATCTAATTACTCCAAATTGCTCTCATCCACTTTCCCTAGCCTTTGAGGCAATCTGTTGGTTTGTCTCACCTGAGGATATCAGGGACGCATAATCCCATCATGCCTTCTTTTTGTAGTACGCAATATCTAATTTCTCAGGCAAATATATAGCATATCAGCATACAAGGCTTTCAGCACAATTCCTAAGATTCTCAGATTCTTGTAGAATCGGCATTTCTTTCCGGATTTACTTCATGTATGACTTTCTATATTTCCAACACTTGTACTTTTCCATTTTATGGATAACTAAGTGATAATGTTTGGAACTTGGAGCCAACTGGAGTAGGTGTGATGCATTTCCTGGAGAAGCTTTAGGTCTGTTTGAAAGGAAGGATGTTGTACTGATCAGCTTCAGAGTTCTCATTTTCAATCTTTTCTCCCACCTTTTTGACCTCAACTATATTACTATAGGAATGGATGCTTTTGGCATTTTCTCTTATTTTTCCATTGTCATTTCTTAATATGCTTGTCCTTGCAGGTGCCTCTGTTTGAGAATATGGATGAGAGATTACTTGATGCCATTTGTGAGCGGCTGAAACCATGCTTGTTTACAGAGAGCACTTATATAGTTCGAGAAGGAGATCCAGTGGATGAAATGCTTTTTATCATACGAGGTCGCCTTGAGAGTGTAACCACAGATGGTGGGAGGAGTGGTTTCTTTAACCGCAGTTTGTTGAAGGAAGGTGATTTCTGTGGAGAGGAGCTTCTGACCTGGGCATTGGATCCAAAGTCTGGTATCAACCTCCCATCTTCCACAAGGACAGTGAAGGCATTAACTGAAGTGGAAGCTTTTGCACTGATGGCTGAAGAGTTGAAATATGTTGCCAGTCAGTTTAGGCGTCTCCACAGTAGACAGGTTCAGCATACCTTCCGTTTTTACTCGCAGCAGTGGAGAACCTGGGCAGCTTGCTTTATCCAAGCTGCTTGGCGTCGACATGTCAAGAGAAAGAATATGGAGCTACGGCGGAAGGAGGAAGAGGATGAGGTAGAAGCAGAGGAATCTGATGGAGCTCGTAACAGTGTTAGTCTTGGTGCCACATTCTTGGCTTCCAGGTTTGCAGCAAATGCTCTTAGAGGTGTCCATCGGAATCGTAATGCCAGGACTGCAAGGGAACTAGTGAAGCTACAGAAGCCTCCAGAGCCTGATTTTACTGCTGAAGATGCGGATTGACAAGTAAATCATAGGTCCTCTCTAAAGACTGATGATAATCATTCGATTTCACTGACTTGCAACTGCTAAAACAATGTATAAAACACCACTTTTAAGCTCCAAACTGCAGTTATATCTGACTATTAAAAAGTGTTTTCTTGGGTATATATATATTACTAGTGTAGATAATAGATCTAAATCCTGTGTGTACAAGGGGTTGTAAACCCTGTGTGTACAAGGGAAATCGAATTCTTTTAAAGCTTTGTGAACTTTCTTAAACAAAATCTTGTCCCGTTTCCATTTTATTCACTGCATGGTTTCTTCTGCTAATGGAGCCGATTCGAAGTCTCAAATTCCCTTTTGTCTGCAAATTTTTCTTGCAAGACCTGGTTCAGGTTTTGTCAACGAGGTTATGCATCTTAAATCTGATTTACTTTTTTAGTTCTGAATCTGTGAACACGAAACATAGGAGGCAATACTTGATGTTGCTGATTAATTACCTAATAAAAAGCATATTTAATCAGATTACTGGTTCATAATTCATAGTTATACTCGTACATTATAGTGATGATAGGACATTCGACCAACAGATCTTCCATGATTCCATGAAGATAATCATTACTTCAAGTGCTTCTGGGACATAAACAGCCTATTTAATGTTTCCGGTTCAGTAGCGCCATGATCAATAATTATCCGTGAAAATAATTTGAAAAAGAACTAAATACGAGGAGAGGAGAGGATAAATAATAATCATAATCATAATCACAACTCCTGAAACCACCAAGAATGGCGAGATAATCTTAAAGATCTTGTGAATAACATGTTTAGCAATTCAAGGTATAGAATTATACCAAGTTTGCTTGGATTTTGTACCCAAATGGGTCAACAACCAATCAAGTTGAAAGTGAGCCATACTTCAACATATCAATGGAACTATTTCAACATCTTTCATGGCATAAAGAATAATCAGGCAGAAGTATATAAATCATGTTTTATCTAAGAGTACTAGCTTCTATAATAAGACCCAGGTAATTGCTTATGTTTTAGAATTCGACTATGGTTTAGGGAATCTAAAGTCCTAACTTTAAGGGTAGATAAAGCATGCTGACACTGATAAAACTATTTTCCATTTTAAGAATGGGGAGGACCCTTTGCTTACAGGCCCTCCAATGTCACATACAGAGTGGAGAACATTACTATGAAAATATGTGGGGAAAAAGGACGTATAAATGAGAAACACATAACTATATCTCCCAAGGCACCTGTAAAGCAGAAACTAAAGGAATATCTCTAAGATTCAAAACTGGATCCAAATGGTAAACCTGAAGGTCTCAATTTCCCATTACTCCATCTGAACCAAGGAAACTTTTGTTTCCTAGTGCGGACACAAGCATGCCAATCTTTTCAGATAACTAGCGTTGATCAATCAATCTTCACTGATGAGTAGATGAGCCTGGTAAACCAGAAGCAAGCGTAGAATCCAATCGTGCCAGTCAGCACAAAAAAAGCATACGATCCAATAAGCATGTACCCGAAGTACAGAATCCCAGATACTGGCTTTGTAATCTCAAGCTTAGTGAAGAAATAGAATGCAGCATAAAGGAACAGGTATAGGGCAGAGGAACCTGATGTTAGGTATGACCTCCACCACCAGAGATAATCTTCACTGCAAAGCTGGAAGTAGCACAGCACAACTGTGATCTCAGCACAAGTGATGATAAGGATGATGAAGACGATGAATAGGAAACCAAAAATATAGTAGAACTGGTGCAACCAGATTGAAGTAAGGATGAAGAAGAGCTCAATGAAGACAGCTCCAAATGGAAGAATGCCTCCAATAAGGATAGAGAAGGCTGGGTTCATGTACCATGCTTGCTCTGGAATTTGCCGAGGGATCTTATTAGTTTTCACGGGATCCTCGACTGCTGGCTTCCTGTAGCCAATATAGCTACCAACAAAGACAAGTGGGACTGAGATACCAAACCATAAGGCCACTAGAGCAAACATAGTTCCAAATGGCACAGCTCCTGAGGATTTTTCACCCCAAATTAGAGCATTCAAGACAAAGAAAATGGCAAAAACAATTGCAGGAAACATGATAGCTGTTTTGATGGTGATTTTCTTCCACTCTGTTCCCTTGAACATCTTATAGAGGCGGGCTGAAGCATATCCAGCAAATAACCCCATAAATACCCAGAGTAAGAGCATGGCCGACATTAAACCACCTCTATTTGAAGGGGAAAGGAAGCCTAGCATAGCAAAAATCATGGTTACAAGAATCATTCCGAAAAATTGGACACCTGTTCCAACATAAACACAGAGTAAATCTGAGTTAGTAGGAGGCCTGAAGACATCCCCATGAACCAATTTCCATCCCGTCTCTTCTTGTGCCTCTTCTTGGGTCTCTAGTTGGTTGTACTTTGAGATATCCCGATAAAGGGTGCGCAACATGATCATAGCAACCATACCAGAGAGGAAAAGAACAATCATCAAAGAATTGACAATTGAGAACCAATGAATCTGATCATCGGCCATCAGAAGGTAAGTATCCCATCGGGATGCCCACTTCACATCACTTTCCTGCAGGATGAAACATAAGCAAGCATTGGGATAAAACACAGTAAGCCTAAAACTATGACATTAATCAGCAAATAACATTCTTTTACCAAGATAGATGTGTTCTTACCTTGAACTCGATATCATAAGTAAAGATTATGTCCTTCTTGTCCTCAACCTCTTGGGGAGATTCAGAATTGGTAACTAAACGCTTTGCATGGGGATCACATGTTGTTAGCCGTGTGTTTTCTTCCTTCCACTCACCTTCAAAATCATGTTTAATACTGAACTCGCCAAAATCAGGTCGCAACATTAAAATCAAGATAAGTTATGGCAGAATTTCTAGGATAGAGCAAGTACCTATAAGGTTTCACTTCAAAACCCACAATCCTAGCTGAATCTGTTTGAAGATCCTTATGATATTTGACAGTGAATGCCAAATGATTGTGAATGAAGTGCTTTTCCTCCTTGTGCTGTGAACAATCAATCAAAGAAGCCTTGGCGTGAGTACACAAGATGTTTCAACTTAAGAGCATAGATTTAGTATGAAGTCTGTCGCTTACTCCGGCGTACTGCCCTCTGAGGCCAACATGGAATCCATGTTGATAAACAACAACATTCTCTTGATCAGGTCTTTGAATGGGAACAACCAGCGGAAGATTGTCCAAAATCCTATAACATAAAACACAGTATATCAAATAATTTGTGCCAGTAACGAAAGTGTAGAATAGCTAAAATTTCAAGGAAGAATGCCTCACATGTTCGCATGATACTCATCATTTATCTTTTCCTTGAATTCCTTGGCAGTTTTTTCATTAAGTGTCAAGCGGCATAAAATTTTGCACAATTCAGGTTCCCTCATTTTGAACTGAAGAAAATATTTATCAGCTAAAAAGTGATTAATATGAAAAGAACCATCAGATTACTAAAGAATCCAACTTACCACATAGGGAGAGTTTTCAATGCGATCACCCCGAAGAACTTCACCAAGATTTTCTGCACTATCAACTATGTGTTTTGGGGGACAATAAGGGAGGGAATAGTAAGAGTAAGGCAGTTGTGTTTTAATAGAACTCAGTTTGTTCACTTTAACCTTCAACTCATCTCCCTATATTCATGGACACAAAAATCAGTCCTAAAAAGTTATTAATCCAAAAAAAAAGGCGAAACTGGTAACATGTGGTCTGGAAACATAAAAGACCAGCTAATAAAATTTCAAATAGAATAACTCTTTTTAGGTCCACAATACATGGATGCTCACATTGCAACAACAATTCTCTTCAACCTAGGGAACAATAATAAGCACCACATTCAAGTTGCAGGAAAAAATTTCTCTTTGAGCAATGCAAGGCATCCTCCACAATGATAGTCTAGTGTTCTTTTGTCTGCACTTGCTTCAATTTAATCAAAATTTCTATCATCAAATTAATTGTAAATTTTTCTTTCAACTGAAGAAACAAATTCCGTCTTCTTTAAAGAATCTGCAATTGAAATCTTTAATCCTATGCATCAAAATATCCTTGAATTTTAAACTTTCTGACAGAAAAAAGAAATCAACTCCTAAGCAATGTAGTCAAAATGCGTGAATTTGTTCTACAACAAAGGCTAACAACAACCAGCATCCAAACCAAATAATATTCTAGTCAACCTCCTTAAGTACTAATTTCCCAAATGTTTAAGAGAATCTCCCCCCCTTGTGGAATAAATAATTTGGAAACTTCGGATGATCATGCACACCACAGAAAAGCAAGCTTCAGTGTTTTAGTTAAAAAGAATGAAAATGAAAAAAGATTCAAGATTTTACTTTTCCAAGCACCACTCCAAAGGAGGAAAAAATGAAGATCTACATTCTTATCCATTATGGCAGAACAATTTGCTGAATGAAGCACATTATAAGCTCATTATTTTAGCTAAAAACAACCCCTCACGACAAAAGCTGATAAAAACTAGCGTCTGCAATTCTTTAATTCCAACTTTCTCACGGTCCCACCATCCTTACGTCCTATTCGAAATATAAAATCCCCAAACGAAATAATCAGCTGAAAGCGAATAACGAGGGGAAAAAAACGAACAAAGAATTTCAACTAGGTCATAAATTCAACGAGCAATTCAAAACACACCAAAAATCCTCTAATCCGACGGTAAAAACCAAAACGAATAAAAATTAGAGAACTACCCCAAACAGAAACAGATCTTAAACGCCAACAGAACCCATCACCAAGCCAAACCCAAAAAACGACAAGATCTAACCTTTCCCAATAAAGGCACGAAATTGACAAGTAAACAAGCGCGTCAAGATACACGCATTATCAACTGTAAAGGACCCCGTGCATATTGCAGTTACCTTGAAGAAGTCCTGAGGGGCAACCCCGGGGAGATAGAAGCAGTGAGAGTGGACCAAAAGCAAAACGAATACGGCGATCCGTACAATCGGTGTAGGAGAAATTCCCGCCATAACAGCCACCGCCGATCTGGATCCGCAAAATCTCTGATGAAAAGCACAGTTCTGATGTCGTCCTCGAACAGTCTTTCTATCTCTCTCGAGAGAAAACTACTTAGCTTTCTCTCTCTGTAACTGAAACAACGGAGGGTGACCTTCGCCTGTGTCTGTTTCCTTTAATAGAACGAGAAGCACGAGAGAGAGAGCGCCGGTATTAAAAAAGGCATTTTTTAATTATTTTTCTTCCTTTTCAGAGATGGATTTCTGGTATAGTTTATGATTAATTTGAAGCTAAGTTGACTTTTGTTAATTATTTGTTACTAACAATTATTACGTGTTAATAGGTCTACCAACAGGATGGGAAAATCTATAATTCAGATGAAGTATAATAATAACAAAAGGGCGTTCTTGTTAATTTTTTAAAATTAAAAATATAAAATAATATTTTTTTTAATTATTTTTAGATTTGAATTGCTTAAATCCAAGCTGACGAGACCTAACTCTTCTAAACAAAATAATGTTATTTTATTTAGAAAAAATGATCTTCAGATTAGGCTGAGCATGATTTAGCTATAGGCTGACTCATTGAAAACATATTAATTTATGCTTATAGGTCAGCCTATTGTCATCTCTATTCAATGAAGTTTATTATTAAATTATGCTCATAGCCTATTGTCATCTCTATTCAATGAAGTTTATTATTAAATTATGCTCATAGGTCAGCGTATTGTCATCTTTATTCAATGAAGTTTATTATTAAATTTAACTGTTTGATCAAAAAAAACTTGGACAATCTAACTTTTCTTATCAGTTTTAACTTTTATTAATTAATTCGTCAATTTTTGTAAATTAATAAGTTATTATAAACTAAAATAAATTAACTAATTATTATTTTATAATTTTTTTAGTTAAACATCATACTATAACAATATCTTTTAATTATATTTCAAAATTTTAATTTTATTTATTCTTGAATCGATTTTATGATAGTCTAATACCAATTAAACCTTTTAAATCTTAAACATTTTATTTTACCAGTTTAACTTTCGATCCATTTTTTAAAATATAGATGAAGAATAATTTGATGAATTTGCTTAAGACAAACTAAAGGTAGAGATATGAGTTTCTTTCTTATTTGGAGTTATGATACAATCTTTTGACCATCAAAATTGAGAATAACTCATCTTGTTGACCACTGAAAAAAAAAGAAACCCCTTTTTTTTACCATTAACATCGTTTAGGGGGTGTTCGGAAGGAGGTGAATTGAATTCAATTTAGGTATTTAAAAATACAAAAAATAGATGAATTCAATTAATGTATGTAATTGAAACCTATCTTCTTTATAAATTGAATTTACTCCTCCAAGCATTGAAATTCAATTACATTGAAACTTAAGGAAGACGCCTTCGAATTAAAAACTATTGTTTGTTTATTGAAGTTTATATATTTATTGTGAGTTTTTATTGAGTATAATTCTTTGCCCTATATTTCTTATCAAGAATCTCTTTATGCCATTCAAAAGTAACGTCTTGTTCTTTTGCTTTTTCATTCTTTAGACTACTTCACTTTTTACTCTCTTGTGCTTTACTTGATTGGATTCCAAAGATTATTAATTAAAATATTATTAATAATTAATTAGCTACAATATAATTAATTAAAATATAATTCATTAATTAATTAAAATATTGTAATTAATTAATTAATTAAAATATAAATTAA